>BPLQ01014668.1:442800-456720 GCA_021605075.1 Caerostris darwini
AAAATTTCACCTGTAGAATTATCACACACATCTTGAAGAAGAATATGCAAATTACAGGAAACCACCAGATGGCGCGGATAGTACGTCACAATGACGAGAGTGTAAGAGAGGGGTATATAAGGAATGGTGGCAAAGAAGTAAAATTGCTCACAAGCGCTTTAAAAGCCTTTCAGTGCAATAACCGCATAGTTATGGCACAAAGGAAGCATTTGGATGATTTTTTACGTGGTAGAATTATCGGACGACTGGAATGTGGACGGAACAGGAAGTATAGGAGGAACTTGTCATCTCCAGGTTTTGGCAACGATTCCAAGATGATGGTAATGTGAGTAGATGTTACAGCACAGGTCGTACCCGAGTTACAACTCCGAATGAGGACCGGTATTTAGCAGTTAATGCCAAAAGAAACACGCGGAGCACAGCATCAGACCTGTCTCGTCAGCTCTCTTCAGCTACCGGTACGACAGTTTCAAGGCAGACCGTGTACAGACGCTTAGGGCACATTGGTCTATATGCTCGTAGGCCTGTCAGATGTGTTCCACTTACCGCAACTCACTGTCGCCTGCGATTAACCTGGAATAGAGAGCATGCATTGTGGACACCGCAACAGTGGCCTTGTGTGATGTTTTCCGACGAGTCCAGGTTTAGTTTGCAGTCTGATTCTCGCCGGACTTTCATAGGGAGAGCGCCAGGTACCCGTTACCACCAAGAGAACACCATTGAATGACACCGTTAGGGTGGTGTAACATAGCTCGTTTGGGGAGGAATTATTCTTGGTTCCAGAACTGACCTGCATGTTCAGAGTGACGATGGCAGGCCACATCTATCGGGATGTCATTCTGGAACAACATGTATATTTGTTTCGGGGCGCCATGGGTGCTGAATTTCTATGTATGGATGACAACGCCCGTCCTCCCCGTGCAAACATTCTAGACGAATGCCTTCAATTGGAGGATATCACCCGTATGGATTGGCCAGCATACTCACCGGACTTGAATCCAATAGACCATGTGTGGGATACGCTTGGCCGACGAATTGCAGCCCGTCAACCCCCTCCCACCTGTCAACCGGAACTTCGGAGGGCATTGCTTGATGATGGTGTAATATTCCCCAAGATCAGATTGATAATTTGATACTCAACACGTCTAGGCGTTGTAAGGCCTGTATTGCATCGTCCGGGAGACATACTCCATATTAACCATCATACTAACCATGTTATACTGTTTTTTGTAAATAGGTTCTTTTTTGAAATTTGCTCCAGGGAGTAAAAATCGCAATTTTTATTAATTATGTCAAACATATAGCATCTTTTTTGCTCTTTACCTTTTGTTTAATAAATAGACTTTACAAATAAGTCAAATTTGTTTTGCTTCTGTCTCTTTCTTTGCCTGAACTTCATTATCCTTAATTTATGGACATGAGTATATATATATATATATATATATGTGTGGCATTCTGTATCACAGGTTTCGGGTTCGAGTCCTGGCGGTGCCATGGATGTCTATAGTGGTTCGGAATCTACTTTAAATTGTAGGTCCCAGTCTAACATGACTGTAGAGTGTTGGGCGTAGGGTTGACAACCCTAATCCGTAAAAAGGAGAATCTCATGTTTCGAAATCTGTCAATAGGCAGACGGCCTTGGCCCACCATGGGGCTGTTGCGCCAATCATGATGTATATATATATATATATATATATATATATATATATATATATATATATGAGTTTTGGGTGGTTTAAACAAAGTACTTTGTTTGTAGCACAGCCACACACTTTTATCTTGATATTGGAGAAGAGTTGCTTTAGGTGAATGCCCATTGAAATTTTATGCCACACATTTCGGATCTAGAAATATATAAATAATAAAAAGAGAAAGGTAATAGTATAAATTAAGAGAGAGAGGAAAAAATTTATTTTGAAGACTTTAAAAAATAAAATGCATAGATATAAAATGAGAAGAAACTATGACATTAGAAGGAGGCCCACCATCCGGTGGATCTTGTAGTCATGGCACTTCAGATGAAGGAATGAGGGTGAAAAAAAACAATTGATTATATGTTAAGAAGAGTACGCGTTTTTTTTTTTTTTAAATAAAGAAATATCATACCTAGGAAGAGAATTTAAAACTGAATAGCGAGTGAGAGGGAGATTATTGTATAAATTTGAAGTATAAACTGGCGAATGTTTGGGAAGTGAAGCGATTGTCAGATATCCTGATTCCTGAAGTACCAAGGTGAGTGGGTGATCATCCGGAGGATTTTGTTTTCAAGTCTTTGGATGATTTCTAAGTTACTTTTTGCTGCGGAGCACCAAACTGGACTTGCATAAGTAATCATGGGACGCATGCTATTCAATATATGTAAATAAGCATTTTGTTATGTAGCGACAGGTTAGAGTTTCTACAAATTAGAGGATTGAAGATGCAGATAGCTTTATTAATTTTTTTTCGGAGGTTTTTAATATGCTGAGAGTGAGAGAGATTTTTTATTAAGAGTTATTTAACTAGTTTGGACCAAGAGATAGTTGTGCACATAAAAAACATTGCTGAATAACTTTATTCCTTATTTTGATCCCTTTTTTAATTATTTTTTTTTCTGAAACTTTCTTGCCATTTTTTTCCTGCTGTTGAAAAATAACAAAATGTGCGACGTATTTATTATAGATAAAAAATAAAATCATAGTAAGTGAAGAAACTATGAATAAAAAATAACATGGGGGAATTTTTGGGTGAACGCAAAAGTTAATTATTATGAATTTCAAAATGACGAATAATGAGGGTTTCATTTATTAAGTATTCCTGTTTTTGAATGAAACAATAAAAATTTTGATTCGTTACAAAATAGCATATTTTTGTGATCGTATGTTTTATTTGGTTGCTATTAAATCAGGGGTGGCCAACCGGCGGCCCACCTTGAACATTTTTCCGGACAGTGATATTCATCACACTTTAAAAAAATAAATTTATTTTATAATGGCCAAAATAATGAAAATCAATGCATTAAAAAATTACATTATATGTGCATCCATATATATTCAAAAATTATTTGTCGAAATGATGAGAAAAAAATGAACTTTGATTTTAAAATAATATTCTTGTGAATATAGGACAGATATTGCCTGTTTTATTGATGAGTTTACAGTTATGAGTTCGCAGAATAATTAAATTATATTCAGATAATTCAAGATGCGCGCGCATCTTGGAACATCTAACAGATTCTATTTTTCCCCTTAATGATTTAATTTTTTTTTGTTTCATTTATATTTATATATTTTTTATATTTCATTTTTAGTGTTATATATTCGTTATATACAATATGCGTTTAGTATCATTATTATTATATTATCTAAGTTTACATGCAAGAATAATAGTAAATGCAATAATAGTAACTCATTTTGTTTCAATGTTTCACTCCAAAACAATATCCACAGTGGGTCTAAATCCAATAGGGGGATATGTAATTTTACATGTGGCCCGCGGAGTTAGGATGCAATTCCACAGTGGCCCGCAAGATCGTTTGGGTTGGCCACCTCTGTATTAAATCATAAATCATAATCGTATTTCTTTTTATTCATGAAGAAAGGAGATAGACAGAGCTAACTCATTGCATTTAGGACCAGCGCCTGTAAAATATTTTGCTGTTTTCGCATTTAAATAAATCGGTATTGGCCAGTTCATTATTGTTACATTTCAGTACAATTGATAAATCGTTACTATAATTAATATGATAAATAATAATTTATTTCCTGTTGAGAAAGCTTTAATTTTTATTTAGTGTTAAAAATAAAATGAATAAACCATTGGAAGGGCAACTGGCGTACCGATTACGAAGTACCCATGGGGATAGACCCCTTAACCCCCTCGTCTTAATTCATAGATATAATTTACGATTATTAATTGACTGTTTAAGGTTAGTATATGGTAAAAAATATGGTTTCTAAAAAATTAAAAATGGTACTCTAAAAATTAAAAAATACTGAAAATAAATAAAAGTAAGATAAAAAATAAAAAGTTAAAATTAAAATTAAAAGAATTTAAATCAAAAATTAGGTACAATTAAGGACCCTATAAAAACGATGTTTTTAATAATTACGTTATAATAAAATATATTGTATTTAGACAAGAAAAATTAATAATTTAGGTATAAATAAATTTACACACTATTAATTTTGTACAACTTTTTTCAAAATCAATTTTTAATATTCAACAATACTTGATTAAAAAATTAACACTGATTTACTCAAGTTACAACAACAAAGAACAGTGATAAAAAAAAGTAGTGCAGCAAAAAAAAATATACTCTAATGGCTAAATTTTTACTTTACAAGGAATTAAAAAGTTTTCATCCACACAAATGTATAAAGATTGAAAACCGTAGGATACTACCGTGTCCAAAAAGTAAGACCCATTTTCGATTGAAATTTCCCGGGCGTATGGTATTTCAATTTTTTTTTCTTTTTTAGGTTGCTGGCACTGTCCTTGACATTTGTGTGAAAGTTCATGTCAAAATATTCATTAGTTTGATTCACGCTTGGCTTTGTGAGACGCTAAAATTCAATGAATGAATTGAGCAAAGAACTTGCATTCAGTTTTGTTTGCGGAAGCGTATAGAATGTTGCAGAAGACATTCAGTGAGCACTCCTGTATCGGAAAGAAATGTTTACAAGTGTTAAACACAATTCAAAGGAGACAGAGAACGCGTTGAAGAAGATCCATCTGGTCGACCCTCCACCTCAATCGACGAAGTTTACGTCCAAAAAATTAAAGATTGGGTGCTTGCAAACTGTTGATTTACATTTAGAGACCTTACTAATGATGTTAGAATTTCAAAATTCCATTTTAAAAGAAATTTTGGGCCTCAAACGCTTCAAATCTCGATGGGCACCGACCTCGATTGGCCAGATCACACTGCATTGAAAAAAAATGAAACCAATATTGCTCCACAACCACCGTATTTACCTGATTTAGTATCGTGCTACATCCGCCTATTCCCTAAACTCAAAAGACCTCAGTTTTGAGTCGATTGAAGAGACATTTCAAAAATTGCCGGAATTAGTTTTAGCGTCTCACAAAGCCAAGCGCAACTCAGCCACTAATGAATATTTTGACGTGAAATTTCTCACAGATGTCAAGGACAGTGACAACAACCTAAAAAAGAAGAAAAATTGAAATACCATATGCCCGGGAAATTTAAATTTGAAACAGTTCTTCCTTTTTGGACACAGTAGTATAAAGATTAAATACTGTAGGATAGTGAATAATATAAAAAATTCTAGGGTTACAGTTTTTTGTATTCCAAGGTTGTTGGTAAATGTGTTAGTCCACAGGAATTACAAAATTTAATTTACAACTTAAAAGGAAATTCATAGTTATGATTCCAGAAAAAATGAGCAGGTTTTTCCATAAGAAATTTTTTGTCTGACGATTTGCAATCTTTGAATTTAAGACAGAAAAAAAAAACATTCTATACTAACTGAATCATGACATGCTGTTCCGTATTCTGTTTAGCTGAAATTCTGTGTCACTATAATTACACTTTGCATTTTGACAGATAGAAACAACCTTTCACATCCATTGAATACACATTAAAACACTAATGTCTCGCGTGAAGAACTAACTGAAGTACTAATACGCTAACGACAGATCAGACTACGACAGATTGAGTGATTCAGGGAAACACAATTTTTTTTATACTTGAATAAAAATGTCATGCGTTAATTGCCATGTCATGCCACTGAAAACTCATAATTGTTGATCAACCGGTTGGTTGCCCCGCGACCCGTTAAAGTAATTTGATATCCGAATGACTCAATTTTTACTTGAATTTCTGTAACAATCAAAACGGTATCAAAACTGAATAACAGTGCATATGCAGGGTGATTCAACGGCATAGGAGAAATTTTAAGACGGTGGTAGAGCTTACTAAAACCTACATTTTTTTTATGGGAATGTAGGGTAGGAAGTGATGCGTTGATGCACGAACCCCAAAAAAACGAGGCACGAAAAGAAAAAGTTGCTTACTTCCAAACATCATTGCGGAGTACTCCTTTCTTTCAATGTTTGCAATAAATACTCAAAATATCGACCACCCATATGCTATAATTTGAACATGAACACATTTTCACATGATCTATTCGCCAATAACATGTAGGTTATTGGTGAACAGTTCTGAAGATGCCAGGGAGTTCACTCTGTCGTAGTGGGTGGTCGAGCAACGAGGTCCTCTACTGAGTCAACTGGAGTACCATCAATGATAACACAATTGCAAACACGGAGTAAATAGAGCGCGCATCGAAGTTGCCAGCCAGAGGACTTGAAATTTGTCACGTAACGGGTATCCATTGGGACACTGTGCCTAGCTGTTGTTATAAGTACGTTTCTCAACACATCATTTCCAGCCCTACATTCCTATACAAAAAATTTAGGTTTTAGTAAGCAGCTTTTCCCGTGACCCTTGAATCTCCTTGAATTCGATTTCAGCAAGAAAAAATTATATTCCTGCCCTACATTCCTATACAAAAAAAAAATGTAGGTTTTAGTAAGCAGTTTTTCCCTTGACCCTTGAATCTCCTTGTATCCGATTTCAGTAAGAAAAAAATATGTTCTGAAAAAAAAAATTGTATTTGTAACATGAACAGATCTCTTAAGGTTTTTAAAGGAATCCATTTGGTTGGGAAAAAGGTAATTGTATAATACCTACAGTCATATAAACTTATTACTTTATATAACTTAGTAATATTTCTACATTCCACTATTATAAATCATCAAGTATCAGATCCACCCATCGGTGAGACATGCGACGCAACATAGAGTGCTTTCCCGATGCTAAGCTAAGTGAGAGCTAACTAAGTGACTAGTTAAAAAACATCGAACACCAAACATGCAGAAAGACAGAGACAGAGACAGAGATAGATAGATAGAGAGAGAGAGATAGTTAGTCTTGCCCTCAAAATCGCGGGGCTTCTGTGCATCGAAGGACACCCCCTCGCTGCTGGCTGGACACGTCAGATTGAAGAGAAAAAAAAGTTGCCACAGTTAAGTAATTAGATAATAACAGTATGCTTATCAAGGATTCAAAAGGATCTCTCTGATGTCCCATGACATAGAGAGATCCTATGTCATATTTCACTTAAAAGATAAACACTGGTCACGTTTCTTAAAAGATTTCATCAATTAATTCAAGGAACAGGTTATTTAGAGAATTCAGGGAACAGGCAATTTAGATAATTCAGGGAACAGTACTAAATTATAGCTGTAAAAATACCTAAATTATAATTGTATTTATGTATTAGAAAACTATTTTATTCAATATTTTTTTTTTTATTTCATTGGACATTAGAACCTTTGCAAATGAAAGCAGGCCCTCCGACAGCAAAGCTGGTGTGGCTTCAGACTAAATATTTTGGCGACTACATAAACGAAGAACTGAATGTAGCGTTGTGAAATGTCGTTCCAACAAGGGTGCAGAAAGAGACGTGGTCTAGGTTAGGAAGTTAGCCTGCTAGTTAGTTGGGAAGTCAGTTCCTGTTAGGTTGGAAGTTAGGTTGGAAGCCTGCTGGTGTTGGGAAGTTTACCTTCCATGATGGATCTGAAGATGGATTGAAGATATTGCAAGATAATATACAAGACGTTGCTTACAGTGGACAGTTTAGCAATGACAACGATCCGAAATACACTGCGAAGATCGAGAAAATATGGCTCCTTTGAAAGTATCAGCACAACATCCCTCTACAGTCGCAAAATTTAAATAATTGGATGAACTCGACAAAAGATTCAGTAAATGGAGTGTTCCAGATAAAGATTATGTTAAAAAAAAATGGTCTGAAAAGACGCCAAGTACCACATTTTATTGCTTCCGATTGTCTAGGAGACCACAAGATACACGACGTTCAATTATTTTCAATTGCATACGTTATGCTAATTTTTCATTTTCCTCGAAATCTTTGTACACTTTTCTGTTATGTGATTTTCCTGAAAAGAATTATCATTTTTTGACCAGTTTGAAGTGTTTCTTTTTCTTACATAAATATGGGAGAACACAATTTCTATTTCAATATAAAAGTTTCGCAATATTTCAATTTTGTTGATGTGCACAACTGAGTATATATCAGAAAATACAGTGGGTTTTTTCCTTCTAATACTTGGCCAAGTGATAGTGAGAACATACGATCAGCGGGCTAAGCAAGTCTTTATTTCAAGTCCTTTCGTAAAGAACCAGTATGCATATTTGTTTAAATAAACAGCATCGTGCCTCATTGAGTCTTACATTTGGAGAATTTGTGCGTTTTTATTTATTTATTTCTTGGAAATAAATAAAGCAGGATCTTAATGATCGTGTTCTTTTAAGTAAATTATAGTTCTGTTCTTATAAGTAGATTATAGTTCTATTCTTATAAGTAGATTATAGTTCTGTTCTTATAAGTAGATAATAGTTCTGTTCTTATAAGTAGAAATGCATGCCTTTCTGGTACAATTACATCCTCTGTTTGTAATTTTTCTAAATATTTTATAAAAATTCTTAAAATTTCCACTGACAACGAAATTAATGGAATTTATTTCTATGCCTAAATCTTAGTTTAATCAATTTTCTTTTATAAACAACGTTACAATCCATTTTCGCGAGATAATTCCTCAGTTTTATCTTCAGAAGAACGGCAGTTGCAACTGAGAGTCGACGCCATTTAATTAGAAACGTGCATTTTCTCCAAAATCCCAGCTAATTTGCATTTGCTTTGCTGGGTCGAAGCTGCTCTTTTAAGGCGTCGCAATTGTTTACATTCCTTTTAAGATCCGAATATTCGAGAATTTAATTTGATTCAGAGCAGTTTCAACTCAATATCCTTGCACACAAAAGCGAATGTGCATTTTTATGTTAAATGAATCTTTCGAATGAATAGATTCCATTTTGTAGAGCGCAATTGATTCGATAAAGCATTTTCATTGTATTAAATAAAACGCGAAATGCCTACTTCATAACACTTTCCAAGAGATTCGATGAATGGAAAATTGTATCCAATTATGTCTGAAGCTTATCCTGCTCTGCACGTTCTGTTCTGCTTATTTAATTTGAATGCAATTATCTTATTTGATATTTTAAAGCAGTTTGGGTGTTTGTTCTAAATTTATTTGTGAAATGCACACTGAATAGATGTGCAACTGAATTCTAATCAGTGCGAGAAAAATAATTCGCAGCCCAAATATATTTTATTTATATTATTTATTTTATTTAAAGCTTGTATATAAAAAATAAGATAAAAGAAAACGCTGAAATCTTCTCTATAAATTTCAACTTATCATGTGTGAACATTCGAGAACGGATGAATAAACTCATGAATATGCCAATGTTTAATAATGCACGAGATATAGGAAGCAATGGATTGGGAATACTACAAGAATAGCCAAATTCAAATAGCCACATGAATACAGCAATGTTGAATAGATCAAGAACTTCATGAAGAATGAATTGTTCAGGAATATCTAAAAGGAATATACAAAAGTAAGATAAATGAAGTTGTGAATGAAGAATGAAGTATTCCCAATTCTACAAGAAACACTATAACATTCAATAATCAAAAGAATATATCAAAGTTTGAAAATTCTATTCGTAAATGAAGAATGAAGTATTCCAAATTCTACAAGAAACGTTATCACATTCAATAGCCTAAAGAAATCAAGTTTGAAAATGCTAAGCATAAATGAAGAATGAAGAACTCCAAATACAATAAGAAGCACTATACAGCTCAATAGGCACGGGAAAATGCCAAAAGTGATAAATTCGAAACTTCGAGATGAAGGAATGGATCAAAGCACTACGAGTACTTATAGCCATTGGATCTACAAGTGTTTCAACCCAAGACGTGAAAAGAGCTTCAAAACACTTCAATCAAAAGCCAAATTCTCCAGAAAATTCCTGAAGACTAACGTTATTCATGAAGCATTTCAAGAGTGAAGGGGCTCAAAGTACCATTTTCCGCCAAAAGTTGCAATGGAGTTTTATTTGTTTGGCCCTCCTTTTCGGATAACGTCACGGCCCCTAACCAGGACAACATCATGTTCACACATGATAAAAAAAATTTCTAGTTCAAATTTTTTTTAAAAAAACGTTCTCATCAAAATGTGAAGAAACCATTAATAATATACAAAAAGACAAAATGAAAAAAATAATAAAACAATAATTCGTATTTTTACAGTTTAGACCAGGAGTCTCCTAATCTCTAAGCCTAAGGGCTCACTAACTCTTCCACCAAGGACCAAGTCCTAGCCAGTTCATTGTACCAACATTATGTAGTTTTGAGTTATGAACAAATTTTTGTTTCGGAACTAACCGGCGAGTGAGGAATCTGCACTACTGGCCATTAAAATTGCTATACCAGGAAGAAATGCAGATAACAAAATTATATTTACTGTATGGACAGATGTATTACACAGGAAATAACAAGTGATTAAATTTTCAAGAAATTTGGGTGCATAGGTCCCGAGAAATCAGCACCCAGAACAACCACTTTGGCAGTAATAACAGCACTTGTATGCCTGGGACTGGATGGCCTGCATAGGTACAGATGCCCATGCAGCTTCAACACGATGCCACAGCTCATCAGCCGGCGTATGGTGACGGGCCAGTCGCTCGGAAACCATGGACCAGACGTTTTCTATTGGCGAGAGATCTCGTGAACGTGCAGGTAAGAGTAAGACAAACATTTTCCGTATCAAGAAAGATCCGTACAATACCGGCATTATCGCTGAAGCGTAAGGGTTTCTCAGGGTAGAGTCACGGATCGTAACACGCCAGAAATGTAACGTGAACTGTTCAAAGTGCCGTCAATGCGAACAAGAGGTGACCGAGACGTGTATCCAATAGCACCCCATACCATCACGGCAGGTGGTGGGCCAGTATGACGATGACGAATGCACGACTGAACAATTTCCTCATTTAAACACATTGTGGGTGTCGCTATCGGTGCCTGCTTTGTCTGAATGCGTTGAAAAGCTAGTCTATTTGCATATCACAGCACCTTCTTTTTATCGCTTAAATTTCATGTCTGTAGCATGTCGCCTACTTGGTGTAGCAATTTTAAGGGCCAGTAGTGTAAAATTTGTGAAAATTTTGTTGCAGTGCATTTTTATTACAAATTTTTCTGATTTAATTGTAGGTGCCAGAGGCAATACTGACGTTGATACAGAATTAGTCACATTACATGCATTCGATCCAGACGTTTCTTCTAGTCCAATGATGTACAGTATTAAGAGTAGGGCCTTTATAAGAGTAAGCATACTATAATTCTTAATTTTTAATTTTTTAATTATTTACTCTATGCTTTATTTTAATACTTTTAACACCTGTAAAATAAAGAAACTTTTAACTTTCTACCTATGAAACGGTAAGATTAAAATTTAAAGATGCTAAAGATGCAAAAAACATGCGATATTTATCCTTCTACTGTAGCCTTCGACTGATGAATGGATGGACTGGACATGGATGTCTTTCATGTAAATCCTGAGGCAGGAGTCATTAGTAACAATGAACCTCTGGTTAAATATGTTGGAGGACATCACTGTTGAAGCTCGAAGTTCTCCAGATGCTCGATTTGTAGCATACGCTAACGCTAAGGTACGTTATTCGAATATTAGAAATAATGATATAGAACTGATCACTGAGAAGGGGGGCTTAGCGCCGGGGTTGGGTCTTAAGTTACGATGTTAAGTTTTTCTTTAATGCGATGGTTTAAGACGCCGCGCCAATCCCAATTTCGATTGGTACTTAAGACAAGTGTCAAGGACAAATCGTTGAGATGGAGATGCCATCGTACACTCCAGTCATACAGCGTCATCTTGTGGAGAGCAATGAAATTACACAAAAACGTCCATTAGGTTCGGCTAGTCTAAGTATACAGCATCATTTTGTAGTGAGTAGCGGAGCTAGAAAATGTTCTGGAAAAGTCTTTTTGAACTACTTATCTGTGTGAAAAGACATTCTCCAAAATTGAAAATCCAAAAAATATTTTCAGGTTAACTGATGAGCATTTGAAGTCGCTGCTTTCCACAACCGCATACAGTTGTCAGTGGAAAGTTATAGCTACATAATTCTCAATCGTAAATATAATGTTTAATTTCAATGTGTGTATGACCTATATGTGCGTCATTTATTGTAAAGTTTTAAAACAAATCTCGTATTATTCATTGCAGTTAAAATGTTCTCTTTAGTTATGCATGCCAGTTATGAATGGATGGTTGCATTAAAACATGTATGATTTATTTGTATATGTAAGTCTGACAATGTCATCCAAATAAACCGTGGCGAGCCATATGCATGTTGCTCTTGAGCCGCACTTTGGACAACAGCTTCGAAGCAGCTTCGTGATACTTTTCACTTCTTATGCATGTTATGATTTTCGCCTAACATGTATTTCTTTTGTTTAGTTTAGTTTATACTTTTAGTTTATACACCTTAGTTTATACCTTTCTGTAAGGCATTTAGTTGGAATGATATTGTGTACATAATATTGCTATCCAATCTTCAATAAAATTTGAAATTATACCTTTCTACAAGGCATTTAATTGAAATGATAGTGTGTATATAGTATTGCTATCCAATGTTCATTAAAATTTGAAAACATAATGTTAAATGAGGCATAAAAATGACATTATTATTTTAAGGAGTACGTTTTTCCAAGTGATTAAAAAATGCTCAGATTTCAAACTGACAAGGTTTATCCTTTACTGATTTGATTCATTTAATTCATAGGAGAAATATACATGATTATTATTATTATTATATTTTTTTTTGCATATCTGATATTGCAACTCTATTTTTTATTAACAACTCAAAATGGTGCATCTGTTTCAAATGAAGAAGACTTTCTGTTCGTCTTTCCCATTAGTAACGGAAAAATGAAAGTTGGGAATGCATTCTATAATGAACGTTTCTTAACAAATGTGTTTATTCGAAATAAATTCTACGTTCTATGAATTCAAGAAATAAATCCATTTCATTCCTTCTTATATTTACCAGAACTATTTCAGTACGAGAAATAAACATCCATTTTATCTTCATTGACAATTTGTGGAAATATTATTAGAGTTACGAATAAAATCTATTTAAACGAATATTATCCATTGAAATGAAATAGAGTTTCATGAGATACTGCATAAACTTTACTCAGTACAAAATATAGCAATCTTGACATATCTTTGCAACCTTTTATATTATTATAATATGGTAGTTTTTTCTTTTGCTTTTGAATAAACATCTCTTTGAAATAGATTGAATAGTTTTAAATTAGGTGTGTCAAATAGTATAAGAAATAAAACATTAAAAATGATTGAATATGATATTTATGACGAACAGATAAAATTTCATGGTAGTATTTTAATGGAATGTCTTCCAAGATGTGGCAAGGGGGGGAAAAAGACAGCCAGCAGCGAAGAGGGCAGCTTCGGTCATTATTTTATAGTTTTTATTTATTCTTTAATATCACAGCTGTCGATATTTTCTAACTGTCTATAAAAATTCTAATCGGCTACCTAGAAGAGGAGTGATGGAGAGGTACAGAAACGGAAATAAATCTTTGTGAAAGTGGCCTGTAGACCATCTACTTTTCTACTTACACATAAAAACCTAATTCTACATACTTGAAATACATTAACATGACGATTCCTACACATACCATCTACTTCAATTAACATTTCTGAACCACACACATATATCTTTAATTGTATCCAACTAATTGTCATGCAGATGTAGAGTAGATGATCTACAGACAACCATTTTCACTTCGCGACAGGCCCAAGCGGGATTCGTGTGCACATGAAAGAGTTTTGAGTCATTATGTCGCCATTTTCTACTTTCAGTGTGTTAGAACATTCTATTTTTCATATATTTGAGACGGATTGATGTTTTGATTAGCTGTGTAAATTCAAATTAAC
>BPLQ01014668.1:456730-470645 GCA_021605075.1 Caerostris darwini
TAAAAGAGTCCAACATTCGATTTCTGTTGATGAATAAAGCTGGCGATAACGTTTAAAACAATATGTTATTCCAGCTTGTCAATAGAAGAGATACATTCATAATGATTAACTTATATTATACATAAGTTGCTTTTTAAAAGCGCACTTGCGGGTAATATATTGATGGGCAAAGTACCAGTTTTTTATTTTATAATTAAGGTTCGAGTCCATGCGGTGCCGTGGATGTTTGTAGTGGTTCGGAATCCACTTTAAACCATGGGTCCCGGTATAACAGGGTCGTGGATCGTTGCGTCCGTAGCTTATCTTCAAGCCACACGCACCTCCTGGGTAGTGCTAAGTGAGTAACTTCTGTGCAGTGCTTGCCTTAAGGCATAAAACACAACTGTCTAAGTGTTTGCCAGCTGCGTTAGAAAAAAAAATTATAATTAATTCCATATTTACCGTTATTTATATATTTAGAGGAAAAATAACCTCAAAAACATGTGTTCAAAACATGTTCAATGGCGCTCTTAGTTTCCAGATGCGTAGATCAATTGAAACAACAGCAAGAAAAGAAAGGGCTGATCACGAAGCTCTCTGCGTTCGGTGAATTTCCGGTACCATTAAGTTTGCTCCAAGACGCCTTTACATTGCTCTTCAGGTGAAAAGCAGCTCCCTATTTAGAGGCGCTACATATTAAGTACTGATTGTACAAAAAATTGTGAAGTGTTGGTCGAATCCATCAATTATATTGATTATAATTAAAGTTATTATAATTCAAAATACTGTAAAAAGAGAACCACTCGTCACAATGAGTTCAAATTTGAACTGAAGATACTTGAAGAAGGGTGGAATCGTCGTGGCATCAAAAACAGTTCCGCCGATTTTTTCTATCCAATTGGGTAGGACCTTGCCGTGGTGGATGGGCTTTTCACTAACAGTGTCAACTGTTCAATGGCTCGGAAATCATTTTTTTCCGTCGAAAAAACGAAACAATCGAGCACATTGAAGACTACAGTAGGTTTAATATGCAACTCCTGTCAAATACGTTGTCATTTCGATTCAAAATATCATTGGCAGCCGAATTTGCTTTCTTTATGCCACTTACATCGCCATCTGTTCATACACTTTGTAGCTCTTTTGATGCAGTATCGTTATCATTCCCTCTTCAAGTATCTTCAATATCTTTGATTATATTTGAGAAAAAAGGTTTCTGATAGGACAGATATTTTCAAGAAAGAATACTTCAATGTGTACTTTTCGTTTCGTTTCAAATAGAATCATGGCTTTAAAACTACTTTTGTGATCAACTTTTTGTGGTAATGTAAGTCCTTAGGTGTATTTGTGATAAACGGTGCAGAGAACAGTGCAGAGCATCCGACTTGGGCCGAGAGAGGGGAGAAGAACAGAGACGGGGGTAAGGTACTAGAAGAGACAGAGACAGAAAGTGCTTGTTTTTTTTCTCCATCACTCCCTATGTTCGGACGTAAATTCTGAGAGAGACTAACCTGCGGTGAGAATGGGGAGAATGTAAGAGAACATGTTGGGTTTCCTAGGAGCACTTCGCATTACCTATTTCTACCTCCTGGACGAATCGCTTCATGGAAGTCTTGAACTTGCCCACCAGGTCGCACCCTGCAATCAGAACACATGCGTCACTCACATACAAAATACACACATTATTCATGCACAGATACAAAATACAAAAGTAGACATGCTTGAAAAATGACTATCATAATATTATAAATACATTGCATCATATTAGCCTATACTTGACCTGCAGCGGCTTCAAGAAGAGGCCACTTTCAGTTTCGTGGGAACACTTTAATTTTTATTAACAAACACTATATTATTTACAATGAAATGAAAATTAAAGGTATAAATTAAATACACAAATGCAGTTCACTTCAAGGACAGCGATTTTCAGATTTCTCGAGTGTACATCAAATCTAATCCAACCGGTCTGTAGCAGAAAATAATTATCACGTGGCGTGATAAACGAAACCACAAGAGGCTCACTTTGTAAACAGGTGAAAAAAGAGAAAAACAATACTTGCCAAATTGTCGCAAAACTATCTTCTTTCTTCTTCAAAACCCTCCCTTTAAGAAAATCCGTCAAGAGGGGGATTAGCTTCCCTCACTACTGCCTGGGAAAGACACTTTCTCAGTCCATACCAATGCAACAAGTCATGGTGTACAAGTGTTGTACCAATGCAACAAGTCATGGTGTTAATCCAACTGTAATTCTTTCGACCTGGGAGTGTCACACAGACAATCGCTCATTTCTTGAGGTCTCATAATCCACAACACTGCTTATCTGCTATCAGATTTGAGAGGCAGGTTGTTCTCCTTAGTATAAAACACTGATTGCGTGTAATATAACTATGCACAACAGTGCTTATCTGCTGCCCAATTGGAGTGATCTGTTGTCATTATGCACTTGTTAAAGAATAAACGTTTCTTTTTCCTTGGAACGGAATGCTACAATATCGAGTATCTCTTCAACACCAACACTTATCTAGTGAGGATGTTAACATTGTGGTACACTAGTCAATTATAGACGTTGACACTGATAAGGATATTAACCTCGCAACGTAAAGCACCGAGTATCTCTTCATGGAATACGAACATTTTACTCGTGAGGATATTAACATTGTAATTTTATACTGAAACAAGTGTTTTGGTTACCTAGCATTACTGTATGTTTTACATTGGACTCGGTGTCTTTCACCATACAAAAGATGGATAAGGAGATACGTGCTGTTGATATTTGATTTCCCGAGAATATTTGTAACTCATATTTGTATCTTTTCTGAACTCATTTCTTTCATTTTTTTTAATTCTGAACAAAATGAATATTTGGGGTTACTTTATATTAATCTAACGGAAAGTAATAATCATCTAAGGACAATCCTACGTTGAGAACACAGAGACCCTTTTTAAATTTTCAAATAAAACAATTTAGATGAAGGATCGGTCAACTAGATAAAAATAGACAGATTACTTTCATCAAACTTTTACCATCGACAAAAAAGAAATAATAATTTTTAAAAAATGCAGAATTTCAATTCAAAATTTCTCACTTGTCATGTCGGTTACAATCTCTTAGTAACGCCCAAATATTTTTTTTAAATACTTTTTTTTAAACGTGCACCCATTCAGAATAATGGATGATAACTTTAAATTCATGTATACTTTTTGTATTTTTATCTTATAATTCAGAAATGGTATTCAGGATATTAATTCATTTTGTTTTATCTACAAATGGGATTTATCACCGCATTAAAACATCTCTCATCCTGTATAAGGCTTCCATACAACTGTAAAAAAAAAAAAAAAAAAGCTTCGCAGCTTCTTTCTTACGTGGTGGCCGGATGGCCGAGGAACTAGCTATCGGTGCTACATTTTTCGGGTTCGTATCCCGGTGGTGCCATGGACGTTTTGCAGGGGTTCGGAATCTACTTTAAGGCCGCAGGTCCCGGTCTCCTAAGACCGTAGAGCGTAGCAGAGTCCAATCTGACTTCTCACCCAGATCCTTCAAAAACTGTAAAGAGGCAACTCGGCTCTAGGCACAGTGATGTGGTGTGGTGTAGTAGCAGTGGTTCGGAATCCATTTTAAACTGTAGGTCCCGGTCGCCCTCGGTCCCGGTCGCCTTTAGCCCTCGTGTGCACAAGATGACCGTAGAGCGACAAACCAAATCGATCTTTCTTTTGTGCTTGAATTATGTTTATGTCACATTGGACTCTCTTTCAAATGGATCGACCTTTTGGGTTGATTTTCAATTCGTAGTTCATTACAAATTCTAGTCGACTCCTAAAGGCCCGTCCAGACGAGAACGAATTCCATTCGCGAACCCATTTGAAAACCTGTTTGGCGGAAAATCATGAGTCACGACCTCGCTCGGAAAAGTGTCGGGGTTTTCTACACATCAAAGGAACCCCATTTACGACCAGCGTTCATTCACATCCAGAGATAACGGGGATTGTTTTTCGCGGTCAGACGGAAATGCTCGGACTTCCTTTATTCGCTCTTGTCTGTACGGAACTTAAAAATTTACACTGAAATGTCATCTCATTAAAGCAAGTTTAATATAAGCAAGGTCTTTGGCGTTCGGTACCACAGGTATCGGGTTCAAATCCCGGCTTTGCCCATGAGTGTCTGTAGTGATTCGGAATCCACTTTAAGCCGTAGGTCCCGGTCCTAATAGAATCGTAGAGCGCTGCAGGGGCATTGTTACTTCGCGTCCGTTTATAATCGTTCGTCCGTACCATCAAGCTACACGCACCCCCTGGGTAATGCAAAGTGAGTAACATTGGTGCAGCCCTTATGGCGAAGATCACGGTCTATTTGCCAGCTGCATTAGAAGAAGAAAAAAATACAAGCAAGGTTGATATAAGTAAGGTTGATGTAAGATAGGGCCTGATGGCCTAGTGGCTAGTGCTACTGCGCTCAGTGATACAGGTTTCGCGTTCTAGTCCCGAAGGTGCCATGGATGTTTGTAGTGGTCGGGAATCCACTTTAAACCGTAGGTACCGGTCTAATATGGCTGTACTACTACTACACCACACCACATCATTGTGCCTACAGCTGAGTTGCCTCTTTACAATTTTGGAATGATGTGGGTGAGAAGAAGTCTGATTGGGCTCTGTGACTCTCTACGGTCCTATGAGACCGAGATCTACGGCTTAATTAAGGACCTAAGTCGGGATTCGAACCGAAACTTGTGGTACCGAATGCAAGAGCGTTAACCACTCAGTCATCAAGCCCTTTAATATGGGTGTAGAGCGTTGGGCCTAGGGCTGACAGCCCTATCCCGTAAAAAGAATCATCTACAATCTAGAAATCTGCCAGTAGGCAGACGGCTTTGGCCCACCATGGGGCGGTTGCGGCACTGATGATGATATATATAAGATACTGACTACATTTAAAAAGTAATTTTTGACCAAATGTCAGTTTTTTTTTTTTTTTTTTTTATTTTAGTCATTAAAGATAAATTATTCAGCTTTAAATTTTACCTTTTCTTATATCCTAAGACAAATAGTGAAATTATAGGAATTTTAATATTAGCTCGTAATTTTTTTCATACCGGAAGTGCTTTCTACGTTATTGAGAGAACTGGAATTTAGTTTTTTGTTTTGTTTAATTCATCATCGACCTAGAAAAACAGAGTTTGATTTGTTTGCTCATTGTATAAGTCACAACCTTTTTCTTCATATGTTTCAGAGTTTTATCTTAAAATGCATGGCAACAGCAGATTCGTTTTGAATGGATGTTTACATTTTTGCTTAGAGTGTTGTTTCAACGTTCCATTCTTGATTTGGAATTTTACTTTCTGTTATGTTCACATATTTGCTATTTCTTATTGTATTGAAATAAGGGAAAGATGTTTTAAAAGATTTCACAAGAGAAAGTTTCGAGGGGGTTGTTGACTCATGGATAAATAGCTCCAGGTGCATAATATGTAAGAAAAAATAAATATTGGAAGTGGAAGCCAGCGCCTATAATGATTTGTGTGGGGTGAGCTGGCTGGAGGGAGAAAGAAATGTAACACAATCAGAGTGTGTATGGTTTTGGAATAAAGCAACTGTGTCTTTTTGCAGTCTACTATGTGGTTTTATTCTTAGACCGTAACAGTGGTCGCTTTAGCAAGGAAGCCGCACCTGCAGATGAATCAACAGCTGTCCGTGTATCAGAACTACGAAAGTCTGAGTTCCTTCCAACAAGTTAGGGTGCCTCGAACAAAAAATTGATTCTATTTGATATCGAATTGGTTGTCGAGATCTATAGGATGTTCATCGTTCCAGAATATTACTTTGCATTGAGTGGAAGATTCGATCTCATTTTTCTGTTCTTTGCAATTCTTCCGCAAGGATATTTCACCTCTAAAAGGAATAAAACTCATGATGGAATAAATGACAAGTTTGGTTTGTCGCTCTGCGGTCATTTTTTGCACACTTTAGGCTAATTAGACAGAGACCTACTGTTTAACGGGGAATTACTATTACTACACCACACCACTATTCCTAGAGCTGAGTTGCCCATTTACAGTTAGAAATGATGTGAGTAAGAAGTTTGACTGGGATCTGTGACACTCTACCGTCATATGAGACCGGGATCTATGGCTTATAGTGGATTCCGAACCGCTACAAACATTCATGGCATCGCCGGGACTTGAACCCGAAACCTGTGGTACCTAATAACCTCTTCATTATAGAACGGTAAGTCCTTTATTTTATATTGAGTTACGTATAATTGACTCTAAGAAATGAATTAAGGAAACGCATCACACTTTAAGAATGAGTTTTGACACTTTTCTCTAGCCAAGAAAAAAATGAGATGAATAATATCTCAAATTTCAAGAACTGCGAAAGGATGATTTATTGAAAACGAGCTTTTTCCTTATTTAACCTATAAAGATATAAAGTTTCCAATTACTTTGCAGGTAATACTAGCTTAAATCTTAAATATAATTCAATTTATAAAATGCCATTGTAATTTTTTTTTTATTAAAAGAAACACCTCGTGGCTGAATTTTTAAATAAAGGTTCATAATTCGTATCTATCGATTTTTATAAATAAGGGTTCATAATTCGTATCTATCGATATTTATAAATAAGGGTTCATAATTTGTATCCATCGATTTTTTTAAATAAGGGTTTATAATTTGTATCCATCGATTTTTAAATAGGGGATCATAATTCGTATCTATCGATTTTTATAAATAAGGGTTCATAATTCGTATCTATCGATTTTTATAAATAAGGGTTCATAATTTGTATCTATAGATTTTTTAAATAACGATTTATAATTCGTATCCATCGTTTTTTAAATAAGGGTTCATAATTCGTATCTATCGATTTTTTTTAAATAACGGTTAATAATTCGTATCTATCGATTTTTTTTAAATAAGGGTTCATAATTCGTACCTATTGATTTTTTAAAATAAGGGTTTCATAATTCGCATCTATCGATTTGTTAGTGAATAACGATAAGAAAGATTTTCAATAAGTATTCATATAAGTATTTCCTAGCACAAAATATATTTCATTTTATACTCTAGAAAGGGATGCGAATGTGTTCTAAGCGAAAGTCAACCTATTTTCTAAGGAAAGATTATCTTTTCTGGTGGATTCTTTTTTTCAATTTATATTTGTTAGTTTAACATTATTATGGTTGTTATATATTTTAATAAGGGATTGCAATACCGTTATACCGGGATACCGAATACCGGTATTTTGAGCCATTTGTACAATTTTGTAATACCGGTATTCACAAGTTTAAATACCGGTTTTTCGGTATTTACTAGAAATTTAGAATGCTTATCTGTGGAATTTTTATTCTTATCTGTGAATTATTATTCAGAATTCTTATTTGTGAAAACAAGGTTGTAGTTATGAAAAAGTGTAATTTTTCGATGTTTTTTTAAATTGGTGAGCCTGTTATTCATATTGTATTTGTATATCATACTTTAGAGTTCAAAATATTTTTCAGATTTATTATATATATGCTCTTAAATAATACCCCATAATAATGAATAAGAATAACTTTGAAGAACATAAAAAAATCAGTTGATAATACTTCGGTTTGGTTTCATTATTTATATGATGAAAAGAATAGGGGGGCACACTGTAAAAAAATGTTCAAGAGTTATTAAAGTGAATGGAGGAAGTACAAGCGGACTCCATACACATTTAAAAGCGAAGCATGATACACATTTGTTAAAAAGGAAAGAATCTAATTGCGATGAAGATACAAACTTAAGCTCAGTTTCTAAGCTCGAGCCATCAGGGATTTTAAATTATTTTGAAAAAAAAAAGATAATTTGGAGGAAATTCTAAGTAAAATGACAGCATTAGATGGTTTGCCATTTCGAGTGTTTTTTGTGATATTTACATTCTCTAATAAACCTGGCAAATAAAAATAAAAAAAAACACCCGTGCTTTCTTTCTTTTTCTAAAATTTCTACTACCGGTATTAAAACCGGTATCCCGGTATTAAGATCTGAAAAATACCGAATACCGGTATTGAACTTTTGGTCCGATATTGCAATCCCTAATTTCAATGTATAAAATATTTTGATTTTTGTCAAGCAATTCATTGTGACTAACAGGACTTAATTCCTATGAGGGACAAAACAAGGGGGTGTCATTGAAAGGACAATCTCCGACGACAATTCTTGTATTAATTCAACAACAACAATCTTCGACTAATAATTTTCGTATTATTAATAATGATGATCGGGATATAATTCAGCGCAATAGCACTTTGTATCGCTTTTTACAATTGAACTAAATTTTTTTCATTAGTCATTCGTGTATGAATAGATTTCCTGTTTAATCACTTTTTATTCATTTTTTTTTATCACCTCAGAATCAGAAAAGTAATAAATGTACAAAAAATAATAATGTTCACATAAGTGGAAGTAGTTTTTAGGAAGTAGTCTTATTATGGAGGAAGTCTTAGTAAGTCGTCTTTGGGAATAGTAGTCTTATTTTAGGAATATTAGAAGGCCAGAATATTTTTTTGAAATAAAAAGGGCTCCAGTATATTGATATATTAAAAATAATATAGTAATTATTATTATATATTATTATTATCATTATTATTATACAGGTTCAAACTTTCAAAACTCTGTAAAAAAAGAACCGTTCCTCAAAATTAGTTCAAATTTGAACTGATGATACTTGGGGGGAAATGGTATTGCATCGAAAAATGATATGACCTTGTCGTGGTGCATAGGCTTTCCACCAACAGTGTCACAACTGTAGAATGACTTGGAAGTCATTTTTTCCCGGTCAAAAAACCGACACAATCAAGCTCATTGAACACTATAGTTGGTTTAATGTGCATCTCATGCCAAATACGTTGTCATTTCGATAAGAAATATCATTGGTAGCCGAATTCACTTTCTTTAGGTCGCTTACAATACCATCTATTAATACACTTCGGAACTTTTTTTGATGCCGTACCGTTTCCCCCTTCTTTGAGTATCTTCAGTTCAAATTTGAATTCTTTGTGACGAGTGGTTCTTTTTTGTACAGCATTTTTAAAGTGGAACTTTAATTATAATCACTCTGTATATCTAGAAGAAATGTTATCAAAAAATGAACATTTTAAGAGAAGTTAGAAATCTCATTATCTTAAGAAATATGCAATATTTTTAACCCTAAAGTGAGGCTTATTGATTTGGAGAGCCAGATTTTTCGTATTTTGGATCACTTTTTCGTGTCCTCGATCACTTTACATTTTTCTTTTTCTTTACTTCATAGCTTTTTTTATACATAATAGCTATTTAAATTTATTTCACGAGTTACTAGTTAAATACTTGTAAAACATCCTACAAAATCGCCTGGTGAAAGCAAAGGCCATTTTATTATTGAAAGGCAAAGGATTTTTCAAGAAAAGAAAAACATTTAAAATTCTTAAGTTTTCATTTTTTAAGATTGCTGCGATACATTTAATTCTTACATTCAGTTCTATTTTTCAATTCCTACTATTAGTTCACATTCCTACTATTATATCTATTTATATATCTTGTTCAACTTTTCAATCTTTCATGAAATACTTTTGATTCGTCCACTCAAGTTCAAATGCATTTTTTTGAACTTGTGGTGGAGGACACTGGATGGTAATACAGTAACTAAATTAAATTAGTTAATTTCAGTTTTCTTTAGATTTAAGTTGCATGTATCTACCAATAGATGGCGCCTGATAAACTTAAAAAAATGAATGAAAATTATTTATAAAAGACTTTCTGCAATAGAGTGAAAAAAAAGTAGGAATTGACTTTAAAAATTTTTTTTATATTACTTCTTTAAGGGTAACCTATATATCGGCCCAAAAGATTATTAATTTTTTTCCTTTTTTTTTTTTTTTAAATCTTTTAGTTAATTTCTTACAGAGCGAGAGCACGCCATTCTCTGTCAGTATAACATAAAAGTGTACATAATTTTGAACCAGTAGTGAAAAAAATATTACAATGAGATGAATTCTCAAGCGGTTTATTTATTTTTTGATTTCATAAAGAAATTCGTTATAAAAACGAAAACATCACTTATAAAAAAACATGTTGCCTTGGAACATCATGAAAGAGTTCATATGTAAAAAAAATAATTTTAATTAAAACAGAATTATATTCATTAATTAAAACAGAATTATATTCATTAATTAAAACAGAATTAATATACAATGAATACGAATTTTTTTTTTTTTTTTGACTAGTCAACTAACACATCTCATGCATAATAATACAGTTTACAGGCAAAACACACGGCAAAATAAAAAGCCAACATTCAGAAGGAAACTGCAGAAACATTAAATAAAAATATTGTAAGCAATAAATAAAACATGATGATGCACTTTTTATAAGAAGAAAAGCAAAATCAACAGCTAAAAAGTTATGTCGGATTTTTTTTTTTTTATGAAAAACAACAACAACATTTAACAAAAAAAATATATATACGAAAAAACATCCATGTCAACTCGAGTATAACATTAGTTCTATTTTAAACATGGTTTTCTTGCAAAACATCTAACCGAAATACCGCAAATAAATGAAAAGCACACATAAGGAGTACACAAAACAAAACACGGTTCATAACACAATACGAATTCATTTAAAGGATTATTTAGTGTAAGCCAAAGTGATCGCTTCGATTACGAATGACAAGAATTTCATACTTTGATTAGAAATTTGGTGCCACAGGTTCCAATCCTGGCGGTGGCATGGATGTTTGTGAGTGGTTCGGAATCCTGCTGTAATTAAGCTGTCTAATTAGTCTAAAGTGTGCGCAAAATGACTATAGAGCGACAAACCAAACCAGCGTTGTAGACGGTCGTTGTAATGTTTGTGTATTTTTATTATTATTATTAATTTTATTAATTTTTTTTTACTTTTTAAATTCTTATTATTATAACGTGAACAAATCGTAGTAAAGCTAAAAAAAAATAAAAATGAAAGGATTTTTTTTTTCCTTGCTCACTCTCGCTTCTTTTTTTTTTCATCGTACCTGAAGAGGTTGAGTGGATTTTTTTATAAAATTGATTTTTTTTTCGAAAGTCCCAAAAGAGTCGACTAATAATCCACATCAAGATATTCTAAGGCTGTTTAAAATATAATTATCATATTTACAGGCAAGAAATTACGGTATTCGAGTGATCCTGCACTAGAAGGGTTACACATCAACTCATTCAATTATGTTAGCCTTTTTTATTAATTGCATAAACTCTCCATCAAACAAACAACGTGATGGTATTTTTCGTTCAAATTCCATATTTAACGCATGTTTCTAATTACTCACAAAAGTTAGTGCGTTGATAAGTTCCTATCAATATAAAATGAAATCTATAAGTTCCTATCAATATAAAATGAATTCCATAAATTCCTATCAATATAAAATTAATTCTATAAGTTCCTATCAATATAAAATGAATTCCATAAATTTCCATCGATATAAAATGAATTCCACAAATTCCTAACAATATAAAATGAATTCCATAAATTCCTAACAATATAAAAAGAATTCCATAAATTCCTATCAATATAAAATGAATTCTATAAGTTCCTATCAATATAAAAAAGTGTAGTTTTTTTTTATTCTTGAAAAAGCTATTGTCATTTGTAACAAGAGCAGTTGATAGCAATCACATTTTGGCTTATCTTGCATTTAACACTTTTGGAAAATCTAATACACACACAAAATAAACACAAGTGCCAGTTTCAATAAAAACAGGGGTTGGGGGTGGGAGGAACGTCTATTGCAAGGAACGTCTGAAATGACACACAACTAGTTACCTGAGTTATAAATAGCCGTCATGGCGACCTCGTTGGTTGAAAGGAAAGGTACTACTAACTACTTCACTACTGGCATCGCACGGAAGTTGCTCTTATAAGGCTAGATTATAAAGCATCCTGCAAAAAGACATTTCTTAATGGACTCTCTGGAGCATCAAAAACAAACATCAAAAGATTGATTAAACACTTTTCGAAGGAGTTCCACCATTTCCTGCAATAGGTGCTTTTTTTACACTAGTTTCTAAATCTAATAACATCAATAACTCTACATGGGATTTTGATAGGGATATTCATCTGCAAAGATTGTTAAGAATCATATAATCATGAGGGGTGGTAAGAGTTATTAAATCATATATTTTAGAGGGGCCTGATGGCCGAGTGGCTATCACCCTGGCGCTCGGTACCACAGGCTTCGGGTTAGAATCCCGGTGGTGCTATGGATGTTTGTAATGGTTCGAAATCCACTTTAAACCGTAGGTCCCGGTCTAATAGGATCGTACAGCGTTACGGGAGTATTGTTACTCCGCGTCCGTGGTATTTCTTCAAGATACACGTGCCAAATGGGTAGTGCTAAATGATTAGCAGCAGTGCAGCCCTTTCTTATGGTATTAACTGTCTCTGTGTTGCTAGCTGCATTAGAACAACAACAAAAGAAGTTAAGAATGAAATTTAAATTCATTTTTGAAAACCTAGCTGAAAAATCTAAATGCCAAACAACACAAACATTTGCTTTGGTTTTTATCAATTTTCAATGCGCATGCTCTGTGCCATCCATGCCAGTACATGCACTGGATTTTAAATCGTTAGCATAGTGTTCACTTCACACTTTAAGAATGTCCATCTGGATGGATTATTTAAAAGAAATATATTAAAATTTAAAACAATTCAATATGAGTAGTTCTAACTCGAGTAAAAGAAAATGCAATTTCAAAATTAAAAAAAAAAAAAAAACATTTTCCTTCTAACTTCTTGCCGCTCTTGGCCAACTATGTGGACAGTTTTTCACGATATAATTACTATTTTTAATAAAGAGGAATAAAAATTTGATAATGAATTATTCACTACAGAATCTGTCAAGAAGCAAAATGCAAATATTGTGCTTTACAGCAGGGGTGTGGCCAATCCGTTGCCAGTCTTGAACATTTTTCCGGCCCGCGAGATGTATCACACTTTTATAAAATATATTTATTTTATAATGGCCAAAGTAGTGAAAAACAATGTATTAGAAAAAATACATTATGTGTGCATCCATCTATTCAAAAATGAACTGTCGAAATGATGAGAAAGAATGAACTTTGGTTTTAAAACAATATTCTTGCGAATGTAGGACAGATAGTGCCTGTTTTATTGATGAGTTTGCAGTTACGAGTTCGCAGAATAGTTAAATTATATTCTACGAACTCATGTTGAGTTCGCAACGCTTTTCAAAACTAAGTGAAAGAGTGGCGAAACCGAACCTTCCAGCACTCGTAAAATAAATATTTTTGAATGATTTCATTTTTTTTTTCTATTTCATTTATATTAATGTATTTTTTTATATTTCCTTTTGAGTGTTCTATATTTCTTTACAATGTGCGTTCAGTATCTTTATTATTATAGTATTTATGTTTGTGTGTAAGAGTAACAGTAAGCACAAAAATATTAACTAATTATGTTTCCATTTTTCACTCCACAAAAGATGTCTATTGTGTGTCTAAATCTAATGTGGGGATACATAATTTCATATGCGGCCCTCGTAATTAGCATGCATTTCCAAAGTGGCCCGTGAGATCATTTAGGTTGGACATCACTGGTTTAAAGGTAGAAAAATAGCTTAAAGTAATATTTCGACGGTCAGCGATTATTTGAACCAACTGTTAATATTGGATAAAAATAATACCACATTTATGATACAGATTTAGTTTTAATAATGAATGGCCAGAATATTTACCAGGAATGTATAAAATAATTTTACTAACAAATGAATTGTAAAACAAAGCGACCACACATGTAGACCTAATAGTTTTTTGTACATTTTTATTGCTCCCCCTTCCCTACTCTTTTTGGAACGAGCCTATCGATATAAAACGATTTCTATCAATTTCTATCAATATAAAATGAATATAAATTCCTATAAATATAAAATGAATATAAATTCCTAT
>BPLQ01014668.1:470655-482682 GCA_021605075.1 Caerostris darwini
TAAAATGAATATAAATTCCTATCAATATAAAATGAATATAAATTCCTGTCAATACAAAATGGATTCTATGAATTTCTATGAATATAAAATAAATATAAATTCCCATCAATACAAAATGGATTCTATGAATTTCTATCAATATAAAATAAATTTAAATTCCCATCAATATAAAATGAATTTCATAAATTTGTATTAATATAAAATGAGTTTTATAAATTTATATTAATATATAATGAGTTTTATAAATTTTCTATCAATATAATATGAATTCCATAAATTCCTATCAGTATAAAATTAATTATATAAACTCCTATCAACATAAAATAAATAAATAGTCATAAAGTCTGTTTTTGATCACTATGAAATAATCATCCTTGAAGAGATTTAAAAACATTGGTTTGAAATGTTACAGAAAGCTTGAAAAGTGAAAAAATAAATAAACAAAATGCCTTTAAATTATTTTATTGCAACACAATCCTCGACAGAAACCGAGAAAGAGTTCGCAACCGCACTTGTTCAGCAACTCCTACACTTTCGGGACTTTTTAAAAGAATTGAAAAAATTCTCAAATCTCGTGGGTCAGAGAATTTCCAGTGTATCAACCACCTTTTCCAATTGAGCCCTCAACCCCAAGGGGAGGGGGACAGAAAGAGGTGGTTACGCGGCTGTAGTGAAAACACTCTTGTCTCTCAACTCGACGACTTGGGACCCAGCCTAAATTAAATTGTTTCCAATTTTGCCTGAGTCAGATATGTCTGGAAAATAGTTCAATTTGTTACGAATATTTGCCTTGTGTAAACAATTACTTATCGTCATACTAGTGGAATTGATATGATTTACCGTGACTTGCGCTTTTTATCATGTGTGAACTTGATGTTGTCCTGGTTAGGGGTTCGTGACGTTATCCGAAAATGGGGGCCAAGCAAATAAAACTCCATTGCAAATATTTGCGGAAGATGGTACTTTGGGCCACTTAACTCTTGAAATGCTTCAGGAATGGAATTCTTATGGAATTTTCTGGAGAATTTGGCTTTTGACTGAAGTATCTGTGCTTATTTTAATCACGTTATTTTTTTTGACTTGGGATTTTAAACATTTGTATATCCGATGGCTATAAATACTCGTAGTGCGTTGATCCATTCCTTCTTCTTCAAGTTTCACATTTATCACTTTTGGCATTTGAGCTGTATAATGCTTCTTATTGTAATTGGAATACTTCGTTATTTCATTTATGCCTAGAATTTTCAAACTTTGATATATTCTTTTGGGTATTGTTTGTGATAACGTTTCTTGTAGAATTTGGAATACTTCATTCTTAATTTGCGACGACATTCATCTTATTTTCGTATATTCTTTTAGAGATTCTCGAACAATTCATTCTTCGTGAAGTTCTTGATCTATTCGACATTGCTATATTCATGTGGCTGTTGAAATTGGCCATTCTTGTAGTATTCCAATCAATTGCTTCATATATCTGTTGCATTTTTAAACATTGGCATATTCCTGAGTTTATTTATCCGTTCTCGAATGTTCACACATGATAAGTTGAAATTTGCCGAACAGATTTCAGTCTTTATTATATATTGCATGAGAAAATAAAAGGTGAGCAGTGATGTAGGTTTTTTTTTAGAATTAATTTCGAATTAAAGTATCACCCAGTTTGCTACAATTTGGCGACTTTATTAGGAAGTTGGCAGATGTTTCATGATATGTTGTTTTCCTATAGTGTTGTACCTCGTTTTCCACTCATATTCATCACGAAAAGTCCATTATGAGAAATCATTTCTTTCTATGTGGACTTTCAAAAGTGACTAACCCACATTTACGTAATGAATGGGAAGCAAACTGGCATACTCTATGCTGTAGATGTAGATCCTAAAATCTCAACATTTCTGAAAGCAGTAACTTAGGGGCACGCTGCCACCAGATTTAAATGCGAACCCAGAGAAGATTGGAAAATCGTTTACTAGAGTTTTTCGCTAATAAAGACTTCTGTGAGAGAGGCATTATGAAGCTACCTTTAAAACGGCAACAATTTATAGAACAAAATTATAATTTGTTGCCATTTTAAAGGTAACAAATTATAGCCAAACTAAAATACCAACTTTTGTCAAATAAAACCAATATTTGACCAAAATTGGTAATTCGAAACATGCTAAATAAAGTCTTAAAGTTCAGGTAAAAATAACGGATTACTTTTTCCCCAACCTAATATTATTTATTGCCAATAGAAAAATTGTTTAGACGGCAATTTTTACAATTAGCAGGCTCTTTCTTTTTTAAGAATACTTCTTTACAATGAAAGAGCATTCCGTTTTAAAATATATCTCTTCAATGTTTAAATAAACGTACACATTTTTAAATGTGTTTGATGTTGGTACCTTCACCAACTTTCATGAAAAATATTTAAGACACAATGACTATTTAAACTATTCGTAAACTAGTAAAAAGCAAATATATTTTACCGAGTAAATTTACTTTCCATTTGAAGAAACGACTCGAAAATGTAAAGAATTTTCAAATGTATATTTTATTGACATAATTAAGTGGAATATTTGTGTCGAATTCATGTAACATTTAATATTTTTTTTTAAATTTCGCTTTTCTGTTCTTGACATTTACAAATGAATCTTAAATGTTTGAGTATCATTAATTTTGAGAACATGACTTATTACATTTTGGACTTTCCTTGAAATATCCAAAGTAATGAATTTTAATGATGTGTGGCTTTAGTTATTGGGAGTGTTTAGAAATTAGCTTTAATATTTGTTTTTAAATTTCCGGTTTTAGTGTTTGCCAAAGGAATGTTCCTGTTCGTCATTAATCTGTGATTGTTTTTTTTTCTAATGCAGGTAGCAAACACTTCGACACTTGTTTTCGATGCCTTTAGGCAAGCACTGCACCGACGTTACTCACTTAGCACTACAGAGGAGGTGCGTATAGCTTGAAAATAGGCTACGGACGCGGCGTAACAATCTCTTACGCTCATGTTCTAAGGTTCTAAGGTTTAAAGTGGATTCCGATTAACTACAAACATCTATGGCACCGCCGGGAATCGAACCCAAAACCTGGGGCACCGAGCCCCAGAGCGCTAGCCACTCGAGCATCAGGCTCCTAATCTATGATTGTATAACTTAAAAAATTTTCTGATGATGAACATTATAAAAAATATGCCCATCTTTTTCTACGTGGGTTGATAGAAAAAATGATTTTATTTTGAAGTAGAATACAGAAAAATTTTTAGCAAAAAATAATTCATTTGCGAACCCTTTTACATATTTAAAAGTCTTCCAAGAACTTAGTGAAGCTTATAATAAAAAACAAAATTTTTCCACAACATCTGAATCGTCAATACTTTGTGCAAGAAGCTGTTATGGTCTAAGAACAGAAACATATAGTGGACTGCAAAAAATCCGACTTCTTTATTCGAAAATCAAACGCACTCTGCTGGTGTTACATTTCTTTCTCCCTCCAGCCAGCTCAACCCAGGAAGACAGGATGTTTACATTATCGGGCTCTGGCTTCCACTAAAGATTTTTTTTTTGGATTTTTTTTTATGGTCATGGAGCTATTTATCAATGTGGCAACAGAAATTTAAAAAAAAAAGTTCCACTTTTATTGTAAAAATCTAGTTCTATTACGTTTGGAGGCTTAACAGAGGTGCGAGACCCTTTCAGAAAAAGTCATATTAAAAGTCTTGATGAATGATGTGGTATATGGGGATATGAAGCAACAAGGACTATAATTCCCTAATCACTATATAAATATGAACAGTTAGTTTTCCTTATTTTTAATATGTCACTCTCCACAACGCTCTACGATCGTGCTAGACCGGGACCTACGGTTTAAAGTGGATTCCGAACCACTACAAACATCCATGGCACTGCCGGGACTCGAACCCGAAACCTGAGGTACCGAGCGCCAGAGCGCTAGCCACTCGGCCATACAGGCCCCTATATTAAAAGTCTTTGAGGCAGGGATACTTGTCAACACGAAAGAGCCTGTAGACACATTGTTAATCAATGGTCATGGAGAACACACTTTGAAGGGTGGTAGAGCTACACCACACCATACCACATCAGTGTGCCTAGAGCTGAGTTGCCCCTTTACAGTCAGGGAATGATATGGGAGAGAAATTTGATTGTGCTCAATGAACGCTCTACGGTCATATGAGCCCAGGACCTACGGCTTAAAGTGGATTAAGAACCACTACAAACATCCATGGCACCGCCGGGACTCGAACCCGAAATCTTTGGTACCGAGAGCCAGAGTGCTAGCCACTCGGCCATCAGGCCCCATAGGGTGGTAAAGCTAATCAAAACATTTTGTATAAGAATGTAGAGTCGGAAGTGGTGCATTGAGGCCCAAACACACTTTCAATCGAATCTCTCACAACTTCCAGCCTCAATGTACCAACGCATACTCCTCACGTGAAAGTCTTTGAATGGTAACCCCGATGGCCCAACTCTGTTTTATTCTTACGTGTTTGCAACTGTGTTTTTATTGGCGAAACAGTTGACTCTCCCTTACGGCTGCGAAATATTCGGAACTGTTCCCCGATCCCTCCTTCGACGCTGTCGAGTATGTGGGTGGCTGCGTTGAAAACTTTTTCTCTCACTTCTGTATTCTGGAGTCGGGAATTTTATGTCTTAAGTCACGACTGGAGTCGTGTCTGGCAAAGGTGTAGTCGGTGATGGTATTCTCAAGTGTGGGGGGCGGTGTGTTTAAGAATGATCTATTGTGGAATTTCTTAACGCTAAAATAGTATATGAAAACACAATGTGTTCAGTGTGCCTGATTCGTAGCCCAGTGGTAATGTGCGCAGCTAGTGGCCATTTTTGGTCGGTCACTTTAGGCTAATTAAACCGGGACCCAACAATTTAACGTGGATTCCGAACTACTAACAAACGTCCATCCACAGTCAGGATTCGAACCTGAAGCCTGGGATACCAAAGGCCAGAGCACTAGCCAATTGGCCATCAGATTGCTGCTAGTGGACAGGAGGGACGAGATTCAAGTCCGCTGGGGGCATTGTTATAGTGACTGTTTTAAAAAACGAGGAGACCCAATGGAGATTGTGTCAATGCATGTAAAAGCGTCTCGTATCGATAGTATGGTTGCCTGGTGGAAGTTTTCTGGGTTTTATCCTATGAGACACTTAGATGTGGAGCAATTACCAATAAAAATCCACCAGTATTCACCCGTTGACCTACACGATGATCACGATGTTTCACCCTCACTGGTTAGGAAGTGTGCAGAAAAGACTTGAATCGTTTTAAATATCTGGAACCTGATAGCCGAGTGGCTAGAGCTCTGGCCCTCGGTAACACAGGTGCCGGGTTCGAATCCCACCGCGGTGCCATGGATGATTGTAGTGGTTCAGAATACACGTTAAACTATAGGTACCGGTCTAATTAGTCCGAAACGTGAACAAAGTCCAGTAGCTCCTGGTCTCACATGACCGTAGAGCGTCACAAAGCCCAATCAGTCTTCTCATTTATTCCCAAACTGTAAAGGAGCAACTCAACTGTAGGCACAGTGATGTGGTGGTAGTAGTAACCGAATATCTGGAGCCTGAGGGCCGAGGGGTTAGCGCTCTGGTGCTCGTTACCATAGGTTTCGGGTTCGAATCCCGGCGATGCCATAAAATGCTTGTAGTGGTTCGGATTCCCCTTTAAACCGTAGGTCCCTGTCTCCTATGACCGTAAAGTGTTGCAGAGCCCAATCAGATTTCTCATCCGCATCATTCCCAAACTCCTGAAAGGGTTGAGTTTCCTTCTCGCATCCTCTCTCCCGAGATATGAAAATCATATGTTGGAAGACTCTCGATTAAAACGCTAGAGAGATTGTGTCAGTGCTTGTAAAAGCGTCTCGTCTCGTATCGATAGTAAGGTTGCCGGTTGGAAGTTTTATGGGGTTTTCTGCCATATGACACTCAGATGTGGAGCAATTAACACCCGTTGGTTGGCCTACAGGATGTTTCACCCTCACTGGTAAGGAGCCCTGGGTACGCGGATATTAGACGGGACCTACTGCTTAAAGTGGATTTCGAACCACTGCAAACATTTCATGGCACCGCCAGGACTCGAACCCGAAACCTGTGTTACCGAGTGCCAGAGCTTTATCCACTTGCCATTCAGGCCCCTGCGTAATTAGTTTTATTGAAAAGATTAATATTGCCTAGGATCTCTTTATGCCCAAGGTCTAGTTCCTGTAACTCGAAAATGTCTAGTGACCCAAGTAATACCATTCATTATTCCAAAATAGAATTCTTTTCTTCAAGAACAGGAGGAAAAGGTGCCGTGAATTTTCTCCACCCCAGAAGACTTCGAATGTTGTATCTGAGAAATATTCGCTTTTGTTTTTGCAACTATTGAAAGACAAACCTCTCGATGAAATTGGAGATACCTTGAAAGGGTTGAGATTCCCTCTCTCCCGAGATATACCGGAAGACTCGATTAAAACGCTAGAGAGATTGCTATAGAGATTGTGTCAACGCATGTAACAGCGTCTCTTATCGATACTAAGGTTTCCTGGTGGAAGTTTTCTGCGTTTCCTCACATACCATACTCAAATGTGGAGCAATAGCCAATAAAAGTCCTCTAATATTCCCTCGTTGGTTGGTCTACACGATGGCCGCTTTCACCCACTAGTATGGTGCCCTAGGTACTGGTATGAAGTGTGGAGAAAAGACTTGTATCGTTGTAACCGAATATCTGGGGATTGATGGCCGTGGGTAGCCCTATGGCGCTCGGTACCACAGGATACGGGTTCGAGTCCCGGCGTTGCCAGGGATGTGTGTAGCGGTTCGGAATCCACTTTAAACCGTAGGTCCCGATCTGACAGGATCGTAGAGCGTTGCGGGGGCATTGTTACAAACAACCCTGAGTAGTGCTTAAGTGAGCACTAATCCACAAAACTGGGGCCTGTTGGCCGAGTGGCTAGCGTTCTGGTGCTCGGTACCGCAGGTATCGGCTTCTAATCCAGGCGGTGCCATGGATGCTTGTAGTGGGTCAAATTCCATTTTAGACGGTAGGTCCCGGTCGCATAAGAACGTTAGAGTGTCACAGAGCCCAATCAAACTTCTCACCCATATCATTCCCAAACTGTAAATGGGTAACTGAGATAAGCAGAGTGGTGTGGTGTGGTGTGGTGTGATGTAGTGTGGTGTAGTAGTAGTAGTAGTTTAACTGAATAATTTTAAATGTATTTTCGATCGTTATCAAAGCATACAGCCAATGGATGGGTAATTAGTTTTGTTGGAAAGATTAACATTGCATTTATGACCAAGAGCTAGTTCCTATGAGTAGAAAATTTCTAGCGATCCGAATAATGCCATTCATTATTCCAAAATATAATACTTTTCCTCCACAAGAAGAACAGGTGCCGTGAATTTTCACTATCCCGATTACTTCGAATGTCATATCTGAGAAATATTCAGTTTTGTTTTTCGAACTGTTGAGAGACAAATCTCTCTACGAAATTGGAGAGCTCCAGAATCGTCGAGATTCCTCCTCGAATCTCCTGAGATATGAGAATCAAATGCTGGAAGACTCTCTATTAAAACGCATTCATTCCGGATTTTCTGCTGGTGCATTCGTTATGACTCATGGGAGGGCCTTATTGCTGTTAATACTTTTGCTTGAATTTCGATTTCGACAGAAGATAAATTCCTCAAGAACAAGATGCAGAATCTTTGAATTGACTTTTGTTTTGATTATGAGGAAGTTTAAAATGAAATTTGAAAAAACAATTTTTTTTTTCATTTGCACAATCAGGCTATGCAATAGAAACATCATTTTCGCCTCCAACAAAAGATATATCAGAATAAAATGTAAGTTATATTTTTTTTTAAATAATTTTGTTTCATCATTCGAATTCGGTATCGTAAACAACATGAAATATGTTTCGACATAATAGAAACAAGTAATAAAAATTTTTTTTTTTTAAATCAATTCTTCCTTTTTTTCACTCTATTGCAGAAAGTCCTTTATAAATAATTTGCATTCATTTTTTTAACTTTACCTGGCGCCATCTATTGGTAGATACATGAAACATAAATCTAAAGAAAACTACAATTAATTAATTTAATTTAATTACTCAATTAATATTTGAAAAAACTGCATTAACATCAAGTGTTATCCACTACAAGTTAAAAAAAAAATGTATTTGAACTCGAGTGGATGAATAAAAAGTGTTTTATGAACGATTGGAAATTTGAACGAGATATATATAGGGAGTATGTGAGCTAATAGAAGGAATTGAAAAAAAGAAAAAAATTAGCGTGTTAGCGAATAATTTTGACGTAATTTTATCGTAACAGTGATTACTATCTTTGTCTAAAAGATATATTTATGCGAGATAGCAAAACATAATTCCCCATAATAATTTGGCGTAAAAGCAATTTAGGAATAAAATTTTTGCTAAATAATGATATATTTTGGCATTAAAGCGGTAATATGTGGAGTAAAAAGAAAACATTAAAATTTGATAAAATTTTGGTGGCATTGCCATAATAGTGATAAAAATTTGGCGATAAAGCGATATAAATTTGCGTATAGACAATTTAGGCAATTTCTTTTGGCCAATGTTGTACTACTGTTTAGTATTAAATTTTTGTGTGAAGTAGCAAAAACAAAGCAGCATTTGGAACAAAATTTCTAAAGGAATTTTTTTTTTTAGTGATAAAAATTTGGCGATAAAGCATTAACTTTTGGTGTAAAAGCAATTTATAAAACTAAATTCGCTTAATGAAAATGTTTGGCGATAAAGCATTTCAAGGATTAAAATTTTGGCAGGATAGTGATAATATTTGGCGTTAATATAAACTTTGGCTTAAAAGCACTTTCAGGAATAAACTCTGATGTAATAGCTGTTTGGCTACTAATGTTGACGTAATATCAATGTTTGGCGAAATAGATTTTTAAAATGACATCATCGAACTTGGTCTGCCATTTTGTTTGTTTACTTGGCGATTTGGCATCCCAGTGAAGGATTTTGGCTTAATATCATTTTACTGCGAAAACTACCTAGTGCAGTCATTACTATGCATACTTGGCATCCTGGCGATGTATCTGGCACAAAGGGTACAGGATTCTAGATTTTTACCAATAATTATATAGAAAGGTCAAATTTGAATGCCGAATAAAATTTTATTTATTTTTGTTAAAATTAAAAGTAGCTTTCAGATGTATATAATTATTTTATATATATTTTTTATATATAGTATTGGTATATAGTATATTATTTGTATATAGTATTGAATTGATCCTTTTACGTACATTGTTGAGATTTCAGTCGCCCTGAATGAAATTATTTTAGGATTTATAAAATGTTGAAAACACAAAATTATTCCAATTTATATCGATTATTTGCACGTTAAAAAAATACAAAATATTAAGTTTGTTTCGAACTAAAGAAAGGTAAGTCTTAAAAATGTGTTCATAAAAAAAATTATTTTCAATGTCCTCCTGAAAAAAAAGGAATCGCATTGAAATTTAAGAAAATTAAGTAGTTCTTAAATGCCTTTTAGGAAATGGTTTCATTCAATTACATTCAGTGAATCCAACTCAACCTAATTATCATGAGAGCAGCATCGCCACTTCAAATGTCAAATAAAAGGAAACGTTCTTTTAAGTGATATAATTAGAGGAACATTTTAAAAGTTTCTTTAACAAAAAAATGTCCATGTGTTGCTAATACTATTCACAATTTTCTTCTCCAAACATAATAACTGTAAAACTTGCCAAACCACATGCAAGTTTGATGGCCGAGGGGCTAGCTCTCAGGCTTCGGGTTTCGGGTTCGTGTTTCGACTGTACCATGGATGGTTGCGAGTGGTTCGGAATCCATTTTAAACCGTAGATCCCGGTCTCATAGGACCGTAGAGCATTGCGGTGGTAGTGTTACTCCCGTGTCCGTAACTTATCTTCAAGCAACACGGGTAGTGCTAAGTGAGTAACGTCGGTGCAGCCCTTATTCATGGCAGAAAAAAAGTTGGGCCTGAATGACCGAGCGGCTAGCGCTCTGGCACTCGGTACCACAGGTATCAGGTTCGAGTCCCGTCGGTGACATAGATGTTTGTAAGTGGTCCGCGATCCACTTTAAACCATAAGTCTCGGTCAAATAGGTTCGCAGAGCGTTGTGGGTGCAGTGTGACTCTGCGTCGGTAGCGTATCTTCAAGATACACGTGCCCCCTGAGTAGTGCTAAGTGAGTAACGTCGGTGCGGCGCTTGCCTTAAAGCATAAAAGACGACTGTTTAAGTGTTTTCCAGCTGAATAAGGGAAAAAAATCATATAATTTAAAAATGGCTTTTAAAACATTATTTTTAGTCGAACAATTTCGAAATTATAATTCTTTATTTAATAATTGTTACATTGTATATAATACACTATGTAATTTTTGTAAAAAGAATGATTTATTAGCATAATTCTAGTGCAATCTTAATTAAAGTATTCTTAATTATTTAATGCACAATGGAAAAGGATAATAAGTTATTTAATGACTCATTATCACAAAGAATGTTCGAAAAAACATATCCATTGCTCATTATACATTTTTTTTATATATTTACAACGAACCTATTGTTTAATATTTTTGCGTAAAGAATGTGTATGAAATAATTTATTGGAAGAGGTTAGTTCTCAATTTATTCTTAATAATTTATGGACAAAAACATAAATCGGTTTCTTTATGAAAGAGAAGATATTAAATGATTTTTTTTTTCGAGCCCACTTTATTTTGGATTGCAGCGTGGTTGTTTTTTCCCTCAATAAGTGAATGATATTAGTTTTCAAATTATCGTATTATATCTTTGTGTTTATTATTAATAACGTTTAAGAGAAACATGTTATGTTTATCTATGCATCTACTTAAAAACAATAGCAGTTTAAATGAACACTTTATCTATAATTATATTTTTATATAATCAAATGATTATTGTTTTTATTCTTAACAGTTTACGTTATTTTATTTTGATACTCATTATTATTAATTCATTCTTGACACAAATTAGTAAAAAAAATCTTAATTGTATTTTTGATAAAAATCAATCCATTTATCATTTTTTATGGAATTATAAAGAATTACTTTAATAACTTTTAATGCTTTTTTTTCTTCTTTTTATTACATGAATAAGAAAAACAAATTTTCTTTAAAGTCATTTATTAAACCTGTGAAATAAGTTCCTCCTTTATTTTAATGAACTTATGACCAAATAAATTTCTATTTAAGAATTAAAAAACATATCAGGTTTCGATTTTTTAAATTGCAAATAAAATGAGCAATTTACTTTAAAGTTTTTTTTTTCGTGCATTCTTAATGAAATTTAGATTTCAGAAAAGAAATTAGCTAAATTTTGTTTTTAAAAATTTTTATTTATTGATCACCTAAATCAGGTGTCACCAACTCAAATCATCTTGCGGGCCACTTTGGAAACGCATCCTAACTCTACGGGCCGCCTATAAAATTATATATCTCCCTATTAGATTCAGACCCACTAGAGAAATTTTTTTGGAGTGAAAATTAAAACATGATGAGGTATTATTTTTTTGTGTTTACTATTATTCTTACATGTAAACCTAGATAATACTCGTATAACAATAATGATACTAAACGCACATTGTAAAGAAATATATAACATTACAAATGAAATATAAAAAAATGAAATCATTGAAAAACATTTATTTTACGAGTGCGATATTTCTTTCACCACTCTTTCTCTCAGCTTTTACAAATCGATCTCAATTTGGGTATTTGCACATTGTAATGGGTGTTGCGTCCGTTATATTTAAGTATGTTTTGTATTTGCTCATTTTCATTTCCGAAAAAAAATGATTCGCAAGCATAAGTGGAATCAAAAAGCTCTAACAACTTCAACTAAGAGTCTGATTTGCTCTGCTATCAATAATCAAGTGTGCGTATCTAGGGAGGGTCACTTAAAGTGAAATATAGAACCTGATATATTAGATGTTCCAAGATGCGTGCGCCTCATAAGTTCGCAGACTATAATTTAATTCTTCTGCGA
>BPLQ01014668.1:490240-814405 GCA_021605075.1 Caerostris darwini
GCTTCATAGCTCTCTAACAGCACAGGCTTCATAGCTCTCTAACAGCATAGACTTTAGAGTCGAAGCTTGGCGGTGGCATGGATGTTTGTGAGTGGTTCGGAATCCACATTAAACTGTAGGCCCCTGTCTAAAGTGTGGCAAAACTGACCGGAGCAGTCAATTCGGATCTGTTGCGCCAATGATGATGATGATGATGCACCAATTAAATGCGTCTTTTTTTTTTTCCTTTAAAGTTCCCCTTCACTCAAAGAAGAATTTTTCACCCCAAATTCAATCTGGATGCATAAATCTGCACAGATAAGTTATTCAGAAAGAAAGATGTCAGGAAAAAGTAGAGAGGACAGAAATTGAACGAACTGTCTGTACCATTTCAAAATCTAAAGAAGCAGGTAACAAAAAAACAAAAACAAATAATAAAAAAAAAAATTTGGAAAGATAGAATTTAAGCAATGAACCCAACCCAAACGAACCGAATTTTCAATTGAAATAAGAGGTAGCAAAAAAAAAATCAGCGACAGAATATGTACACATAAAAAAAAAAGAACTTGAGAATTTTCAAAGTAAAAAAAACCTTGCACATATCTTCCATACATATGTCTGAATTTGAATTCATTTCTTAAAACATTTAAATTTATTCCTTTTTACCCCAGCAACGAGAAGAAATAAACAAGAGAAGAAAAAAATAAAAGGAAAAATAAAAGGGGGAACGAAGAAATTCGACTTCTCTTTTTCTTTTTCATTCGTATATGTCAGAAACGGTTACTTTCTTTCGAGAAAAAAAGAAAAATATTTGGAATGGAAATCTTTTCCAACATCCTCTTCCGCCCCCCCTACCCCCTACAACCCCCTACCTTCCGAATCAATACTTCTCGCAGGCGCGTCATCAAAGGGATCCCGATTTCGCAAGAAAAGAATCCTCCCAAACGAAATTCCGGAAAACTGCTCCGAAATTCGGAGAGCGAACGGCCCTGTCCTGTTCGGGCCACACATTCCATTCTAATAAGCGTTCTCTTCCGTTCCACTAAAAGACGGATTTGGAAGTTGAAGAGTTCGAGACGCGATAAAAGAAAACAAAGAAAAAAGAACATTCTTCTTAGAAATCCGCATCTGCTACGAATCAAGGATTCTCGATGATAATGGATGTAGACTTGTGTGGGTTGGAATAGAAGAATGGAAATGCCGCCGGCAAACATCAGTCCAGCAGACATAAATGTTAAACAATTTCCTTTATGGTATCAATGTTTTATACTACTGCGCCCAGAAAGTAAGATCAATTGTTTTTTTATTTTAAAAAACTCTTTATTAATTCTTCCAAATTTATTTCATCGCCTTCTGGTCGCCGGAGTGGTCTTTTGAGTTTAGGGAATAGCCAGGTGTGAATAGGGTGGTTGGGGAACAATAGGGGTTTCAGTATCGGCGGAAATTTCCAAAGAATCAATGCAGTGTTAGCTGGCGCATTATCGTGATGCAAAAACCAAAAGTTATCTTTCCATAAACGTGGCCTCTTTTTGCGAATAGCTTCACGTAAACGACGCATGACACTCAAATAATTTTCCTTCTTGACAGTTTGGTACGGCGGATTGAATTCATAATGCACCACACCTTGGTAATCGAAAAAACAGCCCACATGACCTTGATTTTTGAGCGACTTTGTCGTGCTCTTTTCGGTCTTGCTTCACCTTTGTCACGATATTCGCTCGATGGATCGGTTGTTTTCGGGTCGCAAGCATAAATCGAAGTCTCACCTCCAACTATGACGCATTTCAATTTGTCCTGACTATCAGGATCAGTCAGAAAGCATTGTTTCGCATACTTCAACGCAGGAAGTTTTTCCAAACAATTCAGTGTTTTCGGTACCTATCGAGATTTGACGCGTTTGAGGCCCAAAAATCGTTAAAAATGGAATTGACAGATCCTTTTGAAACTCCAACATCATCAGCAAGGTCTCTAATTGTAAATCGTTCATCGACACCAATATTGTAAAAATTACAGTACAACATTTTATGTAGAAAGTAGTTTTCTCTGATCATTTTACATCCCTTGAACTCTATTTTTGTGTTTGATGGCCGAGTGAGTAGCGGTCTGGCGTCTATGCCACATGTTTCGGGTTCGAACCCCGGTGGTGCCATGGATGTTTGTGAGTAGTTCGGAATCCACTTTAAATCCTAATAGGGTCTCGGTCTGAAATGGCTCTTAATCATTGGGCGTAGGGCTGACAACCCTACCCCGTGAAAACAAAAACATCAGCCATCTTGAAATCTGCCAGTAGACAGACAGCATAGGCCACAATGGGGCTGTTACGCATTGATGATAAACTCCATTTTTATATGGGCCAATTAAATGCGTCTTTTTTTGTCCTTTCACGTTCACCTTCACGCAAAGAAGAATTTTCAACTCGAAATTCAAAGTGGATGCATAAATCTGCTCAGATAAGTAATTCAGTAAGAAAGTTTGCCAGAGAAAAAAGACACTGGACAGAAATCGAACGAACTGCATGTTCCATTTCAAAATCTAAAGCAGGTAACAAAAAACCAAATAATAAAAAATTGGAAAGATAGAATTTAAACAATGAACCCAACCCAAACGAACCGAATCTTCAATTGAAATAAGAATGAAAAAAAAATCACCATAGAATATGTATACGTAAGAAAAAAGAACTTGAGAATTTTTAAAGGAAAACAAAACGTGGTGCACGTATCTTCTATACATATGTTTGAATTTGAATTCATTTCTTAAACATCTAAATTTATTCCTTTTTACCCCAGCACCAATAAGAAATAAACTGAGAAAAAAAGAAAAGGGGGAAAAAAAAAGAAGGAACGAAGAAATTCGACTTTTCTTTTTCTTTTTCACTCTGTATGTCAGAAACGGTTACTTTATTTCGAAAAAGAAAGAAAAATATTTGGAATGGAAATCTTTTCCAACATCCTCTTCCGCCTCCCCCCTACCCCCTACCCCGCCCTACCTTCCGAATCAATACTTCTCGAAGGCGCGTCATCAAAGGGATCCCGATTTCGCAAGAAAAGAATGCTCCCGAACGAAATTCCGGAAAACTGCTCCGAAATTCGGAGAGCGAACGGCCCTGTTCCTGTTCGGGCCGAATTCCATTCTAACAAGCTTTCTCTTCCGTTCCAATAAAACACGGATTTAGAAGTTGAAGAGTTCGAGACGCGATAAAAGAAAAGAAAGAAAAAAAAACATTCTTCTAGAAATTCGAATCTGCTACGAATCAACGATTCACAATGTTAATGGACGTAGACTTGTGTCGGTTGGAATGTCGGAATAGAAGAATGGAAATGCTGCCGCCAAAATATCAGTCCAGCAAACATAAAATGGCCGATCTGTAATTTCCTTTATTTTATCAGTCTTTATTTGTATTACTAGCTGCATTAGAACAACATAAAAAAAATAAAAGAAACATTGGTTTTCTTTTATTTTTTCATGAAAAACATCTTTTATTTTTTTTTATCAAACACCTGCATTAGAACAACAACAACAGAATAATAAGTTCTGTTGTTGTTGTTCTAATACAGGTGGTAATACAGACAGTTAATCTTTATGCCTTAAGCATGGGCTGCACCGCTGTTACTCATTGAGCACTAACCAGGGGACAAGTGTAGCCTTAAAGGTATTCTACAGATGAGAGTAGCATATCCCTCAACGCTCTACGGTCCCGTTAGACCAGTGCCGATGGTTGAAAGTGGATTCCGAACCACTACAAACATCCTTGACACAGCTGGAAATCGAACCCAGGATCGTAGGATAAACTGTAGGTTCCGGTCTGTTCATACCTCGTGTGCGCAAAATGACCTTAGGTGACAAACCAAACCAAAGCAATGCATGCGGGAGGCTGCAGGTTCGTATCCACTGCATTGCGGTGGTTATTTTCAGAATCGCAGATACTGGACTGCATTTGCGAGTGTCTCGGGTAGAAAACCATTACTACTATACTACAATACATCACTGCGCGTAGAGCTGAGTTGCCCCTGTACAGTTTGAGAATGATGTGGGTGAGTTAGAAGTCTGATTGGGCTCTGTGACGCTCTACGTACATATGACACCGGGATCTACTGCTTAAAGTGGATTCCCAACCACTACAAACACCCATAGTACCACCGAGATTCGAACCCGAAACCTGGTGGACCGAATGTTCAGAGCGCTAGCCATTCGGCCCTCACTTCCCGTTTAACGTGGATTCTGAACCACTCACATACGTCCATGCCACCGTCAGGATTGAAACCTGAAGCCTGTGGTACCAAAGGCCAGAGCACCAGCCAATTGGGCGTCATGCCGCACATACTTACACCATGACCTTTTTATGCCATAAGCAAAGGCTGCACCGACGTTATTCACTTAACGCTACCCAGAAGACGCGTGTAGCTTCAAGATAAGCTACTGACGCGGAGTAACAATGTCTCCGCAACACTTTACGATCCTGTTAGACTAGGACCTACTGTTTAAAGTGGATTCCGAACCACTACAAACATGCATGATACCGACGGGATTCGAACCCGAAATCTGATTGGGCTGGTCACTCAGTCATCATCATGCAGAATACCGCTTGGTGGGGAAGTTTCCTTCCAGTCCGAGATAAAAATGTGGAACAACTACCCAAAAAAAAGTCTTCCTGAAAGATCGAAATTTGCCTACTAATTTATTGCAGGACAAACGCGAGGTGAAAACGACAACCCTTTCCAATGTTTTGGAAAATTTTTCGCGAGTAATGGATTCCATAATATGTTTTACCCATTTTCAAATAAAAAATATTTCTTTCTTATGTTCATGAATTACAATGTGGAATTATGCAACTTAAAGGATAGGGGGAATGTTCATCACTTGCTAGCTTGTAAAAATACACAGAAGTCTCCGCCTCAAGCACGTCCAAAAAATGAAAGATTTTGTGCTTGCAAACCGTCGAATTGCAATTAGAGACCTTTGCTGATGATGTCGGTATTTCAAAAGGATCGGTCCATTTCATATTGGTTGTCAAACACGTCTAATCTCGATTAGTACCGAAACACTGAATGCGCCAGCTCGCACTGCAATCATTCTTCGTGACTTTTTCGTAAAAAATGAACCCCATATCGTTCCACAACCGCGGTATTCACACCGTGCGACTTCTGGCTATCCCTAAACTAAAAAAATCGCTCCGGGGACACCATTTTGAGTCGATTGAAGAGATTCAACGTGAATGGTCGCGCGCTTTGAAGGCCATCCCTGCCAATGACTTTTTAGCGTGCAATGAGGATTGGAAAAAAAGTTGGCATAAGTGCATTGTGTCCGGAGAAGATTACTTTTAAGGCGATGAAATACATTTGGAAGAATAAATAAAGACTTTTTGAAAAAGGAAATAATTCGTCTTACTTCTTGGGCACAGTAGTATAATTTAAACAAGAACAACACAGCTTTAAATACAACGAGTAGAAGTTTTAATAATCAGATTCATTAATAACCCCACTTTAAATGAAATTTACCATAGAGAAATAATTGGTACAGAAATACAGAAAACAAACTGGAAGGGTATTTTGTAACCACGGAGGCCCAGTGAGTATGCTCTCAATCAAATCTTCAGATGGACTAGAATTAGTTCTTGTTTTCTGAAACGAGGAGATTCCACTGTGACTGTAACTGCAGCTCTGAGAGTCTCGCATGTGTAGTCGGGTTGCCTAGTGGGAGTCTTCTAGAAAATATTCCAACTTTGGTCTACTAATTGGGTTCTTGTATGCATACACACTGTAACGTCTCGGCCTATACTAAACCTATAGGGGGCCTGGTGGCCCAGGAGAAAGCGTTCTGGTGCTCGGTACCACAGGTTTCGGGTTCGAATCCCAGCGATGCAATATATATTTGTAGTGGTTCGGAATCCACTTTAAATCGTAGGCCCCGGTCTGACAGGATCGTAGAGCGTTGTGGATGTAGTGTTACTCCGCGGTTACTACTCTTCAACCTCCTGGGTAGTGCAAAGTGCGTAACGTCGGTGCAGTGCTTGCCTTAAGGCATTCAAGACAGCTGTGTAAGTGTTTTCCAGTTGAATTATAACAAAAAACAATACTAGACCTGTAACATCTTCAGGAAGAAGGGTCACTTTCATTCACAGCGGTACACTTTAATTTTTATTTACAAACACTATATATATATATATATATATATATATATATACAAATATACATTATAAATATATAAATATTAATATATAAATATACAAATATACATTAGAACAAATATATATATATATATTTATATATACGGAACACTATTTATAAAAAAATTGAAAATTAAAGACATAAATTTGATTCACAGGTGCAGTTCACTCCAAGGTCGGAGATTTTCAGTGTACTCGAGTCTACGACGAATCTATTTCCCCAGGTCTGCGGCAGACCTTAATTATCACACGGCGTGATACACGAAACCACAAAGCTGCCCACTTTGAAAACAGGGGGGAACTCTGGCCTATTCAGTCATTTCAGGGAAAAAGATAAAAACAACACTTCTCGACTTTCCGCAGAACACTCTCTCTCCTTCTCCCCAAACCTTCCTTTATAAGAATCCATCAAGCTGTGAGCTTCCCTCCATTCTCATTGGAGGGGACACTTCCTCAGCCCACGGCCTATCACCCATCACTATAGAACAACTCATGGTGTAGTTCATAGCCCATCAGTAATTGTTTCAATCTGTGGAGGTCCCACAGACAATCGCTCATTTCATGGGGTCTCATTATGCCATGACGCTGAAACTCTTCTGTCAGATTTGAGTGACAGATTGTTCTCATTAGTACAAAACTTTAATTGCATGTAATATAACTTTCAAAATTTGAATTTTTAATAATTTTTTTGTAAATTTCTAATAAAATTTTTTGTAAATTTTTGTAATTTAAGAAATTTCTAATAAATTTCTTAAAATTCCCCCCCACCCTCCTCCTCTTTTTAAAAAAAATCTTTACTAAAATTTAGAGTCAAGAATAAGGGTTTTAGATGCCTGCTCTGGCTCCTATAATTGTAAAGGAAATTCTTATCCTTCAAAGTTTTTCAATAATTGGTGGAAATTTATTAATACTCAATAAATAAATAAATAAATATTTACATTCTAAAATAAAATTAGAATTCTTTAAATTCTCAAAAAAAAGAATACAAAAGAATACATATATATATATGTATATATTTAAAGAATTCTAATTTTATTTTAGAATGTAAATATTTATTTATTTATTTTTTGAGTATTAATAAATTTCCACCATTATTGAAAAACTTTGAAGGATAAGAATTTCCTTTACAATTATAGGCTGGCAATGTAGAGACAATTAATCTCTGTCATAAGCAAGTCTGCGCCGACATTACTCTCTTTGCTCTACCCAGAGGGCACGTGTACCTTGAAGATAAGATACGGACGCAAGTCACACTCCCCCCCACACACTCACACACATTTTTCTATGATCCTATTAGACCAGTACCTACGGTTTAAAGTGGATTCCGAACCACTACACAATCAATGACACCGCCGGGACTCGAACCCGAAACCTGTGGCACAGAGGGCCAGATTGTGATTTAATATTACATTTTATGTTTATTTGACGGGGAACATTTTAACTGCCGTTTGTTTAACGTAAGGTTCATCTTTTCAGAATTCAAATTCATCCGTTACAGCATACAGATGAAACGAACAAATTGCGTCGGAACAAAAAAACATTCTAAACTATTCTTAATATTCTAAAACGCAGTAAATGGAGTCATTTTTTTACATTTATCGGAGGTTATTAAGCTCTTACGATACACTAAACGATTCGAATTTCATGAAATATTCCTTCCTACAGCCTTGCATGCAACCTTTAAGAAATATTTGATAAAGAAGACGATATACGACCTCCTAAAACTACGGATCCAGGGATGCCTTTCGTTCGAAACGGCTCTAAAAAATTCAGGCACGTATTCTCTCTCCTAAAAACTGGGAACGGCTCCTGCTCTGCCTTGTTTTGCCTGACATTCACTGCTACGGGAAAACGTTAATGTCGCCCTCACATCGGCAGTGAAGGTCACAGGAAGGTCGTGGAGTTTAAAAACATTTTTTCAAAATAAAAAAACGACGCAATGTAAGATTCGCTTATGCTTTCGGTTCAAATAATTCTTAACTTAATCTCACAATGAAAATTCGTGATGTGCAATATACAGGGTGATTATAATTAAAGTACACCGACCAAATTGCTGTAAAAAAGGGGCCTGAATGGCCGAGTGGCTAGCGCTCTGGCGCTCGGTACCACAGGTTTCGGGTTCGAGTCCCGGCGGTGCCATGGATGTTTGTAGTGGTTCGGAATCCACTTTAAACCGTAGGTCCCGGTCCTAATAGGATCGTAGAGCGTTGCGGGGGAGTTGTTACTCCGCGTCCGTGGCTTATTTTCAAGCTACAAGCGCCCCCTGGGTAATGCAAAGTGAGTAACGTCTGTGCAGCGCTTCCCTTAAGACATCGAAGACCAAGCTGTCTAAGTGTTTGCCGGCTGCATTAGAACAAAAAAAAATTGCTGTAAAAAAAGAACCATTCGTCACAACGAGTTCAAATTTGAACTGAAGATACTTGAAGAAGGGGTAAACAGTACGGCATCCAAAAAAAATTCAAAAGCGTATTAATTGATGGCACTGTAAGCAGCATACATAAAGTGAATTCGGCTGCCAATAATAGTTTGAATCGAAATGACAACGTAATTGGCATGAGTTGCACATTAAAACAACTGTAATGTAGTGTTCAATGTGCTTGATTGTTTCGGTTTTTTGACGGAAAAAATGACTTCCAAGTCGTTCAACAGGTGTGACACTGCGAGTGGAAAGCCCATCGGCAAGGTCATACCCAATTTAAAAAAAAAAAGTGGAATTTTTTTGGATGCCGTACCGTTTCCCCCTTCTTCGAGTATCTTCTGTGCAATAGATGGCCGTAGAGAGACAAACAAGACCCAAACCTCACAGCGTCGAGGTAAAGCCTCATCCAGACAAATGTCGCGTATGACCTTGCTGACAGGGTTGGTATGACCTTGCCGTAGTGGATGGGCTTTCCGCAAATGTTGAACGACTTGGAAGTCATTTTTTCCAAAAACCGAAACAAACACATTGAACACTACATTACAGTTGTTTTAATGTGCAACTCATGCCAAAACACGTTGTCATTTCGATTCAAACTATCAAGTTGTTCCCACTCCAAGTGTCTCTCTCTGACAGCGAGAAACAAACCGCGTTGTCTCTCGTACGATTGACAATGAATAGGAAATGGTGTCATCGTGAAATCCTTTTGATGTGCGATCTAAAAGGACTGTGGTTGGAGGAGTGCTGATATAGTTGACTCACTACGAGGGTTCTGCCCTCAATGAGACAAACCAATTAATAATTGGTTATCGAGAACGACTCGTTTGTCTCGTTCTCTAATCTGGACGCGACTTATGAAGAGGGAATTCGCTTCCACAGCGAGCATTTCAGGCTTAGTAAACCATTTATAAAACTACTCAGGTCTGTCTTTTTAGCAAAGCTTTTATAAAATGCTTTCAATTTTAATGTTCGGTTAATACTTTTATTCGATGTGAGCGCATGACTCTTTCAGAAAAGTGTCGCCGCTGTTCCAGCAAGCCCAACAAACGTCGCATCGGATTCGAGCTTCCCTAATTACGAAATTACTTATTCTCAGGCGAGAAAAGTCATTATACACCCTTAAATATTCCTCAAACGATAATCGATATCAGCCCCCTTCCCCCCTCTGAACCTCTTTCGGAAAATTCGCAGATTATGCTAATATTTAAGAATTAATGGTTGTCATAATGGCTTAAAGGAGAGAGAGTTCCGAAGTGAGTTTTAAAGTTTCCCCTTTGTAGTCAAGGCAGAAAGTTTCTGCACTTGAGGACAGAATTGTTTGATTTCCGGGCAGTTGAATTTTAAAATGCACTTCTGGAATCAAAAGTTTAGCCGTGTTTATATTATTTAACCCTTTTTGAGGATGGGTATATATATATATATATGTATATATATTGAGAATGGCTGGGATAGTACAACTTTTGAAAAATTAAATGAAGTTAGCAAAGTTTTTGAAAAACGGCATTTTTATAAATATATGCTAATTTCTTTTCTAAATATCTGCCATATCCTTTTAAATTGTTTTTAATACGAGAATAAATTGTCAAATACTTAACTGTATTTTAGAATTTTAAAAAAAAAAACCCTAATAATTATTAATTCGATTAAAAATTGTTTTATTTAAATTGTTTATGGTTATAATTAAATTAATAATTAATCGTAAATTAATAATTGCATGATTGTGCATGTGATATTGCATGAATTGTATGATTGTGCATGATAATTGCATGATTGCACAATCATACATGAAAAAATCACTAACTTTTGCATCTTAAAACTTTTGAGATATAACCGTAATTTGTTATGATTCTAATATTCGTCATGAATTTGTCAACTGCGTAATCATATAGACTAGTTAGAAAATGATATAAATGTCTTGCCTTCTCCATGTTATCGGAATACTTCGCTGGAAACAGTTTTGGCTTGGATTCAGTCATCTAACGACCAGAACAGTAACAGAACCAGAAGTAGCGTGATATAAGTATATGTAAACGTGTATGATATTTTTTTATTATTTTTGAATTAAAGATATGTATTGAAAACGATTCTTTAAAATAAAAAATACGGGGGGGGGCGGGGTTATAATTAAAGTGACTCTATTCAGACCCCTCTAAAATCCGTTCTACCCAATGGAGTCTGATGAAACCTGTTATATACAGTACTAGCAGACCCTGACACGCTTTGCTGTGTCTTTCTTGTATTTCGTTCAATTATTAGATACTATAATTGGTATTGTTATGGAAGTGATTGGTAAAGAATGATGAAAAGTTCAAATTAAGTTTCAACGAATAGAAAATGTTTAATTTTTATTAATTTAATGAATGGGGTAGATAATGTTGATTTTTAACACTGTTTTATAATTATTGTACCTAATTTAATTTTTAATAATCATTACTTTCATTTAACTAAGAACTAAGCGATGAACACTATTTCTTGTTAGTCTGTCTTTCGTCAAAATAAATAAATTCGATGGTTTTCCAACACGTGAGCATGCAACATACAGCTGCCCATGGGAGAAACACGGATTCTCCAAGTCCAAGCCACAAATAGCCATTGTCTGCCCCACGGGAATTATATATAATAGATGACGAAATATGAAAATCGTCGATTTCGCATTTAAATGAAAAAAAAATCTGAATAAAAACTATCCTATCTCGCAAGTTAGAACAAAACACACAGGTAAGAAAAAAAAGTTAAAATCGAATTGTTAGTTTCGGAGTTCATCCCGGACAAACATCGTGACACGGGAATTATATATAATACATATGGACCATGGGGAAAAGATTTTTGCATTAAAAATAATTCGAATTTTGGCCACCAGGAATAATTGTAGCGCTTAAAGACGAATAAAAAAATTTGTCGAAACCATTAAAATTTATTCCAGAATATGCTCAACGTGTGCTCCATTGACATCAGTTACATGTTGATCATAGGTCATGCATAGATCATGCATAACATTGCATTAAGTAACGTTCTTCTAAAAAGAACAAAAGATATATTTTAAAATGGCTTGTTGCGTCTATTAAAGACTAAACACCACAAAACAATTTCAAATAAATAAAGAAAATTTATATTTATGTCAAACAGCAAATTACAAACTTTAACGCAGATTTATAAATATAACAACTTGGACCTTAGAGCCATAGTATTTTTTTTTCTTTCTAATGCAGTTGGCAAACACTTTGACAGCTTGGTCTTGGATGCCTTAAGGCAAGCGATGCACAGACGTACTCACTTTGCATTACCCAGGGGGCGCGTGTAACTTGAAGATAAGCCACGGAGTAACAATGCCCCCGCAACGCTCCTATTAGACCGGGACCTACGTTTTAAAGTGGATTCCGAACCATCAGAAACAACCATGGCACCGCCGGGACTCGAACCCGAAACCTGTGGTACCGAACGCCAGAGCGCCAGTCACTCGGCCATTCAGGCCACTAACTTTAACGTAGATTTATGAATATAACAACTCCGACCTTAGAGCCATAATATTGAGCAAAGGCAAAAACGCAGACGTCGTAAAAATCCTCAACTTCGCACTGTGACATAAAAGTGAGTTCAATTATATTTCAGAAGGTTTGAAAACGCTTTTTATGAGAAGCGCATCCATTTGTTGCTAAAACGGATGCTACTTCGAGACATGCTGGGAGATGATAAAGGTTGGAACTTTTAAATGATTTTGTATTTTAAATTTATCTTCCGTCATTTCTCTTTCAACTATTGTTAAATCGATATCCTTAATTTAAATTTCAGTATTCCTTTACAATTTATATTTTCGGGTTTTTTTTTTTCGATTTTCATTGAACTTTCAATATTTATGCCTCCTTATATTAATCCTTTAACCGTCAAAAAGTAACCAAGTACTGTTTTTGCCATGATGTTAAAATTATTATCTGGTTAAGACATTTCCGTATCTTACTTACGAACTTTTTTTTTTTGGAGAAATTGTACTATAACAGGTGGACTGAAAAGTTCATAGGCTGACGCATAGATGGCGCAGCTAGTATTAAATCCATATAATTTTTAGTAAGCCCTAACCTTCAAAAGACACGTGTATAAATTTGGCAGCTGTGGCGCTATTAGTATGTGAGTTATAGCAGTTTTAGTGTTCATCACGTGCAGTCCACTCAGCTGACTGTCGATTGGACTCCGGTGTGAAATGATGGAGCCATGTTTCATCCATTGTCACATATCGACGCAAAAATTCGGATTTATTACGATTGAATAGCTCCGAACACTGCTTAGAATCATCAATTCGTTATTATTTTGGGTCGATTGTGAGCTCTGCTACGCACCCACTTTGAACAGAGCTTTCGCATATCCAAATATTCATTCACGATATCTCCAACACATTCCTTTGATATCTTTAGGGTCTCAGCTATCTCAATCAAGTTCATTTTACGGTTATCAGAAATTATTTTGTGGATTTTTTTGATAGCTCTGAAACTCTCAGATAGCTCTGAAACTGTAATGCACTGCTTAAACTTTTATATTCTCGCCTGGAAAAGCTCTTAAACTGACATCCACTTAACAGGTGGTCTGAAAAGTTCGAAGGCTGACACATAGATGGCGATACTAGTATAAAATCCATATGATTTTTAGTTAGCCCTAACCTTCAAAAGAAACGTGTATAAATTTGACAGCTATTGCACTATTACTATGTGAGTTACAGCATTTTTAGTGAAGTTAGAGCATTTTTAGTGTTCATCACGTGCGACTTTTTTGATGTTTTCGTCGGTAACAGCCTCTTTGGGGCGTCCACTGCGTGCATCGTCCTCGGTGCTCATTTCGCCTCGTTTAAATTTAGCAAACCCCTTCTCTACAGTTGATTTTCCTTTTACAAAGTCCGAATAATGTTTATAAAGTCAAGCTTTGGCTTCAATAGTATTTTTTTTCGTCAAAAAGCAATGCTTTATTAACACACGAAATTCCTTTTTATCCATTTTTTCCAAACTAACAAAAGTTGCTTCACTAAAAATGCTATAACTCACATACTAATAGTGCAACAGCTGTCAAATTTATATACATGTCTTTTGAAGGTTAGGGCTAACTAAAAATCATATGGATTTAATACTAGCAGCGCCATCTATGTGTCAGACTACGAACATGTCAGCCCTACTGTTATATTATTTAAAGGTAATGTAGATACTAGCTAATAAACATAAATAAAGTTGTAGATAATGCAAACATATAATGTAAACGCAAAATAAACTGAAGAATAAATGTAATGTAAAGGGCCTGACGGCCGAGTGGCTAGCACTCTGGAGTCGGTACCACAGGTTTCGGGTTCCAGTTCCGGCGGTGCCATGGATGTTTGTAGCGGCTCGGAATCCACAGTCACGGTCTCGAATTCGGTCCCGACCAAATCGGATAGTAAAGCGTTGTGTGGGGTAGTGTGACTCGCGTCCGTAGTATATCTTCAAGCTACACGTGCCCCCTGGGTAGTGCTAAATGAGTAATACGGTGCAAACCTTGCTTATGGCATGAAGATTAATTGTTTTTGTATTTCCAGCTGCATTATAACAACAACATGAAAGAAGTAAAAATATTTAAGAAACATTAAAATACAAATTTGTAAATTTACAAAAGGCTGTACAGGTTCTTATGAACATATTAACACATATTTTAATGACCCTTTAACTTTTTGTAGCGTTAGTTCTTTTCCTTCAACTTTTTCTGGGGTGTTCGAGGCTGCACCAGATTAAAAAAAAAAAAAAAAAAAAAAAAATGCGTGATTAATATTTCTCACTCCGTCTACTGTTGCCCCATGTATAAATAGCACCACGTGAATAATGGAAGCCACTGCCCGATAATGTAAACATCCTGTCTGAGCTGGCTGCTAGGAGAAAGAAATGTAACACCAGCTGTGCACATTCGGTTTTGGTATAAAAATTACATGTTGTGTTTATAGTCCACTAGTGCTTCTATTCCTGGACCGTACATCTGCAAAGAGGAGTCTAGATGGCCGAGTGGATACCACAGGTTTCGGGTTCGAGTCCCGGCGGTGCCATGGATGTTTATGGTGGTACGGAATCCACTTTAAACCGTAGGTCCCGGTCCTAATGGGATCGTAGAGCGTTGATGGGGTAGTGTTACTCAGCGTCCCTAGCATATCTTCAAGCTGCACGCACCTCCTGGGTAGTACTGAGTGAGTAACTTCAGTGCAGCACTTACTATAAGGCATCAAAGACAATTGTCGAAGTGTTTGCCAGCTGCATTAGAACAACATCTACAAAGATCCATTGAGCGCAGACTGAATCGGTTTTGAGGAGGAGTTAAAATCGTTGAAAATAAACTGTGTACTTCTGAAATTGATTTTAAAAAAAACCAAAACCGATGAGAAAATGTTTCACAATGATTTTATTTACATAATAAAGAATTCCAATATAAAAAAATAACTCGTGCAGGAAATCTGGAGATTTGCTGAGATCTTATAAACTTATCCATCACATCTACAGTATATCGCTATAGCTTTCTACGATACCCAATTTATTATTTTCGATCAAACATCCACCACCAGTTTTTCCATATTCCGGCGGCTCTTTCGTCACGCATCACCGGCCAACAGCGTCCTGAGGACGAGGTGCCGTCTTCCAGGACGCTCGTCCTTGGATCACGGACGAACTTAATTTGCCCTTTCCATTGTGGAATGTCTCATCACCTCTTCTTGCACAAAAAAAAAAAAAAAAAAAAAAAAAAAAAAAAAAAACGCAGAAAAGAAGAAAAAAAGTTGTCTTTCGTTCGAAATTTCGATTTTGAAGATGATGGAGTAAACAGATCCGACGGAGAGAAGTTCTGTGATTTTTTTAACTTTTTTCTTTTTTTCCTTTTTTGTCACATCGTTCCTATATATCACATCATATTTTTCTTTAACTTCTTTTTTTTTCTTTGTCCTTTTTTTGTTTTGTTTTTCGGAATGATATGTTCGCAGACGTTGTAAAATTTTTCTTCTCTCGCCTCTGGCGAAAGAAGTTATTTTCCATTTTTATTTATTCTCTTTCCCCCTCCCTATTTTTTTATTTTTTTATTTATTTATTTATTTATTTTGACTGGATTATAAATTAGAGTTCTTATCGCATTCTTCCTTCGAGAAATGCAGAGTTTTATGGCCGGGTTTCATTATTGATTCTTGTCTCTTTTTTTTCCTTTTCGTTTTTTTTTTCCTTTTTTATAGTATGCCTTGTAAAAGTTTTCTCTCTCCGTAGTAAGACAGTAAAAAAAACACGAGTAATATAAAAAGAAATTTTTTTAAGTCAATTCCTACTTTTTTGTTCACTCTATTGCAGAAAAGTTCTTTACAAATAAAGTTTAAATATTCCTCTTGTATATGGCGCCATCTATTGGTAGATACATGCAACTTAAATCTAGGAAAAAACTAAAATGAATGAATTAAATTGAACTACTGAATTACTATTTTAAGAAACATCGAGTGTCATACACTACAAGTTCAAAAAAATGTATCTGAACTCGAGTGGATGAATCAAAAGTATTTTATGAACGATTGAAAATTTGAACTAGATATATATAGGGACAGTGTGAACTAATAATAGGAATTGAAAAAAAACCCTGAAATTGGATGGTTTTATAGAAAGAGAGAGAAAGAGAAAATTCCTGTACAATGTAAGAAGATGTCACAATGCCTACTTTTCGTACTCCATTATAAGGAAGTATTTATATATTATCAATGTCTTATTGCATTATCCAACCTGTCGCATCACTATTAGAGCTCATTTATCTATCAACGTCCTCGGAGTCAGCATCAACGGGTCCCCCCGCAAGTAAAATATCTGTGGTTATACATCAGGTGTGTCCAACTTGCGGCCCGCCATGAACATTTCTCCGGCCCGTGAGATTTATCACACTTCTGCAATATATGTTTATTTTATACTGACCAGAGTAGTGAAAACCAATGTTATTAAAACGATGCATTATGTGTGCATTCCTATATTCAAAAATGAATTGTCGAAATTAGGAGAACAAAAAAACTTTGATTTTAAAATAATATTCTTGCGAATATCTGACGGATATTGCCTGTTTTGTTTATGAATTTACAGTTCTGAGTTCGCAGAATAATTGCATTATATTCTCCACATTTTGGAACATTTAATATAACAAGTTTTACGTTTCACTTTAAGTGACCTCAACGACGCAGTGACCATCTCTAGATACGCACAGTTGATTGTTGATAGTTTGGTTTTTGAAAAAAAGAGACGTGTTGTGTTTACAGTCCACTAGTGTTATGTGATTTTATTCATAGACCATACACATGCAATGATCCATTGAGCACAGATTGAATCTGCTTTGAGAGAGTAATTAAAATTGCTGAAAATAAAATGAGTACTTCTGAAATTGGTTTAAAAAAAACAACCCGATGAGGACATATTTTCGAAATGTTTTTATTTATATAATAAAGAATTCCAATACAAGAAAATAACTCGCTCATGAAATCTGGAGATTTGCTGAGATCTTATAATCTTATAGATCACATCTACAGTATATCGCTATAGCTTTCTTTGATACCCAATTTATTATTTTCGATCAAACTCCACCACCAGTTTTTCGATATTCCGGCGACGTCCTTCGTCGCGCATCACCGGGCAACGGCGTCCTGAGGACGAAGGTGCCGCCTTCCAGGACGCTCGTCCTTGGATCACGGACGAACTTAATTTGCCCTTTCCATTGAGAAATGTCTCGGGAACTCATCGCCTCTTCTTGCACAAAAAAAAAAGAAGAAAAAAACTTTGTCTTTCGTTCGAAATTTCGATTTTGAAGATGACGGAGTAAACAGATCCGACGGAGAGAAGTTCTGCGATTTTTAGAACTTTTTTCTTTTATTTTTTGTCACATCATTCCTGCATATCACATCATATTTTTCTTTCACTTCTTCGTCTTCAACTTTTTTTTTGTTGTTGTCACTGTGTTTTGTGGAATGGTATGTCGCAGAGGTTGTTGAATTTTTCTTTTTTCCTTTTCTGGCCTCTGGCGCAAAGAAGTTGTTTTCCATTTTTATATATTCTCTCTCCCCCCTCCCTTTATTTCTTTTTCACTGGATTATAAATTAGAGTTCTTATTGCATTCTTTTCATCGAGAAATGAAGAGTTTTATGGCCGGGCTTCATTATTGATTCTTGTCTCTTACTTTTTTTGCAGCATGCCTTAGAAAAATTTCTCTCTCTCCGAAATAAGACAGTAGAAAAAAAACCCCTGGAAATTGGATGGTTTTATACAGAAAGAGAAAAAGAGAAAATTCTTATCTTGTGTAAAAAAATAATAAATACTGACATGAAAAACTGAAATCTGCTCGGCAAATTTCAACTTATCACGTGCGAACATTCGAGAACGGATGAATAAACTCAGGAATATGCCGATGTTTAATAATGCACGAGATACAGGAAGCAATTGATAGAAAGACTACGAGAATGGACAAATTCAAATAGCCACATGTACACTCAAGAGCCAAAGCATTATGACCACCCCTACATTTTGCAATGAACTCGCCTGGAATGACGTGGAAGGCACGTGATCAGGTGGAAGTGGTATTTAACTGGTATTAAGTGGTGGTATTAATCCATGCCAAGGCGGGTTGAAGCTGTGTTGAGCGCCAAAGGTGGGCCAACTCGTTATTGACAGGTGGTCATAATGTTTTGGCTCTTGAGTGCATATAACAATGTTGAACAGATCAAGAACTTCATGAAGAATGAATTGTCCAAAAATCTCTAAAAGAATATACGAAAGTAAGATAAATGTAGTAGTAAATGAAGAATGACGTATTCCAAATTCTACAAGAAAGACTACAACATTCAATAGTCATAAGAATATATCCATGTTTGATGATTCTAGGCATAAATGAAGAATAAAGTATTCCAAATACAATAAGAAGGTCTATACAACTCCATAAGCACAGGAAAATACCAAAAGGGATAAATGTGAAACTTCAAGAAGATGGAATGGATCACTACGAATACCTATAGCTATTGGATATACAAATGTGATTCAAAACCCTACTGCAAAACGCTTCAAGCAAAAGCCAAATTCTAAAGAAAATACCTGAAGACTAACGTTATTCATGAAGCATTTCAAGCATTAAAGGGCCCAACGTACCATTTTCAGTCATAATTTGAAATGGTGTCTTATTTGTTTGGCCCCATATTTTCGGATAAAATCACGGATCCTTAACCAGAACAACATCATTTTCACACATGATAAAAAAGAAAAAAATTATACAAACATTTAAATAAAAATATTTAAGAAACATTAAAATACAAATTTGTAAAATTTACAAAAGGTTGTACTGGTTCTTATGAACAGGTTAACCACACTTTCAATGACCCTTTAACTTTTTGTAACGTTAGTTCTTTTCCTTCAACTTTATCTGTGGTATTCGAGTCTGCACCAGACTAAACAAAAAATGTGTGATTCATATTTTGCACTCCGACTACTGTTGCCTCATGGACAAATAGCTCCAGGTGCATAGTGGAAGTTTGCTCCCGATATTTTAAACGTCCTGTCGGGGGGCGGGGGGGGGTGAGCTGGCTAGTAGGAAAAAGAAATGCAACACCAGCAGTGTGCGTTTGGTTTTGAAATAAAAGAGGCGTGTTGTTTTTTACAGTCCACAAGTGTTATGTGTTTTTATTGCTAGACCATTCATCTACAAAGAGCCATTGAGCACAGATTGAATCGGTTTTGAGGAGGAGTTATAAATTGCTGAAAATAAACTGAGTATTTCTGAAATTGGTGCAAAAAATTAAAAAAAAAAATTTAAACAACTGAAATCTGCTTTCCAAATTTCAACTTATCTTGTGTGACAATCGAGAACGGATGTATGAACTCAGGAATATGCCAATGTTCAATAATGCCCGAGATATAGGAAGCAATTGGAATACTGCAAGAAGGGCCAAATTTAATAGCCACAAGAATACAGCAATGCTGAATAGATCAAGAACTTCGTGAAGAATGAATTGTTCAAGAATCTCTAAAAGAATACTGAAAATTAAGATAAATGTCGTCGTAAATGAAGATTGCAGTATTCCAAATACAATAAGAAGCACTATACAACTCCATAAGCACGGGAAAATGCCAAAAATGGTAAATGTGAAACTTCAAGAAGAAGGAATGGATCAACGCACCACGAGTACTTATAAGCCATTGGATATGCAAATGTGCTTCAAAAGCATACTTCAAACAAAAGCCAAATTCTCCAGAAAATTCCTGAAGACTAACGTTATTCATGAAGCATTTCAAGAGTTAAGGGGCCCAAAGTACCATTTTCAGCCAAAATTCGTAATGGAGTCTTATTGGCCTGTCCCTCGTTTTCAGTTAACGTCACGGGTGCCTTACCAGGACAACATCACGTTAACACATGATAATAACACATTGGCAAGAGTTGTTAAACTATCAAATTATTTGTCACATCTAAAGCATATTCAACTTTTCTCACCTCTCTCTCTCTCTTATTGGATGTAATAGGTGGACTGAAATGTTCATAGGCTGACACATAGATGGCGCTACTAGTATTAAATCTATATGATTTTTAGTTAGCCCTAACTAAAAATCATAATGCGTGATTAATATTTTTCACACTGTCTACAAAGATCAGTTGAGCCCAGATTGAATCATTTTTGAGGAGGAGCTAAAATCGTTGAAAACAAACTGAGTATTTCTGAAATTGGTAACAAAAAAAACCGATGAGGACATTTTTCGTAATGTTTTTATTTATGTAATACAGAATTCCAATACAAGAAAATAACTCATTCAGGAAATCTGGAGATTGCTGAGATCTTACAAACGTATCGATCGCACAAATGTCGCTCTCTTTGATATCCAATTTATTATTTTCGATAAAACCCCACCACAAGTTTTTCGATATTCCAGCGGCGTCTTTCGTCGCGCATCACCGGGCAACAGCGTCCTGAGGACGAAGGTGCCATCTTCCAGGACGCTCGTCCTTGGATCGCGGACGAACTAAATTTGCCATTTTCATTGAGGAATGTCTCCTCACCTCTTTTTGCACAAAAAAAAAGCAGAAAAGAAGAAAAAAAGTTATCTTTCGTTCGAATTTTCGATTTTGAAGATAGTGGAGTAAACAGATCCGACGGAGAGAAGTTCTGTGATTTTTAGAACTTTTTTCTTTTTCCTTTTATTTTTTGTCACATCAATCCTGCATATCACATCATATTTTTCTTTCACTTCTTCTTCTTCGCCTTCTTTTATTTATTTATATTTTTTCTTTAGTTTATTTCACTGTGTTTTGCGGAATGGTATGTTCGCAGACGTTGTTGAATTTTTCTTTTTTTCTTTTCTCGCCTCTGGCGCAAAGAAGTTGTTCCAATTTTATTTATTCTCTTTCCACCCTCCCTATTTTTTTTTCTACTGGATTATAAATTAGAGTTCTTATTGCATTCTTTATACGAGAAATGAAGAGTTTTATGGGCCGGGTTTCATTATCGATTCTTGTGTCTCTCTTTTTTTGCAGCATGCCTTCGAAAAGTTTTCTCCCACCGAAGTAAGACAGTAGAAAAAACCCCCAGGAAATTGGATGTTCTTATACACAGAGAGAAAAATTTGGGTAAAAAAAAAGAGAGGAAATTCTTGTGTAATGTGAAAAAATAAATTATTCTTTATTTTCGATAAATAAAAAAAAGATATCACAGTGCCAATTTTTCGCACGCCATTACAAGAAAGTATGCAACCTATTTGTCTTCTCCCTGACTTATCGCATCATCCAATCTATTGCATCGCTTATAGAGCTCATTTATCCATCAACGACCTTTGAGTCAAAGTCAACGGGTCCTTCCACAAATGAAGTATCTGTGGTCATAGAACTTCAATCATTTATGAGTTATTCTTTAATTTTGAAAATTAAAAAAGATAAATATCATAATGCACATTTTTTCGGCACTCTTAAGACCCTGTTTTTAACCAGTTTTCCCTAATTTCTTTTTCTATAAGGTACAAGATCATAGAGTACTCATAAAATGGAATGAGAATCGAAGTTGCAAATTTGGGGCAAACACAATCCTCATGCGTCTTTTATTTTATAGTTTAATACTGGCGATGGTAATTTGGCGATTTCTGGTAAACATCTTTACTTTAAATATATGTCGTTGGCGTGAAAAGGAAAAAAAGGCTTCTGCCACATGACAATTTTCAAATAAAATGGGTCATTTTAGTGGTAGCCACTAAAAAACTGAAATCTGCTCGGCAAATTTCAACTTATCCTGTGTGATCATGTTATCATGTGTTAGGAAAGAATGATGTATTCCAAATATAATAAGAAGCCCTATAGAGCTCCATAAGCACGGGAAAATGTCAAAAGTGATAAATGTGAACGAATGGAACATGAAGTGATGAATGGAACAGCGCACTACGAGTACTTGTAGTCAATGGAAATACAAATGTGCTTCTAAACCATACTACAACATACTTCAATCAAAAGCCAAATTCTCCAGAAAATTCCTGAAGACTAAAGTTATTCAAGAGATATGGGGCCCAAAGTACGATTTTCCGCCTAAATTTGCAACGGAATTTTATTTGCTTGGCCCTCATTTTCGGAGAACGTCACGGACCCCTAACCAGAACAACATCTCTTTCACACAATATAAATGGAGAAAATGAAAGAAATAAAAATATATAAAAATTATTATTAAAATACAAATTTGTAAATTTACAAAAGGCCGTACAGGTTCTTGTGAACAGATTATCACATATTTTAATGAGGCTTTAACTTTTTGCAATGTTAGTTCTTTCCTTTTCAACTTTACCTGGGGTGTTCCAGTGTGCAGCAGATTGAACAAGTAATATAAAAAAATTTTTAAAGACAATTCCTACTTTTTTTTTCACTCTATAGCAGAAAGTCCTTTATAAAAAATTTTCATTCATTTTTTTAAGTTTATCTGGCCCCATCTATGGGTAGATATATGCAACCTAAATCTAAAAAAAAACTAAAGTTAATTAATTAAATTTAATTAATGAGTTAATATTTGAAAAAATTGTATTAACATCCAGTGTCATCCACTGCAAGTTCAAAAAAAATTTATTTGAACTTGAGTGGATGAATGAAAAGTATTTTATGAACGATTGAAAATGTGAACTAGATGCATATAGGGAGAGTGTGAGCTAAAAGAAGGAATTGAAAAAAAATGCTTTATAAACATTTTTCACTCCGTCTGCAAAGACCAAGTCACCTGATGGCCGAGTGGCTAGCGATCCGGTGTTCGGCACCATGGATGTTACCTCGGTAATGTCTCTAGTTCAAGTTCCGGCGGTGCCATGGATGTTTGTAGTGGTTCAGAATCCACTTTAAAACTTAGGTCTCGGACTAATAGGATAGTAGAACGTTGTGGGGGTAGCGCGACTCGCGTCCGTAGCTTCTTCAAGTATAATTGAAGATAGTTGATCTTCAAGTTACATGTGTCCTAGGTAGTGTTAAATGTATAACGTTAGTGCAGCCCTTGCTTACGGCATGAAGATGAACTGTCTCTGTATTGCCAACTGCATTAGAAAAACTACAACAAAGATGTATTGAGTGCAGACTGAATCAGTTATGAGGAGGAGTTATGAGGAGTGCTGAAAATAAAATGAATATATCTGAAATTGGTTTTAAAAAAAAACCAAACCTGACGAGAACATCTTTCTCAATGTTTTTATTTATATAATAAAGAATTTCAATATGAGAAAATAACTCATTCAGGAAATCTGGATTTGCTGAGATCTTATAAACTTATCGACCGCACAAATATCACTCTCTTTGACATCCAATTTATTATTTTCGATCAAACCTCCACCACCAGTTTTCCAGTTTTCGATATTCCGGCGGCGTCCTTCGTCGCGCATCACCGGGCAACAGCGTCCTGAGGACGAGGTGCTATCTTCCGGGACGCTCGTCCTTGGATCACGGACGAACTTAATTTGCCATTTCCATTGAGGAATGTCTCATCACCTCTTCTTGCACACACAAAAAAGCAGAAAAGAATTTAAAAAAGTTGTCTTTCGTTCGAAATTTCGATTTTGAAGATGATGGAGTAAACAGATTCGACGGAATTGAAGTTCTGAGATTTGTAGAGCTTTTTTAGCTATTTTCACTGCGTTTTGTGGATTGGTATGTTCGCAGATTTTGTTGAATTTTTTTTTTTATTTTCTCGCCTCTGGCGAAAGAAGTTGTTTTCCATTTTTATTTATTCTTTTTCCCAGTCTCTCTATTTTTTTTTTTCTACTGGATTATAAATTAGAGTTCTTATTGCCTTCCTTCCTTCGAGAAATGAAGAGTTTTATGGCCGGGTTTCATTATTGATTCTTGTCTCTCTCTTTTTGCAGAATCCTTTGGAAAAGTTTACTCTCTCCGAAGTAAGACAGTAGAAAGTAGAAAAACCCTGCAAATTGGATTGTTTTATAGATAGAAAAAGAAAATTCTTATCTAAAGTAAAAAAAAAAAAAATCTATTTTCGATAAATAAAAAAAAGATATCACAGTGCCTATTTTTCGTATGCCATTATAAGGAAGTATGTATGTCTTTTCACTGGCGTATTGCACTATCCAATCTATTGCATTGCTATTAGTGTTCATTCATCTATCAACGATCTTTGAGTCAGAATCAAAGAGTCCCCCCGCAAGTAAAGTATCTGTGGTCATAGAACAGGGGTGGCCAACCCGCCGCCCGCCTTGATCATTTTTAATATATTTATTTTACACTGAAGTGACAAAAGTCATGGGACAGCAATATGCAACTTTTCAGATGGCAGTAGCATCGCGTAGAACAGGTATAAATGCGCAGTGCTTTCGCAGAGCTTTCATTTCTGTTCAAGTTATTCATGTGAAGAGGTTTTGACGTGATGATGACCGCACGACGGGAATTAACAGACTTTGAACGCGGAATGTTAGTTGGAGCTAGACGCATGGGTCATGCCATTTCGGAAATCGTTAGGGAATTCAACATTCCCAGATCCACTGTGTCAAGAGTGTGCCGAGAGTATGAAATTTCAGGCATAACATCCCACCATGGACAGCGCAGTGGTCGACCGCCTGCACTTAACGACACTGCGTCACATAACCGCAGAAATCAATGTGGGACGTACAAGGGACTTGTCTGTTAGAACTGTGCGGAGAAATTTGGCTTTCTTGGGCTATTCCAGCAGAAGACCGACTCGAGTGCCTTTACTGACAGAACGACATCACTTGCAGCGACTCTCGTGGGCACGTGAGCATATCGGTTGGTCCCTAGATGAATGGAAAACCGTGGCCTGGTCCGATGAGTCACGATTTCAGTTAGTAAGAGCAGATGGTAGGGTTCGAGTGTGGCACAGACCCCACGAAGCCATGGACCCAAACTGTCAGCAAGGCACTGTTCAAGCTGGTGGTGGCTCCGTAATCGTGTGGGCTGCTTTTTCATGGCATTGACTTGGTCCTCTGGTGCGACTGGACCGAACATTGACTGGAAATGCTTATGTTCAGCTACTTGGAGATCACTTGCAGCCATTCATGGACTTCATGTACAAAACAACGATGGGATTTTTATGGATGACAATGCGCCATGTCACCTGGCCACAACTGTTCGCGATTGGTTTGAAGAACATTCTGGACAATTCCAACGAATGATCTGGCCACCTAGATCGTCCGACATGAATCCCATCGAGCATTTATGGGACATCATCGAGAGGTCTGTTCGTGCCCAAAATCCTGCACCATCAATGCTTTCACAATTATGGACGTCTATCGAGACAGCATGGCTCAATATTCCTGCAGAAGACTTCCAACGACTTGTAGAGTCCATGCCACGTCGAGTTGCTGCACTTCGCCGGGCGAAAGGAGGGCCGACACGATATTAAGAGGTATCCCATGACTTTTGTCACTTCAGTGTATAACGGCCAAAGTAGTGAAAACTAGCTTATTAAAAAAATACTATATGTGTGCATCCATGTATTCAAAAATGAATATGTGAACATCTGATTTTAAAATTATAGTCTTGTGAATATAGGACAGATAGTGCCTGTTTTATGGATGAGTTTACAGTTACGAGTTCGCAGAATAATTAAATAATATTCTCCGCATCTTGGAACATCTAATACAACAAGTTCTATGTTTCACTTTAAGTGACCTCAACGACGTAGTGACCATCCCTAGTTACGCACAGTTGATTGTTGATAGTTTGGTTTTGGAATAAAAGAGACGCGTTGTATTTACAGTCCACTGGTGTTACGTGTTTTTACGCCCAGACCATCCATCTAAGAAGATCAGTTGAGCACAAATTAAATCGGTTTTGAGTAGGAGTTAAAATTGTTGAAAATAAACTGAGTACTTCTGAATTTGGTTTAAAAAAAATCGATGAGGACATATTTCGCAATGTTTTTATTTATATAATAAGGAATTCCAATACAAGAAAATAACTCGTCCAGGAAATCTGGAGATTTGCCGAGATCTTATAAACGTATCGATCGCACAAATATCACTCTCTTTGACATCCAATTTATTATTTTCGATAAAACCTCCACCACCAATTTTCGATATTCCAGCGACGTCTTTCGTCGCGCATCACCGGGCAACAGCATCCTGAGGACAAGGTGCCATCTTCCAGGACGCTCGTCCATGGATCACGGACGAACTTAATTTGCCATTTCCATTGAGGAATGTCTCGGGAACTCGTCACCTCTTCTTGCACAAAAAACCCAGAAAAGCAGAAAAAAAAGGTGTCTTACGTTCGAAATTTCGATTTTGAAGATGATGGAGTAAACAGATCCGACGGAGAGAAGTTCTGTGATTTTTTGGGCCCTTTTTTTTTTTTTTTTTTTTTTATTTTTGTCACATCATTCCTGCATATCACATCATATTTTTCTTTCCCTTTTTCTTCTTTCACTTCTTCTTTTCTTGTTATTTTCACTGTGTTTTGAGGGTATGGTATGTTCGCAGACGTTGTTGAATTTTTCTTTTTTCATTTCTCGCCTCTGGCGCAAAGAAGTTGTTCCAATTTTATTTATTCTCTTTCGCCCCTCCCTATTTTTTTTTTCCTGCTGGGTTATAAATTAGAGTTCTTATTGCATTCTTCCTTTGAGAAAGGAAGAGTTTTATGGCCGGGTTTCATTATTGATTCTTGTTTTTCTTTTTTTTTTTTTTTTTAAGCATGTCTTGGGAAAAGTTTTTTCTCTCCGAAGTAAGACAGTAGAAAAGAAAACCCCCTGGAAATTGGAGGGTTATATACAGATAGAAAGAGAAAAATCTTGCCTAATAATATTATATCTATATATATATATTTGCGATAAATAAAAAAAGATATTGTGAAAATAATGTGAAAAAAAATTATAATGTGAAAAAAATTATTCCTTATTTTCGATAAATAAGATACCACAGTGCCTACTTTTCTTACTCCATTATAAGAAAGTATGCAACCTATTTGTCTTCTCCCTGGCCTAATGCTTCATCCCATCTATTTCATCGCTAGTAGAACTTATATATTCATCTGCCAACGGCCATACCATGCTGAATATACCGGTTCTCGTTAGATCACCGAAGTCAAGCATCATTGGGCTACGGTCAGTACATGGGTGGGTGACCACCTGGGAACACCGCGTGCCGTTGGCAATCACAAATTTGGGACCTGAATGGCCGAGTGTCTAGCGCTCTGGAGCTCGGTGCCACAGGTTTCCGGTTCGAATATCGGCGGTGCCATGGATGTTTGTAATGGTTCGGAATCCACATTAAGCCGCAGGTCCCGGTCTCCTATGACTGTAAGAGCGTCACGGAGCCAAAGTCAGACTTCTACCTGCGGGTGCTCCATCATAATAGAAGCTGCTTCCTTCCCCTTCAATCATGAGTACGTACGGGCTCGTGGGCTTGGCCAGCTAAGTGGGATAATAAACAACAACAACATATATTCATCTACGACCTTCGAGTCAAAGTCAACGGGTTCATAGATGAATTATTCTAGATAAAAATTCAAAGATGAACATACTGGATGTGTTTGCGTACATTCTGAGGTGTGGACGCTATAAATACCCGACATTTTTTTCCCTCATTCTCGCAACAAAGAAATCAACATTGATTTTAAATTAAATGTATTGATAAAAAAAACATAGCGCAAAAGCAGACGAATTAAATACATTGTTAGTTCAAACAAACAGGGGCCTGATGGCCGAGTGGCTAGCGCTCTGGCGCTCGATACCACAGGTTTCGGGTTGGAGTCCCGGCGTTGCAATGGATGTTTGGAGTGGTTCAGAATCCACTTTAAACGGTATGTCCCGGTCTAACAGGATCGTAGAGCGTTGAGGGGGTAGTGTCCCTCCGCGTCCGTAGCTTAGCTTCAAGCTACACGCACCTCCTGGGTAGTACTAAGTGAGTAACGTTGGTGCAACGCTTCCCTTAAGGCATCAAAGCCGTCTAAGTATTCGCCAGCGGCATTAGAAAAAAAATACAACTACTCCGTGGCAAGAAAAAAGATGCACTTTTAAATAAGTATCGGATATCGTGTCTGTTGTTTCCGTGAATCTGGTCGCTTCTTCGCAAAAAGTATGATTATTACTACGACTGTGAATGTTAATTGTTAATAAAAGCTGGGACAGCATTTATTGTTAACTGTTGCGATACATTAACTGTCAATTAAAACTGTTACTGGGCGAAAATTTGAGCAACATTCTATCTCGATTTGGCAGTCAATGTCAATAAACGCCTGAATCTACACGAAAAAATTCGAAAGCGAACGCCAAGGTGCCGGATTGTAGAAATTGCCCAACCATCGAATGCCGTATTAATACTGAAATAAGAAACTAAAATGTTATGCTTACTGAAATAAGAATTTTTCTATTAACTTGCAACTCTAAGCAATAAGGTAGATTTTCAGAATTCGAGCAATAAAGAAAGTTAAATGAACCGTCATTGTTAGTATTTTAAAATTCAAAACACTTTGCCACTAGATATGTAGCAGATTCAGCATTTTCCAGGCTGTACATCTATGGGAGGCAGAGAAATGTCCTTTTTTTTTAAAGGACTTTCCATCGTGTGTCGGGAATTTATCCTGCTCTATCCAGAACTTTCTGCTCGGCTTCGCTCATTTTTTTTGTTGAAATTCATCTTTTCTAATTAGCATACATCAGAATAAATGCGTTTAGGAATTAAGTTTTAAACTAGAGTATAACGATTGTTATTAAATTTCTTTTCATTTTTGTAATAGTCCATTCTGAATAGATTGAAATGGAATGTAACCGTAAAGGTGCAATCGTACTTCGCAAATTGTTTTTGAACGCTTTAAAATCGCTCACTAAATCGGTTGGGTTAAAGAAAAGAATAATTGAAAATTCCCTTGACAAAAATATTTAAAAATGAATTCAAAGAATAAACAAGGCTTCAGAATTAGAAAGACATAAAATAAACACACGAATATGTGGGCCTACACAAATAAATCTTGTTTTATTGTACGTACGTAAATATTTTATTATTCAACACAGCTAAATTGCATTTTTTTGTATAGAAATAGTATCTTATCTCTATTTTATTTCGTTACAAATATTTATACAGCGAAATTCGTATTAATAATTAAATACCAAAATGAAAAAAGCACGAAATAATCACAAATACAGAATAAAAAAGTATTTATTAAACATTTCTCACAAGGAAGAAAACGTCTATTTGATTAGAAATAAAAAAATAAATTAAGAAACATTTCATGAAGAGAAAATTCCTTTAATTAGAATGCTTGTTACTGAGCAAAGATCTTATCAAATAATCATCAGCGCTGCCGTGAAATTATTAAGAAGATTTTTTTTTTTTTTTTTTTTTTTTTACTGTCGAAACATATCAGCAAATAAACTTTTATCTTAATCAGCAAAACGTAAACAAATGAAATTAAAGAAATGCATATCGGATAATGAAAATGAAAGAAAATTCCAACATTCAATAATTCTAGAATAACATATAGTAGTAGTATATTCAAAACATAGTTATTTAATCTGGATAAAGTCAAACAGCATAAAAAGGCATATTCTCTACCTAAACCTTTTTTAGGTAGTTATAATTTGAGAAATTGGAAGAACCTATTAATTACGTTTAATTTCAGCCTACGTATAAATTCTTTGTAATCTAAAATCTAGGATTGTACATCCCCAAAGACATTGGCCATCTTCCAACCTGAAATGTTCGCCAATTTCTTTAGAGTTGCAATTTAATGAGTGGAATTCGTTATTTTATTTATTTATTTTTTTTTCAAACATTAGGACAATGTCTTTATTATTTGCAGAAATTGTTTTGAATGAGTATAAACAGAAATATATCCTTTTTTTAAATAATGATTCCCGGAAAGTTATCTTATAACTGCATTACGGATCTAGATAGATAATATGATTATTTGTTATGTTGCCACTCAATAAAATACGAAATTCGTTTTCACTTTATTAATTACTTATATTTGATTAGTAAATAATGATTTAAAAAAAATTTCTTTTTAATAATGTTGATATAATTAAGGTTTCGGTTGAAATATAGAATACTGTACCCCTGAGAAAATCGCCAATCGTACAACCCGCAATCGTGTTCAGTCAATTTCTTTAGAATTATAATTTAATGAGTGGAATTCGTTATTTTTTCTTTTTTTCAAACATTATTAGGTACTTACGTATTAACGCCACCGCAGCTACAGATTTGGCGGTTTTTAAGTGCCGCCAATCTACACTTAAAATTTTTGTGACAAATCATAAAATATATAAAACACTTTATTTAAAATCAAAACACTTTCAAAATTCAAAACACTTTATCTAAAAACCAAAGTAGCCAATCGGATTTCGGGGAAAAATGGGCCGATATAGAGTTTAACAAATTCAAAACAGTCTCTATTTTGGCGCATTGGCAGCTCTTTATTGGCGCAACTTCTGCTGCGGTGGCGTTAATACGTAAGTACCCCTTATTATGATTGCTTTATTATTATTTGCAGAAATTGTTTTTGAATGAGTATGAACAGAAATATATCCTTTTTTAAATTATGATTCCGAGAAAGTTATCTTCTAACGGTATGTTGGTCATGGATACATAATATAAATATTTATGTTAATAAAATACGAAATAAAATTCGTTTTTACCTTATTAATTACTTACATTTGATTATGAAAATAATGATTTTAAAAAATTTCTTTTAAATGATGTTGATATAATTATGGTTTCGGTTGAAATCTAGAATACTGTACCCCTCAGGAAGTCGCCAATCGTACAACCCGGAATATTTCGCCAATTTCTTTACGGTTACAATACTCTAGAGCAATAAGTAACTTCTTTTACCGAAATATATTGACTATTTATTTCTACTTTAACAGTTTTTTGGAAAAAAGTTTGGCGCTTAATGCATTTAAGATTAAAAATTTTCGGAATAGTGATAGTATTTGGCGTTAAAACGATAAACTTTGGCTTATAAGCACTTTCAGGAATAGCTTAATAGCTGTTTGACTACTAATGTTGCCGTTGAATTTTGGCGAAATAGCGTTTTGTAATGACTCCGAATTTCGGCAGCCATTTTGTTTGTTTACTTGGCTATTTGACATCCCAATGAAGAATTTTGGCGTAATACCATTTTACAGCGAAAACTACCTGGTGCATTGATTATTATGCTTACTTCGGGACTTGGCGATGCATTTGGCACGAAGGGTACAGGATTCTAGATTTTTACCAAGGTTTCATAGAAATTCGCGTGGTACTTTTGACTTTTAGTGATTTAACAATAACTTTCCACATAACAAGGACGAAATTTGGCTGTTAAAGTCATAAAATTTGGCTTATTAGCAATTTTGCAATATTTTTTGGCGTTAAAGCGATTTAGCAATCCGTTTTGGCGTAATAACGATTTTTTAGCGATAACAATTGTTTTTTTTTGCAATTGATTTTCGTGTAATGCCTATTTAGTACGAAAACTGTTACTGCAGCAACTATTTTGTTTATTTACTTGGCGATCACTTTGGTGCAAGAGGTACAGGATATTAGATTTTTACCGATTCTTTAATAGTAACATAAAGAAAATAATAATGAAATATACGAAAGAATAAAAATGCAGCTTCATTTTTTAAAAATTAAGATAACAACTACTATTTTATAATGGCCAAAGTAGGGAAAACCAATGTATTAAAAAGAATACATTATGTGTGTCTCTCCATTTAAACAATACCTTATAAAATAATTCGGTAATAGGTTTACTAGGTATGATTAGATAATTGAAAATGGCAACAGATGAGATTGCTATAAAAGTAGTGGTTGTTGTTCTAATGTAGGTGGCAATATAGAGACAGATAATCTTTATGCCACTTATGTAATCTTACCAGCACTGCCCAGGGGCCACTTGTAGCTTGAAGATGTGTTACGGACACGAGTCACACTACAACCACAACGCTCTACGATCCTATTAGACCGGCACCTACGGAGAGTGGGTTCCGCACCACTACAAACATCCACGACACCACCGGAACTCGAACCCGAAACCTGTGGTTCCGAGCTTCAGAACTCTAGCCACTCGGTTATCAGGGCTCACTGCATTTTTTATATTTATAATTAATTCAATTCAATTCATTTTTATTACTCACTGCATTCATTATCTTTATAATTAATTCAATTCAATTTCTATCGTCAATCTTTATATTTTATTCAGTTCAATTCTGTTGTTAATAGTTATATTTAATGCAATTCAATTTCTGTTGTCAATCTTTATATTCAATTCAATTTCTGCTGTCAATCTTGATACGGCTTTGATCAGTTAAAAAATGGATGCAAATAATGAAGAGTAAAATTGATTTAATGTTTCTTCTTCATTGCCAAGGCTGTCTGCCTACTGGCAGATTTTGAGACGTTTTTCTTATTACGGGATAGGACAGTCAACCTACTCCCAACAGTCATATTACACCGGGACCTGCGGTTTAAAGTGGATTCCGACCACTACAGACATACATGGCACCGCCGGGACTCGAACTCGAAAGTACTTCAATTTATTTTAATAGTGTGTTCTACTCTCAATAGCACCTCGATGCTAAACCATTTTTAATAAAATGCATTTGTCATTGACTCCCGGTGTTAAAACGAAGGCGATATTTTTCTCCGTTTTTCCAGTTTTTAATAGCGTTCTTATAACTTAAAATAATAATAAAAAAAAAAAAAACCTATAAAACAAAAAATTCCGAAGAAGAAGAAATAGAAATAAACCTTTCCCGTCTTTTGCTTTTCATAATTCCATGTTTCCACGGGGTTACGGTTAAAGGTAAGATCTTGTAACGGAAATTCGGCGAATCTCTAAGAAAAACAGGATTACCTGCAAATCTAATACTCTGCTTTCGCTCGAAGGAAAAATAAGCGAAGGTGACGTCGAATCTGGAAAGTTTGTTTTGCAAAGGAGAAAAAAAAAAAGGGAGAGAGAATAAATGTTGATCTTTATTTTAATGAAAAAACAAAGAGACTTGGGCGGTGTGTTTATTATTCTAAAGTTCAAATTTAAATTCGATTTCTGCAAAATAGGATAAAGAGAAAGTTTAATTTTGAGCAGGAGGGAAAAACCGCCGCTAGAGACTGGAAAGTGAAATTTAAATGATGGAAAATATTTTTCATGTAGGATGGAGACGAAAATGATTTTTGTGACTGTTATTTTCGTTTTGTTTTTAAATTAAATTAAGACCGGAAGGGATTCATTTTTTTTTCACAAACACAAATTTATTTTAAAATAAAACATTTTATAAAATAAAATACCTACTTACTTTTTAATCTTCAGAATTTTTTCTAAATTCTTAGAATAAAATTCTAAAGATTAAAAAATAACAATTATTAGAACAATTCATAACAATAATGACTTTTTAATCTTTAGAATTTTATTCTAAGCATTTAGAATAATATTTTAACGATTAAAAAATAACGATTATTAGAACAATTCATAACAAGGCTGACTTTTTAATCTTTAGAATTTCTAATCTAAATGCTTAGAACAAATTCTAAAGAATAAAAAATAACAATTATTAGAACAATTCATAACAATACTGACTTTTTAATCTTTAGAATTTTATTCTAAGCATTTAGAATAAAATTCTAAAGATTAAAAAATAACAAATTGGAAAATGGCGAATGAACTGATTTTGTCTTTTGACAATGGATGCGCGAATCTTTCCTTTTTACGAATCTGTTTTGAAGCATTTAACAAAAATCATCCGTTCCAGAATCATACATTTTTCACAAATATTATTTCAAAATTGGTTTATTTTTTTTTTAATCACCTTAAATCTTCGTGAATATTTCAGCATTAAATTGTTTAACTTAGTAAAATAATTAAATAATGTTCAAAATTATTGATATGAATCAGGAGAAATATAATTGCTCTTTTAGTTTTCATTTTAAAAAAAAACCTATTATTTGACGAATAACTCTTAACACTTTCTAGACTAAAAATGGGATTCGATTTGTTATGATTTTGACTTTATCAATGAACTAAATTGAAATGAAACAAGTAATATAAAAAAAAAATGAAGTGAATTCCTAATTACTATTATATTGCAGAAAAGTGCTTTACAAAAAAAGGTGAAATTTTCCTGTTACATCTGGCGCCATCTATTATTAGATACATGCAACTTAAATCTAAACAAAACTAAAATGAATTAATTAAATTGAATGAATGAATCAATACTTAAAAAACTATATTCACATCAAGTGTCATTCACTGCAAGTTCAAAAAATGTATTCGAACTCGAGTGGATGAACAAAAAGTATTTTATGAACGATTGAAAATTTGAACAAGATATATATAAGGAGAGTGTGAACTAATAGAAGGAATTGAAAAAACAAAAACTTGACTGGCTTCGATTTGAAATAGGGTTTCATGATTGCTTGCATTGTTAAAATCATTCGTTTCTTTAAAAGTCTCAAAAAATAAGCAATGGATCAAAGTCGATAATCGAAATGAGAAATTCTCTTATTCGATTATTATAAAACGATGAGATAATTGTGCCTTTAATTTTTCTACCTGTAAATTGAGTGACATAATTCATAAAAAAGAAAGTTTACATTCGACTAGAAAAAAGGTAAAAAATGCATACTGAACAGAAATTATATACATATTACATCTGAAGTCGTATCTCATGTCTAAAAAAAAAAAAATCGAGTCTATTTTACAACTATCGCAGAATCTTTATAGGAACTGTAAATAAAAATCATTACATCTGATTTAAAAACAATAAAAAAAAAGCATGATGTTCACTGGCTAACGAGCAAATTGTTGCATGAACATTATGTTAAAGGTGGAAAAGGGCCATATGTAAGTAGTAGGTGCGGGTTTCCACGGGACGGATATTTCCACCGGAATATTTTCAAACTTTGATACATTCTTATGACTATTGAATGTTGTAGTCTATCCTGTAGAATTTGGAATACTTTATTCTTTCTTTACGGTTAATATTTTCAAACTTTGATATATTATTTTAGGTATTGCATATGATAACGTTTCTTTTAGAATTTGGAATACTTCATTCTTCATTTGCAACGACATTTATCTTACTGTTGAATATTATTTTAAGAGCTTTTTGAACAATTCATTCTTCGTAAAGTTCTTGGTCTATTCAACATTGCTATATTCAAGTGGCTATTGAATTTGGTCATTCTTGTAGTATTCCAATTCATTGCTTCCTATATCTCGTCCATTATTAAACATTGGCATATTCCCCAGTTTATTCATCCGTTCTCGATTGTTCACACATGATAAGTTGAAATTTGCCGAGCAGATTTCAGTTGCTTTCATCTATATATTTTTATTATTGAGTCTTTTTTATGAAGGATGATTTTAATAATAATATTTTTTTTTTCTTAATCAACTACTTAAAAGCAAAGGAAGAAAAATGTTGAGGAAAAACTTTTAGATATTTCAAACTGTCAAAGTCTGCATTAAATCCTTTAGCTCTTCGTTTCCATGGTAACAGATAGTGATATTTATTCTTCTTCTTCTTCAAGGAGTCACTTTTAAGATCACTTTTAGAATTTTTTTTTTTAACTCTAACTTTCGGAAGACAGTTTAATGGACATGAAATAAAACTCTTCGGTTTTTCTCTCCCAATGGAACGAGATTTGAAAAAAAAGAAAATAAATTGTATCTACTGCATTAGAAGAAATATCTCTGGAAATTTTTGACGCAGTAGTATCTTTTTGTCTACATTTCTATCAACATAAATTGCTTAAGATTTCTAAAATAAGAAATAAAGACAGTGATATTTTTGCAATGGTATTAAAATCTCTATTTTGAAATTTGTATAATGAAAGAAATAATATAAAATAAACTTCCATAAAATGATTTGTGACATTCGAAAAGTACTGCGAACAAAAAGGTTCAGAAAAGAATTGTTTAGACCATGGTGGCCAGCCCGCGGCCCACTTTGAATATTTTTGCGGCCCGTGAGTTGTATCACACTTTTACAAAATATATTTATTTCAGAATGGCCAAAGTAGTGAAAACCAATGTATTAAAAATATTCATTATGTGTGCATCCATATATTCAATATTGAACTGTCGAAATGACGAGAAAGAATTAACTTACTTTTAAAATATGATTCTTGCGAATATAGGATAGATATTAGAGAGTTTTTGCATACCGTACGGTAGGTTACCGTAGGACGTCCGTTAGCTTTTTCTCCCTAGCACGCATGCTCATAGGATGCTCATACTGAGATTCCAAGGTATCATCGGTGAACTGCAGATTCTCAGATGCCATCGATAGACTCCAGATTCCAAGGTATCATCGGTGAACTGCAGATTCTCAGATGCCATCGATAGACTCCAGATTCCAAGGTATAATCGGTGGACTGCAGATTCCCAGGTATCGATGAACTCTAAATTTCCGGATGTCATCATGGTAGTGGTATTAAATTCTGGCAACAAAATGTGCCTTACGAGGGGTACATACATGGGGATGCTCTTAATCCACTACCTATCTCAAATGATCTCTAATAGAATTCCCACCATTGAAAAAGAATTTGTTCAAGAGGCCTCTTCACTCGATATCCGTCCAACAAATGGAAAGGAAGGTTTGCAGGTGTGCATTCGGGCGGGCTTCCATCCCTCCTCCACAAACTCGTAAACGAAATATATTATTGATAAGATCAGGCCGTAGATCATATTGATATGATCAGATCATATTGATAAGGCCGTAAGATTGAACAATCTTACGGCCGCTTCCGACTGTTGGCCAATTATTTTTTTTGTTAAATATTCCAATGAATCAGTGTTTTTCTTATCAGTGGCAAATGTCTTATCGCCCCTGATCGAATCGGTGCTCTTTCTGGTTTAGTTGTTTTTTCAAGTTTTATCATCAAACAAGTGAAATTCGCAGCATCGATGTCCACGATTAACTGGCAAAATTTGAATTTATAATTTATTTTTGTAATTTTTTCAAATTTAATATTTATTTTTTTACCATTTCTTAGCTTCAATGTTCTCTTTTCCTGGGGGTTGATGCAGCCATCAAGTGGCTAGCGCTTTGGTTTTTGGTACCACGGGCTTCAGGTTCGAATCTTGGCGGTGCCGTGATTGTTTGATAGTGGTTCGGATTCCACTTTAAACTGCAAGTGACGGTTTGTTTAGCCCTCGTGTGCACAAGATGACCATAGAGCCACAAACCAAACCGACAAACTCTTCTTCTAGAGCCATACTTTGGTATCCCAGGCTTCAGGTTCGAATCCCGGCGGTGACATGGATGTTTGTTAGTGGTTCGGAATCCACGTTAAACTGTAGGTCCCGGTCTGTTTAGCCCAAAAGAGTTCATAAAATGACCGTAGAGCGACAAACCAAACCAAATCAATCTAGATCCATACTTATTGAACGGTGTGCTTACTAAAGATAAGCAGACGCAAGAAATGTTGTTTGGTTTATAACTCTGGGCATTTCATACGAAATGTAATAAAACATCAAAAAAAAAGTTCATATAAAAGATTATTTAAAAATTTTTTTTTTCAATATTTTTTTGGGGAAAAGCATGAAACAAAATTTATCAAAGTATAAATGGCAAATATTTAGAATAATTAAATTTACGTTTATTTATTAAAGAAAGAAAAAATCCCACCCTTGTTTTAAAGACATGGCCTGAATGGCCCAGTGGCTAGCGCTCTGGCACTTGGTACCATAAGCTTCGGGTTCGAGTCCCGTCGGTGCCAATGGCTGTTTGTAGGGGTTCGGAATCCACTTTAAACAGTAGGTCCTGGTCTAACAGGATCGTAGAGTGTAGCGGGGGTACTGTTGCTCCGCATCCGTAGAGCCGTCTGGTGGCCAAATAGCTCTCTGGCTATTGGTACCACAGGTTTCAGGTTCGAATTCTGGCTGTGGCAAGGATGTTTTTTAGTGGTTTGGAATCCACTTTAAACTATAGGTCCCGGTCTGTTTAGTCCTCGTGTGCACAAAATGACCGTAGAGTGACAAACCAAATCGAACCGCACCTCCTGGGTAGTATTATTAATTGAGAAACATCGGGGCAGTGCTTTGCCTTAAGTCATCGAAGACATCTGTTTAAGTGTTTGTCAGCTGCATTAGAATAAAAAATATTGTTTTCCAGATTAGAAAAATTTCAATTTCTTTAGCCTTTAATTAAATTAAAAAACTATATTTCACTCTATCGCAGAATTAGTCTTCCATATATTTTATTCAAAATTTCTTTTCTGTAAAATTATGGAATTTTAGAGAACTTTTATCCCCTATAAGAAAAGTCGAAACTAAATTACAGTCGTAAAAAAAAAGAGACCCGAAATTCGAGTTATCGCTGCTCTGCTGATTTACTTCGCAACATGAGAACGTCTCGTTCATTTGAACGTTTCGTTCGCTTTCTGTGATACACGAGTCTGGAATACAAAAGTATTTTTTGACCCTCGCTGCAGCAAGTGTTTCGTGAAATAGAATTTGTCTTTAAATTTCTTTTCTCTCTTCTGCGAACCGAAAGTATTGTTTTTCTTTTTCATCAGCATCGCATTGCAGAAATATTTCGAGTCACTCGTCGCATATTTTAAACCTCGTGGTTTCTTTTTTCTTCTTTTGTTTCGATGCTTGGCCATCACTTCTGACATTTCGAGTCTTCTGCAATGAGTGTCGTGTGACATCGATGAACTGTTGGGAAAACTAAATCGCCAGCGATCGATCTCTGTTCGAATGTGCATTTTGTAGGGGGTTTGGTTTGTCGCTCTACGGTCATCTTGTGCTCATTTTAGGCTAACGGGACTACAGTTTAACGTGGATTCCAAACCACCAACAAACATCCAAGCCACCGTCAGGATTCGAACCTGAAGACTGGGATACCAAAGGCCAGAGCGCCAGCCACTTGGCCACCAGGCCGTGAGGGGGGAGGTCCTGATGTTCTATTTATTTGCCAGAAATCACACATTATTTTACATTTCATGTGCAGCACATATTCTGTGACTGCAATCAGACTGGGTCAATCTATCCCAATAGAGAAGACCTTAATGAATTAATTAAAAAAGAAAATGCCTTTGATACATATCTCAAAAATTTCACAACATTTAACAGATTTGGTTTGGTTTCGTTGGTCGCTCTACGGTCATCTTGTGCACACTTTAGGCGAAACACACCGGAACCTACAGTTCAACGGGGATTCCGCACCGCCAGGATTCGAACACGAGCTGAGACTGGACGATCTCCATTGGAATGTGTGAAGAGGTTTTTAAAAAGGCCGATTTTTATGATTTTGTATGAAACATTACAAAAAGTTTGTACGAATGCACATTTTATTTTTGAATCATTTGGGTGAGAAAGTATAACACAAGAAAATGTATTAATAGTCTATAAATGTCAAATATTTAGAATTACGTTTAATTAAGGTGAAAAAAAAATGAATTCTTTCTTTTGAAAATCGTTGTAGGATAGTGGACCTTTTTCTCGCCATCACGCCAAAAGCATACAGCCAACGATTAGGGTTGTTGCCAAAAATCGCCAAGCCTGTCATCGCATGTGTTAAAACTCCCAAATACATGCCGAAAACCAATTGGCCAACCCACGAGCCGTCTTGAATATTTTTCCGACTTGTCAGATTTACCACACTTTTACAAAATATATTTATTTCATAATGGCCAAAGGAGTGGAAACCAAAGTATTAAAAAAATATACATTCATTGCGCATCCATGTATTCAAAAAAGAACTGCCGAAATGATGAGAAAAAAATTAACTTTGGTTTTAAAATAATATTCTTGCGAATATAGGATAGATGTTGCCTGTTTTATGGATGAGTTCGCGCATCTTAGAATATCTAATATAAGTTTCTCGGGGGCCTGATGGCCGAGTGGCTAGCGCTCTGGCTCTCGGTACCATAGGTATCGGGTTCAACTCCCGGCTTGCCCATGGGTGTTTGTAGTGGTTCGTAATCCACTTTAAACCGTAGGTCCCGGTCCTAATAGGATCGTAGAGCGTTGCGGGGGCATTGTTACTCCGCGTCCGTGGCTTACCATCAAGTTACACGCGTCCCCTTTGTCATGCAAAGTGAGTAACGTCTGTGCAGCGCTTACCTTAAGGCATCCAAGACCAGGCTGTCTAAGTTGGTTGCCAGCTGCATTAGAACGAAAAAAAATATGTGTATAAGTTTTTATGTTTCACTTTAAGTGAGATCAGGGACGCATTGACTATTCGCAGCGCAGTAGATTGTTGATAGCAGAACAAACCAGACTCTTAGTTGAGGTTGTTAGCACTTTTGGTTCAACTTATACCTGCAATCGTTTTTTTTTTTTTTCGGAAATGAAATTGACCCACCACAAAATACGCTCAAACATAACGAACGCAACACCCCTAACGATGTGCAAATACCCAAATTGAGATCAATTTGAAAAAGCCAAGCGAAAGAGTGGAGAAACATATATCGCACCAGTAAAATAAATATTTTTTAATGATTTATTTTTTTATTTCAATTATATTTATGTATTTTTCATATTTCTTTTTTAGTTTTATATATTACCGTACAGTGCGCGTTTAGTGTCAATAATTATATTATCGATGTTTAGATGTAAGAATAACAGAAACACAAAAATATTAACTCATTATGCTTTCATTTTTCCACTCCAAAAAATGTCTATAGTGGGTCTAAATCTATTAGGGGATATATAACTTTATATACGACCCTCGGAGTGAGGATACACTTCCGATGTGGCCCGCAAGATCATTTGGGTTTGTTCTGCTATCAGCAATGAACTATGCGTATCTAGGGATGGTCACTGAGGTCACTTAAAGTGAAACATAGAATCTGTTTTATCCGATGTCCCAAGATGCGCTCGGATTATGAGTTTTGCAGAATATAATTTAAATATTCTGCTAACTCTTAACTGTAAATTCATCAATAAAACAGGCAATATCTGTCCTATATTCACAAGAATATTATTTTAAAATTATAGTTAATTTTTTCTTATCCTTTCGGCAACTCATTTTTGAGTAGAAAATGACTTTGACTAGACTTTGGGATGCGCACATAATGTGTTTTTTTAATACACTGGTTTTCACTACTTTGGCCAATGTAAAATAAATATAGTTTGTAAAAGTGTGATGAACCTCAAGGTCCGAAAAAATATTTAAGGCGGGCCGTGGGTTGGCCACCCCTGCATTAGACTATCACAATTTTAAAAATAAAATTCTACATCATCATTTAGTCGCATATCATAGAAATTATTCGCTTACGTTTTACCGTTAATATTTCGATAACATTAATATTAAAAAAAAAAAAAAAAAAAAAACGATTCGCAGGCGTAAAATTTGCACCAAAAGCAATAACAATTTTTTGTTTTCTCTAATTGGATCATATGGATGCACACATAAGTTTTTTTTTTTTTAAAACACTGGTTTTCATTCCATTCTGCCATTCTTTTTTTTTTCTTTCTAATGCAGCTGGCAAACACTTAAACAGCTTGGTCTTGGATGCCTTAAGACAGACGACTCACTTTGCATTACCCAGGGGGCACGTGTAGCTTGAAGATAAGCTATGGACGCGGAGTAACACTACCCCCAGAACGCTCTACGATCACATTAGACCGGGACCTACGATTTAAAGTGGATTCCGAATTACTACACACATCCATGGCACCGCCGGGACTCGAAGCCGAAAGCTGTGGTACCGAACGCCAGAGCGCTAACCATCAGGCCCATACTTTGGCCATTCTAAAATAAACATATTTTGCAAAAGTGTGATAAATCGCACTGAAAGGAAAAATGATCAAGGTGGGTTGCCCCCTATCTTATAGAACACTGTTCAACCCCTCCCCAATAAAAATTTCGATTTCATTATCGTAATCGTGATTCCATCATAACAAACAATCTGGAAGAAAAAAAACACACAATCTACCCAACATTATCTTATCGAATCCATTTGACAAGAACAACAGGAATTAAAAAAAAAAGCACTACTGAGTATGGGGCGGGTGTACTGGAAGGGTGTTCAACATTCGCAATTCTTCGGCTTTTCCGTTTCCTAGGAATAAGGGTTGGGGTGGGGGGTGGACCACCCTCCAGAATGATCGCGAACGATCGATATCGATCGAAAAGAGGGGGCATCGCGGTCGACGCCATCTTGTCATGTGACCTCTCACTTTCTTCGTCCGCTGGTTTTTGTTTCCACCACTTTGGTCCGTCTGTCCTGTCTCGACCCCCCTTCCACCCCCGCTCGCAGGACATATGGGCGACGGGGGGAGCGACATTCAATTGAGAGAGATTTATTGGAAAGGGAGACATTTTAACACTCCCGTTTCTGTTTCGTTTTGCCTTCTTGGGGGGCCGGATGGAAAGCGTCTCTCCATTATCTCGTCCCCGGATAGCACGATTATCGAATGATCCGGCTGTGGGAAGACAGGGATTGGGAACTTCTGAGATCGGAAGTCCTCTTTTCGAATGGAGGAAGGAGGGAATGATTTGAAATGCACACCAGAGATAAAATCATTTTCTTTTTTTTTTTTTAAATGAAAACCCCGGTCTACTTTCACGTGCCTTGACATTCAGATTTATAGACATTTAGTTTTTGACTTCGCTTTTTTTTTTTTTTTTTTAATTTATGAATGCATTTCTGCATTCCAGGGACCTGAATGGTCGAGTGGCCAGGTACCACAGGGTTCGGGTTCGAATCCTTGCGGTGCCATGGTCTGTTTAGACCTCATGTGCACAAGATAACCATAGAGCGACAAGCCCAGCTGGCGCACGGTACCACAGGTTTCGAGTTCCGGCTGTGCCATGGATGTTTGTAGTGGTTCGGAATCCACTTTAAACCGCAAGTCCTGTTCTAACATGAACGTTGCGGGGGTTATTCTAACTTCGCGTATGTAGCTTATCGTCAAGCCACATGCACCTCCCGGGTAGTGCTAAGGGAGTAACGTCGGTGCAGCGCTTGCCTTAAGGCATCCAAGACAATTGTCTAAATGTTTGCCAGCTGCATTAGAACAAATAAGTAAAATTTCATGTTTAGTGTTATGTACTTCTTTACAATGTGCGTTCAGTATTATTATCGTTATAGTATCTATGCTTACGTGCAAGAATACTAGTAAACACAGTAATAATAACTCATTCTGTTTCCATTTTTTACTCCAAAAAAATGTCTAGAGTGGGTCTGAATCTAATAGGGGGATATATCATTTTACATGAGGCTATCTGAGTGAGGATGCATTTCCAGAGAGGCCAGCAAGATCATTTGGGTTGGCCACCCCTGCTGTATGCAATGCGTTTAATGTTATTTGCAGGTTTTTAAATGCGCCTCTACTTCAAAATGTTTGCGAAGCACTGCTGTAGGATAATAAACAATAATATCTTATTTTCAAAACCTCATAAAAATTGCTCGGCGAAAAGAGCCGCTTCTAGCCGTTTCGCAGACGATCTAATTAACGTGTTTGTTTGTTCACTTTTCGAGAACATCATTTTAGAAAAGAGCATTATGAGTCGACAAACAAGGTTAAAAGACCGGGAACATAAATTCCCTACTTTTAAGGAGTACACCCGTTCTGAAGTGTGGAACTTTATAGCCTTAAAATCCGAAGTGCTCTGATCTGAATTTTTCAGGGGAAAAAGTGAGCTTAAAAATCCCTTCTTTTGGTGATCTGTGCTGTCTCCGTAATGCGGCTTCTTAATTAGTTTCTGAGGGGTCTGAATGGCCAAGTGTCTAGCGCTCTCTATGCCACAGGTTTTGGGTTCGAGTCCCGGCGGTGCCATGGATGTTTGTAGTGGTTCGGAATCCACTTTAAACCGTAGGTTCCGGTCTCCTATGACTGTAAGACCGTCACGAAGCAGAAGTCAGACTTCTACCTACGGGTACTCGATCAGAACAGAAGCTGCACTCCTCTTCCCTGAGGGACACGATAACAACAACAACAACAATTAGTTTCTGAAATGACATGAGTCGTCAGTTTGTCATCAGTCTTTTATCGACTGGAGGAAAAGGAGTGGAAAGTGAAGTTGTTCTCTACGGTATTCGTGCTTCGTTTGGTTGTCAAAAAGGAAATGGATTTGGTGAAGTAGAATCTTTTAAAATACTATACATCTGCTTTGTTTTCATCATCATCAGCCACATGGTGGACCAAGGCCGTCCACCTGCTGGCAGATTTCTAGACGGTAGATTTGGTTTGGTTTGTCGCTCTACGGTCATCTTATGCGCACGAGGGCTAAACAGACCGGGACCTACAGTTTAAAGTGGATTCCGAACCACTACAAACATCCATTTCACCGCCGGGACTCGAACCCGAAACCTGTGGTACCGAGCGCTAGAGCGCTAGCCACTCGGCCATTCAGGCCCCCTAGATGGTAGATGATTATTTATACGGGATAGTGTTGTCAGCCCTAGAACCATATGAGATGATTTTAAGATGATGAGCCTACGACGTAAAGTGGATTCCGAACCACTACAAACATCTATGGCACCGCTCGAACTTGAAACCTGTAGCACATAGCGCTAGTCACTCGGCCCTCTTTTTTGTTTCAATAGAGAAAAATGTCTTTCAAAATTTAAATGCAGTTTTTTAAATAATAATAATATAATGATAGAGGGGTTCTGATGATCTAGTGTCTGGTGCTCGGTACCACAGGTTTCGGTTTCAAGTCCCGGCGGTGCCATGGATGTTTGGTGGGGTTCGGAATCCCCTTGAAGCCGTAGGACCCGGTCTCCTATGACAATAGAGCGTCACAGAGCCCAATCAGACTTCTTCTCACCCACATCATTTCCAAACTGTAAAGGGGCAACTCAGCTCTAGGCACAGTGATTTAGTAGTAGTTTCTTGAGTAATCATCAAATACTTTAGTTAAATAATTAGTCCAGAAAAAATGAATGTAAAATTGTATTTGTAATTCAATAAATCGTATAAATACCTTACATTATGCTCATCAGTTGTCCTTCTAAACTGAGTAAGAGAAACAGAATAAAAAATTGAAAAAACTATAGATTTTCAAACTATTTTATAAAAAAAGAATATGAATGAAATTAAAATATAAAAATTATAGATTTTTTAAAAAAACACGCGAAAGAAAGTTAAATAAACCAATCAAAATAACTGGTGAAAGAAATTAAAAAAAAATAAACCAATAAGAAACGCTGTTAAGTAATAAAGGAAACGAAAAACTACTCTCATAAAACTCAATCATAATTTAATTAAGTAATTAGCAAAATAGTAATTTTAACGTAAGAAAGTTTTTTTTGGGGGGGGGGGGTAGTTCCTAAATTATAATATCAAAAAATTAATAAATACTAATCAATAATATTAATTTTATTAATTCTGGGGCCTGATGGCCGAGTGGCTAGCGCTCTGGCGCTCGGTACGACAAGTTTCGGGTTAGAGTCCCGGCAGTACCATGGATGTTTGTAGCTTGTAGTAATCCACTTTAAACCGTAGGTCCCGGTCTAATGTGGTCGTAGAGCGTTGTGAGGGTAGTGTTACTCCGCATTCATAGCTTATCTTCAAGCTGCAAGCGCCCCCTGGGTAGTTCTAAGTGAGTGACGTCCTTGCTACCCTTGCTTATGGTATAAAAGATCACGGTCTAATTGTATTTGCCAGCTACATTAGAACTTTTTTTTTATTAATTTTAAAAAATTGTGAATGGAATCATTATTTACCTTTCCAAACTGAAAACTCAATTATTGAACGATGGGTTTTTGCATCTTTAAAATGAAAATGAAAAAAAAAAAGGAAATATTGTTTTTCATTATACATTTTATATCTAATAACTGCAGTCATCTTCGTTATTTAATAAATTAATAAATTCTGAAGGAATTCTTTGAAAATGTAAATTAGATTTAACCAACACGAAACAGTAAATGTAAATGAAAATTAAATATAAACGACGTTATAAAGAAAAAGTACTAACAAATTAAAAAAATGAATGAAATTTTAAGAATATGTGAGAAAATATATATAAAATGGGTCACTTATAATAGGAATAAATTTATTTCAGTGCTTATTATTTCTTGTTGTTTACTGAAGAAGTTTTTGCACTCTAAATTAATTTCCTCACTTTCTGCAAAATAGTTTAAATTTAAAGAAGCAATAACAGGCTTTCTTCGACAATTTCTTCATTTATAAGTCTCTATTTGAATTTTATAATGAGAATTCTGATGAAAGATAGCATCAGAACTGGAGCACCTTTTTTTCTTTTGTCAAAAAAATTTACAAAATGTTTTTAATGTTTAAAAGTATTTGGAAATATTTTATTAAATGACTTTGAAAAACAATTTAAATCTTTAATTTACACAGATCTTAATGTTTCCTTTAAATTCATTCATTTTTTTCTTAAGATTAAGCAAGTAATATTTTTAATTAAAGTAGTTCAAATAATTACTTTAATAAGGAATGTTTTTATTATGTTACAAAAAATTTAAATTGAATAATATCAGTTAAAAAACATTTTCAATTTTCTTATTTTTCTTTTTGTTTAAAAAGGAATTATTTCTCTAAAATAGAATGCACCGATTTTTTTTTAATTAGTTTCCAAAGAATTTCTTCTTTTGTGATTTTTTAAGTTATCTTCTAATATGATAAAAAAAAAGGGGGAAAGGGGAGTTTTGTTAAATGAATATATATTAAAAAAAAAAATAGCAAGTCGTATTTTATAGATAATTTGCCAATAAATATAAATATAAGTTCTATAATTTTTATTGGAAATTTAGTTTTTTTTTTTTTTTAAATTTCTACTAAAACGGAAATGTTATTACCCATAAATTATGAGTATTGTTTTTGGGAGAGGGCATAAGGATTAAGATTGCAGGGCCGAGCTAGCCACTCGGCCCTGCAATCTTACATCAGTAGCAGAGGTTTCAGGTTCGGGTTCGGGTTCGGGTTACATCAGTAGCAGAGGTTTCGGGTTCGTGTATCGGCGGTGTCATGAGTTTGGAGTGTTTCGGAATCCACTTTAAATTGTAGGTCCCGGTCTATTAAGATCGTAGAGCGTTGTGGGGGTAGTGCTAATCGCGTCCGTAGCCTATCTTCAAGCTACACGCACCTCCTTGGTAGTGCTAAGTGAGTAACAGCGGTGCTTATGGCATACAGATTAACTGTCTAGGTATTACCAGGTGCATCAGAACAACAAAAACATATTAAGATTGCTGTGATCACAGATTTAAATTTGATTCACAAGAGCAGTTCACTACAAGGATGGGGATTTTCAGAGTTCTCGTGTATACATCGAATCTATTTCACCAGGTCTGGGGCAGATCTTAATTATGGCATGACCTATACACAACACAACAAGAGGTTCGCTAAGCTGTAAGCAGGCGGAAAGTTCCGGCGGACGTGTAGCTCACTTTGCAGGCGGAAACCCCAGGCATTTTAGTCACTTTCAGAAAAAAAAAAGAAAAACAACATTCTTTTTTAACTGATTTGTTAAAAATCTCCCTTTAAGAAAATCCGCCAAGAGGGAGGAGGGGGTCTGCTACCCTCACTTCTAATTGGAGTAGACACTTACTCAACTAGCACCCATACGATGCAACAACTCATGGCGTAGTCCCTGTTACATCTGTAATTGTTTCGGCCTGTGGGGGTCGAACAGACAATCGCTCATTTCATGAGGTCTCATTATCCATGACTCTGAATATCTGCTGTCAGATTTGAGTGACAGGTTATTATCATCCTTTCAAAACACTAATTGTGTATAATATAAATATCCACAACACTGCTTATCTGCTGTCAGATTTGAGTGACAGGTCGTTCTCATCAGTTCAAAACACTAATTGTGTATAATATAAATATCCACAACACTGCTTATCTGCTGTGAGATTTGAGTGACAGGTCATTCTCATTATTTCAAAACACTAATTGCGTATAATATAAATATCCACAACACTGCTTATATCCTGTCAGATTTGAGTGACAGGTCGTTCTCATTATTTCAAAACACTAATTGTGTATAATATAAATATCCACAACACTGCTTATCTGCTGTGAGATTTGAGTGACAGGTCGTTCTCATCACTTCAAAACACTAATTGCGTATAGTATAAATATCCACAACACTGCTTATCTGCTGACAGATTTGAGTGACAGGTTGTTATTATGTACTTGTCAAAGAATATACATTCCTGTAATCTGGGAATAAAAAAATGCCACAAATCTTGCCTTGGAAAAAATGCTACGATATGGATCTTTATAACACAGTTTAATAATTTAAGAAAAAATTTATTTATATTGTAACATTGAAAAGCTGAGAAGTGGAAAAATTTCAAATTTTTTCACTTATAAAATAATGGATAAAAAAACGTTATCATTAGAAATATTCCAATTTTTCTAATTTAATTTCCTTTTTTATTAAAAAAAATAAAGAAGGTGCTATTTTTTTAAATTTAAATTACAAATAAAAAAATAATTTTATTGTCAAATTAAAAACAAGTTATATAAACATTTTTTTTAAAGACAATTCCTGCTTTTTTTTTCACTCTATTGCAGAAAGTCCTTTGTAAATAATTTTCATTCATTTTTTTTTTTTTAATTTAAAAAAAATTATCTCTCTTTCTCACACACACACTTTCCATCTCTCTCGCTCATTTATTCACACGTTTCATTTTCCATTCTGTTCCCTCCTCTACTCAGACTACAACCCACAATGAAAAAAGAATCTGAAAAAGGAAATTTTTTTCCAGCGATCTACACTCTTCGCCACTGACGGTATTTATTCCTAAATTTATATCCTGCTAATTTTTTTTTCTCCCATATAAAACTAAAATTTATTAATTAAATTTAAGGAATGAATTAATATTTTTTAAAAACTGTATTAACATCAAAAGGCATCCGCTACAAGTTTAAAAAAATGTACACTGGTGGACAAAATTAAGAGATGGAAGACATTTTCCCAAATATCTAAAAAAATACTGAATATAAATAAATGAAATTTGGTACGGATATAGCTTATTCCATGATAATAAAGTATGCAAAACAAAAATGAAAGTGCCATTCACTGGCATGACCTAATGCCAAGAAATCCAATGTAGTCTTTTATTGCCATCTTTTATCCTTAAAGATGGCAATAAAAGTGAGGCTTGTACAGTGTGTGTTGCCTCTAGTATGGTGTAGGGTCACCCCTGACAGACAGACAGCATGCACAACGAGTATGCATGCTGTTAATAAGTGAGTTAAGGAGGGCTTGTGGAAGACCCTCCCATTCTTCCACCAGAGCAATTTTAAACTCCAGAATGGTTCTGGGGGGAGGTTGGCGCATCACAATAGCTCTCCCAAGAGCATCCCAAGCATGTTCAATAGGATTCAGGTCAGGGGATTTGTCTGGCCAATCCATTCGCTTTCCAGATACTCCTCAACCATGAAAGCCCTATGTGGTCGCGCATTGTCGTCCATAAAAAGGAACTCGGGGCCAACAGCGCCCCTGAAAAGTCGCACATAGGGCTCTAGGACCTCCTGCCTGTACCTCTGGGCATTCACGGAACCATTGTCAAACACATGGAGCGGTGTGCGGGTATCTTGCATGATCCCTGCCCAAACCATGACTCCTCCACCAGCAGAATGGTCCCTTTCGATAATGTTGCTAGGATGGTATCGGGTTCCAGGTTCCCTCCATATCAATAACCGTCCATAATCAGGTTGTAGACAGAAACTGGACTCATCGGTGATGAGAACATTAGCCCATTGAAGCTGTGTCCAATTTTGATGTTGTCTGCACCATTCTGCACGCGCTCTTTTGTGGGAGTGAGTGAGTGGGATGCAAATGGCGGGCTTCCTGGCATACAGCCCTCTTTCATGGAGTCTCCTGGAAACTGTCTTACACGAAATTGATGTTCCTGTAGCAGCCGCGAGGCCCCTATACAATTGAGTGGCTGTAGCCGTCCTCTGGTGCTTAGCTGAAAGGAACAAATACCGGGCTTCATTGGCTGTTGTACCCTCGGGCGACCTTGTCCTGGTCATCTGCATACTGACACACTAGTTTTAAATTGTCTCCACAAATTGGAAATGACGCTTGGTGTTATATCCAATTCCCTAGCAACCTGAGCTTGGGGCTGGCCTGCCTCAAGTCTACCCACAATTCTCCACCTCATACCTTCGTCTAAACGATGATGTTCACTCATTTCACCTAAAAACCATCAAGAAACAACAAGATTATTCAAAAAATGCACTAAAATCTGCAACTGTGTTGAAGAGTGGAATGAGATGAAAAGCTCGATGCGGACTTTTATACCTCCTGCTGGCTTAGCAATGCCCACAAGAATACGTAAACTTCTCTCAGGGCCAATAGCGCTACAGTGACCATATATGGCAATCAACTGTCCAGGTTTTGTGCGGTATTTTTAGAGAAATGTGCGAAAATACTTTCCATCTCTTAATTTTGTCCACCAGTGTATTTAAACTCGAGTGGATGAATCAAAAGTATTTTATAAACGATTGAAAATGGGAACAAGATATATATAGGGAGAGTGGGATCTGATAGTAGGAATTGAATGAATAACATAAGATAATTTTGTCTAATAAAACAATTAAAAAATACCATTCCTGTATTACACATAATTTTTTCAACGTTCTGCAACATTCTCTGAAATGCTCTTTCAAGAACATTTAATCCCAAATTTAAAGATGCTGTTGAAATTTGGAAACAATGCATATTTCTTGTTATCATAAACAAGATGTAAAACTCAAAAAAAAAAAACCCAATAACTGAAAAACATTTTTTTTTTTAAAAATTGAATTAAAAAGCAAACATTCGGCTGAACACATCAGATGAAGAAATTATTTAACCTTAAAAAAATGCTGCTGCCACCGCTAAAATAATGTAGTTACTTAAAGAATCGTCTGAGCAAAAAATAATTAATTCATAATTTATTTTTTTAATGCCACACGAAAGTCATTAAAAAAGAAACATTCGTAATAAATAGGGTGAATTTAATTATTAAGAAGTAAATTTAACAACAAAAAAAAAATGGCATCCATATGTTTGATTAATATAAATAATTCTTTGGAGTCATTACCATCTAGGGGGAATTGGAATTTTAATTTTCTCGACTTCGCAATAAAAGAAAGAAAAAGAAGAACGTGTTTTTATAAATGGAGAAAGAATTCGAAATTCATATTTTTACTATTTTATCAGTGCCGATTCGAAAAGTTTTAATGGGAAACTCTCACAAAAGGTACTACAGGAGTTTTTATTGTTTTAGCTTACTGAGAATTGTGTAAATATAAGGAAAATATTAAAATGGATTCCGTTCTTTTAATTAAACTCTTTATGCGAGCATTCATTCGAAAATTAGAATGTGTTCTGTAGTACATCAGCCTTGCATTTTAATTTCTTAATTATCACTGCAGCAGTTTATTTTAACTAATTCGAAGAAATAATAAATTTAATCTTAATGCGTTAAAGAGTAAATTGCCTGAAGCATATTAAATGTTTCCTTTTTTTTTTTTTTTTTTTTATTTTATTTGAAATGTATATGGAACATCTTTTTATAATTAATTGAATGAAGCTTACATTCAAATTATATTTTATTTTTTCGTAGTTAAAAAGAGATGGCGAAATACACAGTTTAACACCTACAAATTGACCATTTAAAAACGATTTATATAGAATTCAGCTAGTAAAATATTTTCATGATTTCATGACTCCCTGAAACTATTAAATATTAAAATTGACGATATATATATTATATATATATATATATTATATATATATATATATATTATATATATATATATATTATATATATATATATATATTATATATATATATATTATATATATATATATATATATATATATATATATATATATATATATATATATTTTGCTCTTGCGCTCGGTACCACAGGCTTCGGGCTCGAATCCCGCAGATGCCATGGATGTTTGTAGTGGTCGGAAGGATAGGATCGTAGGAATAGGATCGTAGCGCGTTGTAGGGGTAAAGTTACTCGCATCCGTAGCACAGCTTCAAGCTACACATGACCCCTGGGTAGTGCTAAGTGAGTAACGTCGGTGCAGTCTTTGCTTATGGCATAAAGATTAATTATCTCTCTACTGCCAAAATATTTCTAGTTTAGACATAGATATTTCTAGTTTTAATTTCATGTTTAAATTGGTGCGTTGTAATTTATATTTATTTATTATTTAATGGACCTCCTTCTAATGTTATAGTTTCTTCTCATTTCATATTTATACATTTTATTTTTAATGTCTTCAATGCATTTTTTTCTCTCTCTCTCAATTTATTCTATTACCTTTCTTTTTTTATTTTTTATGAATTATATATTTCCAGATATAAAATGTGTGGCATAAAATTTCAGTGGGCATTGACCTAAAGCAACGCTTCTCCAACATCAAGATAAAGATTTGTGGCCAAAATAGTTTGCTTAAATCACCCTAAAGTCCTTGTAGTTTAAAGCTTAAAGCGATCAATATCTTCTTTGATACCATAGAGTGGAAAATAATATTACCTGCTTTGATAAAATGAAATGAAGCAAAAAAGTTACACTTACAATGTTAGTATATTGTGTTCAACTGAACTTTACCATTTTTTTGGTTTATAATGTTAATATAAATACATTTTTATTTACAATACGAAAAAAAAAACCCGTTATCATTAGAAATATTCCAACTTTGCTAATTTAATTTCATTTTATCAAGTAAAAAAATAAAGAAGGTAATATTTTTTTAAATTTAAATTACAATTAAAACAAAAATTTAAACGTCAAATTAAAAATGAATAACATAAGATAACATTGTCCACTAACTTAAAATGAAACAAAGAATCAAAAAATACCATCTCTATATTACGCATAATTTTTTCAACGTTCTGTTATTTAATACCAAAATTTAAAGATGCTGTTGAAGTTTGGAAACAATCCATATTTCTTGTTATCATAAATAAGATGTAAAACTCAGAAAAACAATAACTGTAAACAATTTTTTTTTAAATATTGAATTAAAAGGCAAACATTCATACGAATGAAGAAGTTATTTAACTTTAAGAAATGCTGTTGCCACTGCTGAAATAAAATAATTATTTAAAGAATCGTCTGAGCAAAAAATAATTAATTCATAATTTATTTTTTTAATGCCACACGAAAGTCATTAAAAAAGAAACATTCGTAATAAATAGGGTGAATTTAATTATTAAGAAGTAAATTTAACAACAAAAAAAAAATGGCATCCATATGTTTGATTAATATAAATAATTCTTTGGAGTCATTACCATCTAGGGGGAATTGGAATTTTAATTTTCTCGACTTCGCAATAAAAGAAAGAAAAAGAAGAACGTGTTTTTATAAATGGAGAAAGAATTCGAAATTCATATTTTTACTATTTTATCAGCGCCGATTCGAAAAGTTTTAATGGGAAACTCTCACAAAAGGTACTACAGGAGTTTTTATTGTTTTAGCTTACTGAGAATTGTGTAAATATAAGGAAAATATTAAAATGGATTCCGTTCTTTTAATTAAACTCTTTATGCGAGCATTCATTCGAAAATTAGAATGTGTTCTGTAGTACATCAGCCTTGCATTTTAATTTCTTAATTATCACTGCAGCAGTTTATTTTAACTAATTCGAAGAAATAATAAATTTAATCTTAATGCGTTAAAGAATAAATTGCCTAAAGCATATTAAATGTTGTTTTTTTATTATTTTATTTTATTTGAAATGTATATGGAGCATCTTCTTATAATTAAATGAATGAAGCTTGCTTTGAAATTATATTTTATTTTTTCGTAGTTAAAAAGAGATGGTGAAATACACACTTAACACCTACAAATTGACCATTTAAAAACGATTTATATAGAATTCAGCTTATAAAATTTATTCATGATTTAATGACTCCCTGAAACAATTAAATGTTAAAATCGAAGATAAATAAATAAGTATATATATATATATATATATATATTCTGTCTATAACCGTGGTTCCACTTGTAACCGTATTTCTTCTATGCATTGCAAGAGTGTCCCTTGCGGAGTCCAGCTAAAAGTTCAGTTGGCCTCAAACCTCCCGCCCGAGAGGACGCAAGGCGCAACTGCGCAAAATAACAATATTTATCGATATCTTCATCCCGAGAGCTAGAAGCGAAATCCTTCCACTCATCTTTTAGTGCTTATCGTTAAATATGCTACATGAGTTGCACATTAAACCCACTGTTGTGTTTAATGTGAGTGATTGTTTCGGTTTTTTGACGGATCCCATTTGCGACACTGGGAGTGGAAATCAGGGCAAGGTCTGGATAGAAAAAATCGGTGGAACTTTTTTTTAATGCCGTACCGTTTCTTCCTTCTTCAAGTATCTTCAGTTCAAATGTGAACTCATTGTGATGAGGGGTTCACTTTGAAAGTGAGACTTATAATCACCCTTTAAAAATGAAATAAAATGAAAACGGAACAATTTTGTTTCCTTGTCTTTCTTTTGTAGCTAGCCATTTTTTTAGCTAATATTTTGCGCCAATTTCTGAATTATTTTTTATAGACCTAGTAGAAAAAGTAGACCTAGACCAACTACATAAACCTAGACCTAGACTAACTACATAGACCTAGACCTAGACTAACTACATAGACCTAGACTAGACATAGACATAGACGTAGATCTACTACATGGACCTAGATTAGACATAGACGTAGATCTACTACATGGACCTAGATTAGACATAGACGTAGATCTACTGCATGGACCTAGATTAGACCTAGACCTAGACCTACTACATAGAAATCGTAGAAAAATTATTTAAACCTTAGAAATCACATAACGAAAACAACGAGTTATTGTCACGAGGAATAGGAATGTTTCTTTTTAGCGAGAGCATCGAATGATTCAAGTTTCTGTTCGTTTCCTTATGAAATTAAGGAAACGAACAGAAACTTGAATTTCTGTTCTAATTCCATAAGAATTGAATTGTTCTAATTCCATGAAACTCGAATTTCTGTTCTAATTCCATGAAACTCGAATTACTGTCTAATTCCATAAGAATATAATTTCTGTTCTAATTCCATAAGATTCGAATTTCTGTTCGTTTCCTTAATTCCATAAGATTCTAATTTCTGTTCTAATTCCATAAGATTCGAATTTCTTTTCTAATTCCATAAGACTCGATTTTCTGTCTGTTTCCTTAATTCCATAAGAATCAAAATTCTGTTTGTTTTCTTAATTCCATAAGAATCGAATATCTGTTCTAATTCCACAAGACTTGAATTTCTGTTCTAATTCCATAAGAATCGAATTTCTATTCTAATTCCATAAGAATCGGATTTCTGTTTGTTTCCTAATTCCATAACATTCGAAATTCTGTTTGTTTCCTTAATTCCATAAGAATCAAAATTCTGTTTGTTTGCTTAATTCTATAAGACTCGAATTTCTTTTCTAATTCCATAAGACTCGATTTTCTGTTTGTTTCCTAATTTCATAAGAATCAAAATTCTGTTTGTTTCCTTAATTCTATAAAGACTCGAATTTCTGTTCGGTTCCTTAATTCTATAATCTTGTTTCCTTAATTCCATAAGAATCGAAATTCTGTTCTAATTCCACAAGACTCGAATTTCTGTTTTAATTCCATAAGAATCGAATTTCTATTCTAATTCCATAAGAATCGGATTTCTGTTCGTTTCTTTAATTCCATAAGACCTGAATTTCTGTTTGTTTCCATAATTCCAAAAAAAGAATCGAATTTCTGTTCGTTTCCTTAATTCCATAAGACTCGAATTTCTGTTTTAATTCCATAACATTCGAATTTCTGTTTGTTTCCTTAATTTCATGAGATTCTAATTTTTGTTCGTTTCCTTAATTCCTTAATTCTGTTTCCTCAATTCCCTGAGACTCGCACCGCTCCCAAACCGATCGAAATCGTTTGCTCTTCGAGGTCCGTCCACAGATTTTCCCGGGAATGAGCCTTTTGACGACAGGGCCATAAAACTAGGCTTAATAAAGAGTCGCGGCATCTCAGATTCCACACTAAATCTGCGTTGAGGCTCAAGTATGCGGAATGTGCTTTCGGGATTTTGTAATTACATTCCTTATCTCCCTCCCCCGCGCTCCGAACGAAAATTTAAAAAGAATGAAAGTCGTTTGGGAAGAGATGTCTTGTTGACGGAGGAGAAAGAAAAAAGGATGAAAAATTCGTCTGCTGTTCCAATCATTTCCACAGAACTATTTCCATCCTTTAAAATGTGTCGGGGGTAGAGGGAGGGAGGGAGGGAGGAGAAATCTGAGATTTGAATTTATTAATTCCCGCCGAAAGATGTTCGTTTTAATGGGGGTGGCTGTGTCTCATTTCTCAAATGGTTTCATTTTGCTGCTGTGATTGCGGTAGATAAATTGACTGATTTGATTAAAGCAAAAAACAGGAAATGAAATATGAGTGAGACAAATGAGGGATCTGTCATCATTTTTTTCTAAATATTCGCGCCTAAAGTAAAGTTAATTTTAATTTTTCTCTATGCATGAAGATTTTTCAATTTAGACTCGTAAAACAAAAAGAACCACTCGTCAAAATGAGTTCAAATTTGAATTGAAGATACTTGAAGAAGGGGGAAACAGTATGGTTCAAAATTGTATTAAGAGATGGCGCTGTAAGCGGCGTAACGAAAGTGAATTCGGCTGCCAAGAAGGATTTAGACAAGGAGGATTCTTTGAAGATGGGTCACTGAAGTATGACCTGCGAAATTTTAAACTAAACACAAAGTCGGCAAGATTTTAATGTTTAACCATAACAATTTTTTAAATTAAAGATGTCCTTTTTAAAAAATTCTTTTTTTTTTTTGTGATATTTTTAAATCTGTGAATGAATAGGAAGGAGAAGGCTTTTATCTAATAAGTTCAGTGTGGTTATAATTAAAGGGACCCTATTCAGGCCCTTCTAGAACGGATTTTAATGAAACTTGGTAAATACGGTATATGGACCATGGGGAAAAGATTTCTGCAATAATAAAAAAAAATATTTCTAATTTATATCATCAGGAGGAATTGTAGAGCAAAAAGTTGGACAAAAAATTTGTCAGAACCATTAAAATTTATTGAATTACAGAATACGATGAAAGGTCTGATACAGGAAACCGCAAAGAGCTCACTTCGGAAACAGGCAAAAACTCCGGCCTGTTCAGTCACTTCCGAGAATAAGACAACACTTCTTATCGCAAAACTCTCTTTCTCAATCTCCAAAAACCTCCCTTTAAGAAAATACATCAAGAGGGGGAGTAACTTCCCTCACTTCTCATTGGGGTGGCCACTTCCTCAGCCCACGGTCCATCACCCATCACCACACAACTCATCCGTATCACATCTGTAATTGTTTCGACCTGTTCTACGACGAAAACTTTAAAAAAAAAAAAAACTTATCTTTTTGAATTAAAAATATTATTTTTATGATTTAAAAAAAAAATTTTTTTTTTTTTTGTTAATATCACTTGTTCATGATATTATGATGAGAATATTACTGTCATTTCAATTCTGTCTATTATTTGATATTTTATGAAGGAAAATTTATTCACATAAAATTATAATTTTCCGTCAGCACGTTCTGTTCATTTGACACATTCAAATATTCTTGAAATATAGTATTATGTTTCAAGAAATATAATATCAACACATTAAAATATCCTTGAAATATAATATTTCATTTAAACAAATATATTATTGACACAATAAAATATCCACACATTAAATATTTTGATACATTAAAATATCCTTGAATTATAATATTATATTTCAAGAAATATAATATTGACACATTAAATATTTTGAGACATTAAAATATCCTTGGAATATAATATTATATTTCAAGAAATATAGTATTGACACATTAAATAATTTGAGACATTAAAATATCCTTGGAATATAATATTATATTTCAAGAAATGTAATATTGACACATTAAAATATCCTTGAAATATAATATTGACACATTAAATAATTTGAGACATTAATATTATTGCGTTTTATTTCAAAATTTGCTCACTATATTTTTTTTCAAAAGTTAATATTTAAAATAGAAATAACTGATTAAATGCAAACACAATTTTTAATCTTATTTATTATTATTTTTTTTTTTTACATATTTTTCTTGTCGTCGTTTTGATTAGTCTCATTTATTTATTTGTTCTAATGCAGCTGGCAAACACTTAGACAGCTTGGTCTTAAGGCAAGCGCTGCACAGACGTACTCACTTTGCATTACCCAGGGGGCGCGTGTCACTTGAAGATAAGCCACGGACGCAGAGTAACAATGCTCCCGCAACCTCTACGATCCTATTAGGACCGGTACCTACGGTTTAAAGTGGATTCCGAACCACTAGAATCATCCATATCACCGCCGGGACTCGAACCCTATGGTACCGAGCGCCAGAGCGCTAGCCACTCGGTCATTCAGGCCCCTTTGATTAGTCTCATAAAATGACAAAAAAAAAAAAAAAAATCTGTGCAAGCCTGTGTCTACCTGTGGGGATGTACGACAGCATCCATTAATATTAAAACGCGGGAAATCTAGCGAAAGTTCGAATTTTTCAAATCTCCACCTGCGTAACTTTCAAAGGATCATCCCTCCTAGCTTTCAAAGGGAAATAAATAACTTTCCATCTTTTTTTCCACGCACTTTAATCTGTTTGTTTGCTGTTGTTTTTTTCTCCGAGCTAAATATTTTCAAAGCTGCCAGTGAAACCTCATATGTAAATTAGCGATAGAAAAGGTTCTTCCACTCTGCTTAATGCAATAGAAAGAACATATTTTTCGAACATTTACTCCATGGATGGAGAAAAAAAATGGCGCAGTAGAAGCAATTTATTCGTAACTGTAACAACTTGCTATAAAAAGAATGCCATTAAGCAGACACTAGATACAACAGGAAGAGGAACCATCCTATGTGGGAAAAAATAAATAAAAAGCAAAGCTTGAGACCTCATTGGGTCGATACTGGAAATCAGCGTTTCGTTCGAGCAAAAAAGACGCAAGTCAAGAAGAATGAAAAAGGTATGCTTTATTTTCTTTGCGAGAAATGTAAACTTCTCACTCTCATACGCGAAAAGAAATCAATTTAGTTTTGTTTGAAAATTCTTCGGTGCATTTTTAAAATAATAAATTGATAACTTTATTTTTAGTTATCCGAACAAAATGCTAAAAAGATAATATTTTCAACTTATTTTGATTTCCACGAGTCTCATCGTTCTTTTGTGCATTTTATTTTCGAATTTTCTTTTTCTTTCTTTATTGAGTACCGAAATATATTTTTTTATTAAAAAAAAAACTGTTATTAATCAAGAACTTTGTTCTGTAACTTATTTAATAGAGAGTTTTTGCATACCGTATTTGGACGTCCGTTAACTTTTTCTCCCTAGCGCGCATGCTCATAGGAAACATTATTACAGATGTGCATGCGCAATTTCCTATGAGCATGCGCGCTAGGGAGAAAAAGCTAACGGACGTCCAAAATACGGTATGCAAAAACTCTCTATTAATTGTTAGCGTTAAAAACATAATGGAACATATAGATTCAAAAATTTAGAAAAACGAAAAACTTCCACTTTGAAGCACTTTTTTGGAGTGAAATGGGAACTAACTATTTTAATATTTATTAAACTAATAAATATTAAAATAGTTAGTTACGCCCGACTCGTAGCTCAATGGTAATGTGACCCGCTGGTGAGCATGGTAATAGAGAGTTTTTGTATACCGTATTTTAAACGTCCGATATTTTTTTCTCCGTAGCACGCATGCTCAAAGGAAACATTATTACAGACACGCATGCGCAATTTCCTATGAGCATGCGCGCTAGGGAGAAAAAAAAAATATCGGACGATTAAAATACGGTATGAAAAAACCCTCTAATTACTACAACTACACCACACCACACCACACCACATTACTATGTCTAGAGCCGAGTTGCCGCTTTACAGTTTGGGAAGGATGTGGGTGAGAAGAAGTCTGATTGGACTCTGTGACACTCTACGGTCATATGGGGACCAGGACCTACGGCTTAAAGTGGATTAAGAACCACTACAAACATCCATGGCACCGCCGGGATTCGAACCCCAAATCTGTGGTACCGAGCGTCACAGCGCCAGCCACTCGGTCATCAAGGCCCAAGAGCATTAGGGCTGAGACTCAATTGGCTGGCGGGTTTGTAGTAGACACTGCTTTAAAAAACGAGGAGACTCTATGGCGTTTGTTATGTTCAGTACAACGGTAGCGCTGGTGGTAGTTATCCTGTTTTTATCTCAAACGATACGCAAATGCGGGGTAGTTCCACCTAAAAATCTTCAAGTAGAAGGCACTGTCCTGCCGACACGCAGCCGAATTATACTACTATCTACGAGAGCTCCATCCCAACAGAAGCTGCCCCATTTCTCACCATCCATGAGTAGATCGTACTCATGGGATGTCCATCCCACACTGCAGGACACTGATGATCAGACTCATCAATATAAAGTCTTACTTATTTAAAACAATGTTTCAATAAAACATTCCGAAATTTTTACAGACGATAATATTTTTAACTTATTTTAGTTTCCATAAGTGGCATCGTTCTTTTGTGCAAATGATTCCACGTTGTTTATTTTATTTTCGAATTTTAATAGAGAATTTTTGCATACCGTATTTCGGACGTCCGTTAGCTTTTTCTCCCTAGCGCGCATGCTCATAGGAAACATAATTACGCTCGGTACCACAGATTTGGGATTCGAATCCCGGCTGTGTCATGGATGTTTGTAGTGGTTCTTAATCCACTTTAAGCCGTAGGTCCTGGTCTCCATATGACCGTAGAGTGTCACAGAGTCCAATCAGGCTTCTTCTCACCCACATCCTTCCCAAACTGTAAAGGGTCAACTCGGCTCTAGACATAGTAATGTGGCGTGGTGTAGTTGTAGTAATTAGAGAGTTTTTGCATACCGTATTTTAATCGTCCGTTAGCTTTTTCTCCCTAGCGCGCATGCTCATAGGAAATTGCGCATGTAATAATGTTTCCTATGAGCATGCGCGCTAGGGAGAAAAAGCTAACGGACGTCCAAAATACGGTATGCAAAAACTCTCTATTTTTTGCCTTCTTTATCGAGTACCAAAATATATTTTTTATTGAAAAAAAAACTGTTCTTAATCAAAAACTTCGTATTGTGTTTCAGAAAAATGAGAGGAAATTTCTGTACCGAACGCAGCTCACTGACTTGGTTCATTTTTATCGCGAATTAAAAGAATGTTACCGCGTGCCATTTTCTTTATTTGCATCTTTTTTTCTCTTTGCTATTTAATGGACTTGTTTTCATCATAAACTTTACTTCTTCTTTTTTTTTTTTAATGCAGAGGGGATTTTATTAATAGCGACGGAGCTAGAGAATCGTTGTTTTAAAAGTGTATGGATCCGAAAGAACTACTTTTCCGCGTCCGGATTTTTTCTGTTTTTTTCCCCGTTTTGTCCGGAGTGTCTCGAGAAAGGTGAGATCACGTTCTGTAGTTAGCTGAAGAAGAAAGAAAGAAAAAAAAAAATGGTTGAGAAGAAGAATTTCCGGTGTTTTTTTTTTTAATAAAAACTGCGCTTTTAGTGCGTGACTTTGCATTTTCTGGGCTGTTGTATGTTTGCCTAAAAGACTAATGGGCGAAAGTTTAGATCAAAGACTTTACATATTTCTGTCAACTCGCTTCGCCACGCGTTTTCCTTATTGTATATTTCATCGTCGTTTTTTAACATGTGCTATTATTTTTTAAAAAAAACGACATTCCTATTTTTTGAATGGTTGCTTTTTTTTTCGATGTAGCTATGAATAATTCTGAATTATGAAGTTAATGCCTCCACATTCAAACATCATAAACGGTATTTTCAAAATTTTAATCGATTATAAATACAGCTATATATTAAGTACAGGGTGATTATAATTAAAGTGCCCAAAATGCTGTAAAAAAAGATCGTCACAATGAGTTTAAATGAGTGAGAGTGAGAGTTCAAATTTGAACTGAAGATACTTGAAGAAGGGGGAGACGGTAAGGCATCCAAAACAGTTCCAAAGTGTCTTAATAGATGGCACTGTAAGCGTCCTAAAGAAAATGAAAATGGCTGCCAGTGATATTTTGAATCGAAATGGCAACGTATTGGCCATGAGTTGCACATTAAACGAAATGTCGTGTTCAATGTGCTTGATTGTTTCGGTTTCTTGACGGAAAAAATGACTTCCATGTCATCCAACAGTTGTGACACTGTGAGTGGAAAGCCCATCTACCACGTCAAGGTCATACTCAATTGGATGGGAAAAACAGGTCGAACGTTTTTTTGACGGCATACCGTTACCCTACCTCAAGTATCTTCAGTTCAGATTTGAACTTATTGTGAAGAGTGGTTCTTTTTTGACAGCATTTTGAAAGTGGGCCTTTAATTTTATTCACCCTATATATTATGAACGTATACCACTTAAACAATGTATTGAAACATCTTAGCTTTTTTTTATCTATATTTTACTAACGTTGAATAAGCCATAAGTGATCATTGGACTGTAACTGATGTTTAAAAGTAAAATCCATTTTTTTTCTGTTTTAAAATATATTGGATGAAATTATCAAACGGACATTCAGTTCAATTATTTTATTGGATTTCTTATAATATACATTGCTTAAACTTTGGGTTTATTGCCAACCCGCGGCCCGCCTTTAATATTTCTCGGCTCTTGAGGTTGATGACACTTTTATAAAATATATTCATTTTAGAATGACCAAAGAAGTGAAAACCAATGTATTAAAAAGATACATTATGTGTCCGCCCCTGTATTCAAAAATGAACCACCGAAAGGATGAGAAAAAAATAAACTCTGATTTTAGAATGATATTCTTACGAGTATAGGACAGATATTGCCTGTTTTATTGAGGACTTTACAGTTATGAGTTAGAAGATCAATTAAATTATAGTCTGCGAACTCATGATGCGCGCGCATCGATTTGCAAAAGCGTGGAGAAACACATATCGCACTAGTCAAATAAATATTTTTGAATGATTTCATTTTTTTTTTATTTCGTTTATATTTATATATTTTTTATATTTCTTTTCTAGTGTTACATATTTCTTTAGAATGTGCGTATACTATCATCATTATTATTATATTATCTGTGTTCACATGTAAGAAGAACAGTAAACACAAAAACAATAACTCATTTTGTTTTCATCTTTCACTCTAAAACAAATTTCTATAGTGGGTCTGAATCTAATGTGGGGATATATGATTTTACATGCGGCCCGCGGAGTTAGGATGCATTCCCAAGTGGCCCGCAAGGTCATTTGGGTTGGACATCCCTGGCACAACAGTTCGATTTGTTAGGGGCGGGTGGAAGAGGGTGAAAAGTTGAGTCGATTTGTTTATCAGCACGTTTCTCCCAAAACGATTTGATTAATTAAATAGTCAATGTCTCTTGCCTGTTTGTATCATCAAAACCAAGTTGTATCATCCACTCCCCATTTGCAACTTCATGTCCAAAAGATCCGAGTATCCATTAGCAACCCATTAGAGCCGAGAAACACGGATTTGCTCCAAGGCATCATCACCTTTAACACTCGAACCTGCCTCCTCTGAGGCAGCGACACTCGTCGTAAAATCTCCCCAGAAACAAAAAATATGTTCTGGAAACACACTTCCGATGATTTAGTCCTTTCCCATTAACTGCCAACCGTACGGAAGGCTTTCGTGGAACAGAAACTCGGCTCTTATTAAGGCTGTTTGGAACATCTTGTTGTTTTTATTGCTTTTAGCAGCATGGTTCACTTGGGATGGCGACGCCTCGAGCGATTTCGTTCGATTGTTGTCGATCGCACGTACTTTGTCGTCTGAAGAGTTTTGTTCTAAACCATTCGGATGCGCGCGTGCAGGTAGGTAATGACGGAAAAAAGAATAGAGGTAATCGGTAGAAAAATTAAATTTACTTTGTTCTATTGCTGGAATTGGGGAATTCTAATGGTAGCGTCACTTGTATGCGTTTGTCTTTAAATAGCCATACTGAAATGCAAACTCATAGAAGGAGTTCAATTTAACCGGCCTGTCTCTGGCTGGTCTTTGGTGGTTTAAATTAGGTAAATCAAATTAAAAGCAAAGTATTTTCTTTATACTGTTTAAGAAGTCGTAGAAGACTGTTTATTTTAGTTCATTTTATACAATTTTTATGTATTTTTTCATACAGTTGTTGTTGTTCTAATGCAGCTGACAATTCATCTTTATTCATCAGCTGACAATTCATCTTTATTCATCAGCTGACAATTCATCTTTATTCATCAGCTGACAATTCATCTTTATTCATCAGCTGACAATTCATCTTTATTCATCAGCTGACAATTCATTTAATGAGAGACAGTTCATCTTTATGCCATATGCTAGGGCCGCACTGCTGTTACTCATTTAGCACTAACTAGGGTGTACGTAGAGCTTGAAGCTATGTTACGGACGCGAGTAACACTACCCCAAAAACGCTCTAGCGTCAGTGCACTAGCTATTCCGGCGCCTTTTTTTCATTCATTTTTTTCATATTATTTATCTGTACTATTTACGAAGTAAATCATTTTTGATCATTTCAATATGTTTAATTCGCCCACGCATGGAGCCTGATAGCCGAGTATGGTGTAGCTCTCTGGTGTTCGGTACCGCTGGTTTTGGGTTTGAATCTCGGCGGGGCCGAGGATGTTTGTAGTGGGTCGGAATCCACTTTAAATAGTAGGTCCCGGTCTAATAGGATCTTAGAGAGTTGTGGGGGATCGTAGTTTGGTCTGGTTTGTCGCTCAACTGTCATCTTTTGCACACGAAGGCTAAACAGACCGGGACCTACGGTTTAAAGTGGATTCCGAACCCCTCACAAACATCCATGCCACTGCCAGGATTACAACCTAACGCCTATCATATTAAAGGCCGGAGCGCTAGCCACTTGGCCACCAGGCCACTTTGTTCATTGTGAAAGAATTTGAAAAGGAATATTACTTGGAATCAAATCCGCAATCTCAACTTGGGATTTCAAACCTCATCGGGCAGCAGTTCAATTTGTTAGGGGTTGGGAAAGTGGAAGGGGGGAAAAGAGTCGAAGGTGTGTAGTTTATCACCACCTTTATCCCAAAGCGGTTTTATTAATTAAATAGGCAATGTCTCTTGCCTGTTTGCATAGTCAAAACCAAGTTGTATCATCCATTCCCCATTTGCAACTTCATGTCCAAAAGATCCGAGTATCCATTAGCACCCCATTAGAGCCAAGAAACACGGATTTGCACCTTAAAACTCGAACTTGCAGCGTCCTCTGAGGCAGCGACGCCAGAGTTTACTCGTCGTAAAATCTCCCGAGAAACAAAAAAATATATTCTGGAAACACACTTTCGATGATTTAGCCCTTTCCCATTAACTGTCAACTGTACGGAAGGCTGTCGTGGAACAGAAACTCGGCTCTTATTAAGGCTGTTTGGAACATCTTGTTGTTTTTATTGCTTTTAGCAGCATGGTTCGCTTGGGATGGCAACGGTCGAGCGATTTCGTTTGATTGTTGTCAAACGCGCGTACTTTGTCGTCTGCAGAGTTTTGTTCTAAACTATTCGAATGCTCGTGTGCGTGTAGGTGATGACGGAAAAAGAATAGAGGTAATCGGTAGAAGAATTAAATTCACTTTGTTCTATTGCTAGAATTGGAGAATTTTAATGGTATTGTCCTTTTTATGCGTTTGTCTTGAAACAGTGGAGCGTGTCGTACTAAAATACAAACTCATAGAAGGAATTTAATTTAACCTGCCTGTCTGTGACCTGTGGCCTTAAATTGCCGCGGTAGGTGTACAAAATTAAAAACAAAGTATTTTCTTTATACTATTTAGGAAGGCGTAGTGGAGACTGTTTATTTTGTTTCACTTTATACAATTTTTTTATTTTTTTTCCATACTATTATTTATTTGTACTATTTACGAAGTAAATCATTTTTGATCATTTCGAAATATTCAATATCTCTACATTTAACTCTCTACTTTTTACTTTATCCTCGGACCGTTTTTCTTTGAAACTCCCACTCTACAAGATTCTAAAACCGGCTCTGTCACAAGTGCACGTTAGAGTGAACTCCTTCGACAACAGGTCATTCTTGCTTTACAGTAACGGCAATGTTTGCAGACCACTGTCTTCATGCAAGATGGAGCAACTTCCCACATTGTGCGCCAAGTCAAAGAACTGCTTCGTGCTAACTTTGGCGAGAATCGTGTAATATCCAGAGTTTTTCCGGATGCCTGCCCTCCTCCTTCCCCCGGCATAAATCCCTGTGAGTTCTGGTTGTGGGAATTCCTAAAAAACCGTGTTTATGGAGGGGGAATTAGGATTTTACCCGAGTTGAAATCCAGCATTGCACTCCATGTTGCTGAAATCCCTCGAGAGTTTCTTCGCTCTACCATTGAATACGCTATAATGCGTTTCCAACATGTAATTCATGTTCATGGAGCACACGTTGAGCATATTCTGGCATAAATCTCAATGGTTCTGACAAATGTTTTGTCCCTCCTTAGGCGCCACAATTCCTCCTGGTGGTCAAAATTTGCAGATTTGCAGCAATCTTTTTTTATTGCAGAAATCGTTTCCCCATGCATATACCGTCTATACCAAGTTTTATCAGAATCTATTGGGTAGAATGGGTTCTAGAAGGGCCTGAATAGGATCACTTTAATTATAACCACTTTGTACCTTAAAAAGCATATATTCCCATAAATAGATTTTTTTTTTATATTTACATAACAGGTGGGCTGAAAAGTTTGTAAGCAGACACATAGATGGCGCTACTAGTATTAAATCCATGTGATTTTTAGTTAGCCCTAACCTTCAAAAGACACATGTATAAATTTGACAGCTGTTGCACTATTAGTATGTCAGTTATAGCATTTTTAGTGCATTTATAGCATTTTTAGTGTTCATGACGTGCATCCACTCGGCTGATTGTCGATTGGACTCCGATGTGAAATGACGAAGCCATGTTTCATCGACGCAAAAATTCGGGTTTATTACGACTGAACAGCTCCAAACACTGCTTAGAATCATCCATTCGTTGTTGTTTTGGGTCGATTGTGAGTTCGCGCGGCACCCATTTTAAACAGAGTTTTCGCATATCCAAATATTCATTCACGATATGTCCAACACGTTCCTTTGATATCTTTAGGGTCTCAGCTATCTCAATCAACTTTACTTTACGGTTATCAGAAATTATTTTGTGGACTTTTCTGATGTTTTCGTCGGTAACGGCCTCTGTGGGGCGTCCACTGAGTGCATCGTCCTTGGTGCTCATTTCGCCTCGTTTAAATTTAGCAAACCACTTCTTTGGGGTTGATTTTCCTGGTGAAAAGTTCGAATAATGTTTATATCAAGCCAAGCCTTGGCTTCAATAGTATTTTTTTTTCGGCAAAAAGCAATGCTTTATTAACACACGAAATTCCTTTTTATCCATTTTTTCAAACTAACAAAAGTTGCTTCACTAAAAATGCTATAACTCACATACTAATAGTGCAACAGCTGTCAAATTTATACACGTGTCTTTTGAAGATTAGGCTTAACTAAAAATAACATGGATTTAATACTAGTAGCACCCTCTATGTGTCAGCCTACGGACTTTTCAGCCAGCATGTTATTTATTGGTTGAAAAAGAGCTCTTTAAACCCAAAGTTTATCAATTATGCTTAACAGCCAAAAAATATGGATGAAGAAAATGTAATGAATAAATAAGAAAATACTATTCCAAGGGAAATCGAGGAATCATATAATATAATATATTTAAACAAAAGTAATTTCCATTTATAAGGTATTTATAATTAGAAATAAATAATAAATACCTTAGAGCCAGAGCTCTAGCCACTCGGCCATTCAGGCCCCATTGGAAGAGATTAATTAAATTAAAAAGAAAGAATTATATAAATAAATTAAAAACAACAAGAAAAGTTTTTTCTCTTTTAAATTCAAGAACGAAAAATTTGCATTTTAAACTTTTATACGACCCCCGACTAGAAAACTTTGTGTCCATACATATTTAAATTCGAGAAATTGAGATCCTATAGAAAAACAAGTTTAATTAATATCGAAGATTTAATGCTCGGACGATTGGAAGTGATCGGTTCTCTCCTAGATCAGCGCCCCCAACTTCTTTGTGCTCCTCTAATTAGATCTCTAGATATTTTAATAACTTTGGCTTCTCCCTCTCCCCTACTCGCATCTTTCTTTTTGCTCGAAGCTTACGTTTTTCCCCGTCGCGGTGGCGCTGCTGACGATTGTTCTAGCGTGCGAAACAGGTGAAGGCAGACAGATTAAAAATGGGATGAAAAATTTCCGATGAAAAGTTATTTTTGAAAGATAAATTATTCATCCTTCTGTTAGAAATAATTAATAAAATATAAATGTTGATATATATATTTATGTTCTAACTACTGCAGCATATTTCATTTATTTGTCCGATGATTTAAAAAAAAAAGAATAAATTGACTGAAATGTGTTCAATCATTTTTCATCATGAAAATTTAAATTAAGATGTTTCTTAAGTAAATTAAACTTTGATAATAATTCTCTGTGTCATAATATTTTTCTTTAATGTATCGATATTTTTAAAAAATAAATTAATTGAACTTGGAATCAAAATATTTTATTTTAAATAAAGTCTGATTTTAATTAAAATTCCTAATAATTATGATTAAGGAATGTTTGGTTTTTGTATAAATGTGTGTCAACATTAAGATTCTTGTTAATGACTAGTTGAAAAATTAATCAGCATAGTATTCCTCAACTAATATGTGTTTTAGTGCAACAAGGGCTTAATAATTTATTTAACATTTTTGGTTAAGTGACAGTTACAGAATTTAGAATTGAAAATAATGGAAGATATCTTCAAATATTATGTGGAATAATTAAAAATTATTATAAAATTTTTTAATAATTTAGAATCCTCCTTTCAATATAATTTTTGAAGTAAAATAATAATAAATTGCTATTTATTTATTTATTTTTTAACAAAAAATAACAAAAACAATTTATTTCAATGGGAAATAGCTACATGGCTGGTTTGGTTTGTCGCTCTACAGTCATCTTGGGCACACGAAGGGTAAACAGACCGGGACCTACAGTTTAAAGTGGATTCCGAACCACTCACAAACATCCATGCCACCGCCAAGATTTGAACCAGGAGCCTGTGATACCAAAGGTCAAAGATATGGCCTACTGGTCATCAGGCCGCACTACATTGCTGAGTTTAATCAGCTATTGTATAATCGTATAATATAATATGTTGTTTAATCGCATGAAAAAAATGTTATCAATAAATCTGTTGGAAAAAGCTTGCCGGTGAGCACACAAAAATGGCGCTGGTAGTAATAATAATAATAAATCAGATCACTATTAACCCCTGTTTTCAAACCTTTAGATAAATCCAGACTGACAATTTTCGTGTACTAGAACACTAATATGTAAGAATCCGCTGTCTTGAACGCTCGGTTCAAACTACCCAGATTTTGCTTTTTTTTTGTTCATTCCAAATTTTCCTAATAAAATGTAATGGGCTAATGTATCTGCTATCTGCTATATATTTGTCGTTGAAACACCTCAAGTTTAAATACGAATCGCTGGAAATAAAATGCTTAAAATTGCGTTTAAATATTATACTATTATATATAGATCATTATACTATAGATGACGAGTTGACCTAACTATTTTAGCAATCAATGATTGGTAAAATTACGCTGCATATTTCTAAGTTCCTAAATTCCTAAGTTTCTAAGTTCAGAAATTATTTTTACATGAGCACGTTATCGTTCAGCAAACGCAACATTTTTTCAACTTAAATATTATAAGAAATATATAACTATGCTAAAAAATTAAAGGCCCTGATGGCCGAGTGGTTAGCGTTCCGGCGCTCGGTGCCACATGTTTCAGGTTCGAGTCCCGGCGGTGCCATGGATGTTAGTTGGGGTTCGAAATCCACTTTAAACCGTAGGTCCCAGTCTAACATGACTGTAGAGAGTTGTGGGGGTAGTGCTACTTTCGTACTTAGCATATCTTCAAGCTGCACGTGCCCCCTGGGTAGTACTAAATGAGATGCAGCGTTGCTTAGGGCATGAAGATTAGCTGTCTCTGTATTGCCAGCTGCATTAGAACAACAACAAAAAAAAGCTGCACAATTAAATTCATAATTCAGTTTGGTAAAAGATATTTTCGAACCTCAAGCTCAATTTTCTGAAGTCGATCTTTAAAAGTCAATGCTCAACTCTCTACTCCTTTCTGTAACGTTTAGCAAATGTTTTGAAATCATAGCATTCATCTCTCATTTAATCATTCGTAAAATAAATTAAAATGAATCAATCACGTTTCCAAGTGACGTATTTGGAAATATTTAAAAGAAGAAGAATTTATCCTGCGAAGAATCCTTCAGATGCAATATTTTTGCATTTGCATTTGAAGGAGTACGCTTTCTTGTGCAAGAAATGTATCATACATGATTTATCGCTGTTTAAATGTGCCTTATAAATTTTCTCTGTTTGTGTTAATTTTACTGTAACCGGCATGTTGTTTGTTTTACATCAATATAAAGAAGGATGAGCATTCACGAATACAATTCGAGTGCATTTGCATACAGAGTTAAGAAAAAATAAACCAGACATTTTTTTTTTAATGAAATAACAGAGCAAATACCAATAACTCATTTTTGTCAGTGATGTAGTTTTATAGCTTAATGCACACTACATTTTTTCCCTATGCTCATGTCGGAAAACGAAAAACCGCCTTCGATGGAGAAGTAAGGGCATCTGTGTGGCTCTGCGGCAGCTTATCCCCACATGCCTTTACAACAATATAGTTTTGTTGTCGAATTCAAGGGCTGCCTTACAAGCGTCACATGAAGCACACTTCTTTAAGGAAAACTTTTTTTTTCTAATGCAGCTGGCAAATCGACCGTGATCTTCGTCATAAGGGCTGCACAGACGTTACTCACTTTGCACTACCCAGGGGGCGCGTGTAACTTGATGGTAAGTCACGGACGCGGAGTAACAATGCCCCCGCAGCGCTCTACGATCCTGTTAGGACCGGGACCTGCGGCTTAAAGTGGATTCCGAACCACTACAACACCCATGGGCAAAGCCGGGTTTTGAACCCGATACCTGTGGTACCGAACGCCAGAGCGCTAGCCATTCGGCCAACTTTTCAATAAAAATGCTCAACGCCGTATGATATGAGGCGATTCTAAAAAATTCTGGAACAATTACCAGAACAGAAAAGAACAGCAAAAGAGTGGAAAAAGAGCATGAGTCAACGCACTGTTGGATGGGTAGGGCTACCCATGATAAATCGTTTTTCCTTTTTTGGTGTTTTATTCCTCCATTAATATTATTATTTTCGCCATAACTGCTCACTGTTTCAGTACCGTTTCAAAATGAATGTTTTTGCCCGATCACCTTTCTAAAAGAATGACTCCAAATTTTGACATTCCGCGACCCAAAAAACACGATGCATATCAAATGAAATGACCTCCTCTCCTTAATCCACATTATGGTTAGGGATTGCAATACCGGTATATAAGGATACCGAATACCGGTATTTTGAGCCATTTGTACAATTTTGTAATACGGTATTCACAAGTTTAAATACCGCTTTTTCGGTATTTACTAGAAATTTAGTATTCTTATCTGAAAACTAGGAATTCTTATCTGTGAAATTCTTATTCTTATCTGAAAACTAGAAATTTTTATGTGTGAAAATAGGATCGTAGTTGAGAAGAAAGTGTGTAATATTTCGTTTAAATTGGCGAGTTTGTTATTCACATTGTATTTGCATATCATACTTTACAGCTCAAACTATTTTTCAGATTTATTGTATATATATTCTCATAAATAATACCCCATAATACCTCGGTTTACGTGTTTATTCATTTACTTTTTTGGGATTCTTTGTATACTGTTATAATTTATACGTTACAAAATTTTTTGTGATATTTACGTTCTCGTATAAAACTGGCAAATAAAACAAAAAACAAAAACAAAAAAAAACCTGTGTTTTCTTTCTTTTTCTAACATTTCTACTACCCGGTATTAAAACCGGTATCCCGGTATTAAGATCTGAAAAATACCGAATACCGGTATTGAACTTTTGGTCCGATATTGCAATCCCTAATTACGCTACAATCAAAAAAGAAAATAATAATAATAATAATAAATCAAAAAAAGTTGTAATCAAAAAATGTAATGCAACATTTGGATTATTTTTAATGATTATGGCGTATATTATACTAAAATGCCGAATCACGAATAATTTCACTTAAAAGAACAGCTCATTTTTCTGCTCTATACACATTCCAAAATTTTATGAATTGTTTGTTCATTTTGAGAAATTTTTATAAGGTAAAAAAGTCTAGCTCTTGGCGAGTACTTTAAATAGTTATGCTAAATAACAAAACAACATTTAAGTTTAAGTAAGTGGGGGCCTGAATGGCGGAGTGGCTGGCGCTCGGTAAAACTGGTTTCGTGTTCGAATCCCGGCGGGGCCAAGGATGTTTGTAGAGGTTCGGAACCCACTTTAAACCGTAGGTCCCGGTCTAATAGGATTGTAGAGCGTTGCGGGGACATTGTTACTCCGCGTCCGTATCTTCAAGTTACACGCGCCCCCTCGGTATTGCAAAGTGAGTAACGTCTGTGCAGCGCTTGCCTTAAGGCATCCAAGACCAAAAAAAAGTTTAAGTATTTGGCTAAGATACTACTGTGTCCGAAAAGTAAGACCCATTTTCAATTTAAAAGTTCCGGGGCTTATTGAATTTCAATTATTTTTTCTTCTATTTTAGGTTGCTGGCACTGTCCTTGACATCTGTGGGAAATTTGAATCCCGAACTTTTTATACATAATATTTATTAAAAATTTTTTTACAAACATTTTATATATAACATTTATTTAAATTTCTTTCACGAACTTTGTAAACATTTTTTTTTCTTTCTGACTCAGCTGGCAAACACTTAGACAGCTTGGTCTTGGATGCCTTAAGGCAAGCGCTGCACAGACGTTACTCACTTTGCATTACCCAGGGGGCGCGTGTCACTTGAAGATAAACCACGGACGCGGAGTAACAATGCCCCCGCAACGCTCTACGATCCTATTAGGACCGGGACCTACGGTTTAAAGTGGATTCCGAACCACTACACACATCCATGGCACCGCCGGGACTCGAACCCGAAACCTGTGGTACCGAGCGCCATAGCGCTAGCCACTCGGCCATTCAGGCCCCTATTTATACATAATACTTATTAAAATTTAAGGGCCTAGATGGCTGAGTGGCTAGCGCTTTGACGCTCGGGTTCGTGTCCCGGCGGTGTCATGGATGTTTGTAGTGGCTCGGAATCCACTTTATACCGTAGGTCCCGGTCTAATATTGATCGTAGAGCGTTGTAGGGATAGTGTTACTCGCGTCCTATCAAGTTACACGTGCACCCTGAGTAGTGCTGAACGAGTAACAGCGGTACAGCGCTTCCTTGATCATGGCATAAAGATTCTGTGTATTGCCAGCTACATTAGAGCAACAACTTATTGAAACTTCTTTCACGAGCTAATAGCTATAATTGAATAATGTAAAATTGTCTTGTGAAAGCAAAGACAGTTTTACTTCAAAGTGAAAATGAGATTTTTCAAAAAAGAACATCGTTTCTAATTTTCTAATTTTTTTTTATTATTAATTTTTTTAAGATTGCTGTGATGCGTTTTGTTCATATATTCAATACAAATTTTTATGGGCATTTTGTATATCGGTTCATCAGATTTTTTTATATGAATATTTTTTTTAACAAGACTCCTAATTCCTAATTGAAAAAGAAAAGCTTTCATTTCAAGTTGAAATTTTCGTCTTACATCTGGCGCCATCTACTGGTAGATATATGCAACTTAAATCTAAAAAAACTCAAATGAATGAATTAAATTTATTGACTGAATTAACATTTGAAAAAACTGTGTTAACATCCAGTGTCATCCACTACAAGTTCAAAAAAAATGTCTCATGAAATTTCACAACCATCTTCTTCAAAGCATTCTTCGCCATGGGCCCTTTTCGCAATCCCTTTAAACGACAGCCCTCTAAAAATGTCCGATATACGTTAGAGTTTGGTTTCGTCTCTCTACGGTCATTTTGTGCACACTTTGAGCTAAACAGACCGGGATCTACAGTTTAACGTGGATGCCGAAACACTAGCAAACATCTATTTCACGGCCAGGATTCAAAACTGGAAATTGTGGCACCGCCGGGACTGGAGCCCGAAACCGGAGGTACCGAATGCCAGAGCGCTAACCACTCGGCCATCAGTACCCTGGTTTAAAATGTAGTTTATGAAAACACTATTAGAAAAGTGCTCGAATTCTTTAGTGAGCCTCATCTTTCTGAAGATAAAACAAGTAATATAAAAAAAAATTGTTTAAGGTCAATTCCTACTTTTTTTCCCACTCTATTGCAGAAAGTTCTTTATAAATAATGTTCAGTCCTTTTTTTAAGTTTATTTGGCGCCATCTATTGGTAGATATATGCAACTGAAATCTAAAAAAAACTAAAATGAATGAATTAAATTGAATGAATGAATTAATATTTAAGAAAACTCTATCAACATCAAGTGTCCTCCCCTTCAAGTTAATAAAAATGTATTTGAACTCGAGTGGATGAATAAAAAGTATTTTACTAACGTTTGAAAATCTGTACAAGATATATATAGGGAGAGTGTGAACCAACAGTAGGGATTGAAAAATGAAGTTTAATTTGTGAACTGCAGTGAAAAAAAAATAACGAAGCTGGGTGTGCTTCAAATTCCCATAACAATCATAAATATCCGACTACTTGATGTTTAAAAAAAGAAAAAAAAGTGTCCCAAAATAAATCGAATGAATATTTTTTGGAGCATGAATTGAAATGCGGCAATCCATTTTTAGAAACCCCGCATTATTTTGAGATGATCCGGTTACCAAGGCAACCGATTGTCATTGTTGCCACTTGTTATACTCTTCAACAAAGTGCTTTTCAAATTGAGGGAAATATTCCGTTACTTATCCTCCCCAATAAAACGAGGCTCTTCAACAAAGAATGTTCCCGTTTTTTGGACTTTTTTTTAAATTTATTTATGGGATTCGAAGGCAATTTATTAGAAGAGTCAAAAGTTTTTTATGTGGTTGTAAGTTTAAAAGTTAAAACAATAAATTTTTCATTTCATTGATAAATGTTTTTTTTTTAATGCAATCGACACAGTAGTTAATAATCCCATTTAATATGAAATAGTTATATTTGAATTAAGTTTAGAAGTAGAAAGAAAAAAAAGAACAATAATAATGTAAGAAATGAAACAGAAATGGTGATTTAATATATTTTTAAAGATGAAATGAATGTCTTTAAGAAGAGCATAATAACAAGCTGTCACTCAAATCTGACGGAAGATAAACAGTGTCGTGGATATTTATACTACTTGCAATTAGTGTTTTGTACTAATGAGAACAACTTGTCACTCAAATTTGATAGCAGATAATCAGTGTCATAAATAATGAGACCTCACAAAATGAGCGATTGTCTGTTCGACCTTAACAGATCGAAACAATTACAGATGGGATATGGACTACTTCATGATTTGCTGCATATTGATAGGTGACAGACCATGAGCTGAGAAAGTATCTACTCCAATGAGAAGTGAAGGAAGCTAACGGATTTGCTCTTGATGGATTTTCTTAATGAGAGATTTTGTAGAAGAGATTTCTGAGATGACTGGACAAGAGGTGTTCTTTCTCTGAAGTGATTGAACAGGCCAGAGTTTTTGCTTGGTTTCAAAGTGAGGGACAGACCATGGGCTGAGAAAGTGTCTACTCTAATAAGAAGTGAAGGAAGCTTTTTCTCTTGATGGATTTTCTTAAAGGGAGATTTTGTAGAAGAGATTTCAGGTCCCTTGTGGTTTCGTGTGTCACGCGGTGAGACAATTAACGTTTGCCGCAGACCGGATGCATTGGATTCACTGTAGACTCGAGAACTATGAAAATCTCCATCCTCGGAGTGAACTGCACTTACGAATCAAATTTATATCTTTAATTATCCTTATCCTACCTTGTAAATAAAATATTATATTATATATATATATCCTCTTCTTGAAGCCGTTATAGGATTAGTATAGGCCGAGGAGTTATAAAATCTAAAAATAATAGTATTTATTTATTTATTTTTTTAATTTGGGACTCATAAGAATCATCTCTTCTTCCGCGAAGTTAAAATCTTTAAGAGGGAAGAAATCCCTATTCTATGTTTAAAATATCATTACGCGGCATTTAAAGCAAGAATAACAACTACAACAAATGAATACGGCTTAATGTGTCACAAGACTCATCACATGATTACTTCTTAAGCTCAGGGATTTATTTCTCAGCATCACAAAAGGTTAAAGACTTTGAAAAATGGAGGCTTCCTGGATAGACTATGATTTTATTTGTATGACGTTTTTAATGAAAAATATTGAATTAAATATTTTCATCTCTAAAAAACCCCATAGATTCTTTATTTGATGGAAATGTATTTTGCTCACTAAGTATTGAACACTTTTTTTCTTATAAGCAATTCAAATATTATATACTACTGTGTCCAAAAAGTAAGACCCATTTCCAATTTAAAATTCCCGGGGCTTATGGAATTTCAATTTCCTTTTCTTTTTTAGGTTGCTGCCACTGTCCTTGACATCTGTGTGAAATTTCACGTTAAAATATTCATTAGTGTTTGAGTTACGCTTGGCTTTGTGAGATGTTAAAAGTGATTCCGGCGAATTGTGAAATGTCTCTTCAATCGACTCAAAACGGTGTCCCCGAAGTGATCTTTTGAGTTTAGGGAATAGCCAGAAGTAGCACGATGCTAAACCAGGTGAATACGATGGTCGTGGATCGATATGGGTTTCCTTTTTGGCGAAAAGGTCACAAAGAATTAATACAGTGGGAGCTGGCGCATTCAGTGTTTATGGTACCAATCGGGATTTGACGCGTTTGCGGCCGAAAACATCTTTTAAAATGCAATTTTGCAATTCCAACATCAGCAGCAAGGTCTCTCATTGTATATCGACAGTTTGCAAGCAACAAAAAATTTTTAACTTTTTGGACGTGAGCTTCGTAGGCTGAGGTCGACCAGAGGGCTCTTCGCCTTCAACGCGTTCTCTGCCTTCTTTGAACTGCTTATACCACTTCTAAACATTTCTTTCCGATATAGGAATGCTCACCGAATGCCTTCTGCAACATTCTATACGTTTCCACAAACAAAATTTAATGCAAGTTCTTCGCTCAATTCATTCAGACATTTCGAAAATCGCCGGAATAATTTTTAGCGTCTCACAAAGCCAAGCGTAACTCAAGCACTCGTGAATATTTTGACGTCACACAGATGTGAAGGACTGTGCCAGCAACCTAAAAAAGAAAAAAAGAAATTGAAATTCCATAAGCCGCGGAAAATTTAAAATGAAAATCAGTCTTACTTTTAGGGCACAGTAGTATATGTATCAGGGTACTTATCTTGTCCGCAACCCCACTGTATAATTAAATAAAACTGCAGAATTTCCTTCCAGGCAGCTTATGAAGGTTTCACTTCGAAGCTCTCCGGTGACCAGGGGCTTTCGGCGCCCGTCACGCAAGGTGATTACGGTTGACAGGGCTAAAATGAAAATTTTCATAAAATGCCGCATCCTTTTTGGATAATTTAAATTTGGAGATTAAAATGGCTGAAGTATATTTTTTTTTTGTTTTAATGCAGCTGTCAAACACTTAGACAGCTTGGTCTTGGATGCCTTAAGGCACGCGCTGCACAGACGTTACTCACTTTGCATTACCCAGGGGGCGCGTGTAACTTGAAGATACGGACGCGGAGTAACAATGCCCCCGCAGCGCTCTATGATTCTATTAAACCGGGACCTACGGTTTAAAGTGGATTCCGAACCACTACAAACATCCATGGCACCGCCGAAACTCGCACCCGAAACCTGTGGTACCGAGCGCCATAGCGCTAGCCACTCGGCCATTCAGGCCTCATGGCTGAAGTATGGAAACGCTCTTTTTATGTAAGATAAGAAAAAGAAATAATTATGTGTCATCTTAAGAATTAAAATTTTTGGATCGTTAACTCATTTCACTTTTTTTTTTTTAATTTCCATACTATCAGATTTTACGTTTTCGTAGCGTTGACTTAAAATACACTCAAGAGCCGAAACATAATGACCACCCCTACATTTTGCAATGAACTCGCCTGGATGACGTGAAAGGCACGTGATCAGGTGGAAGTGGTATTTAACTGGTATTAAGTGGTGGTATTAATCCATGCCAAGGCGGGTTGAAGCTGTGTTGCGCGCCAAAGGTGGGCCGACTCGTTATTGACAGGCGGTCATAATGTTTTGGCTCTTGAGTGTATACCGTGTTCCTTTTTTGAACTAAATTTAAATAATTATTCTAAAGACTAATTTTTTTTAAAAAATAAGACTTCCGTTACGACGAGTTGTTTTAAAATGAGTCGAAAGCGACTAGCGCTCTGGTGTTCGGTGCTGCAGGTTTCGGATTCGAGTTCCAGCGGTGCCATGGATGTTTGTAGTGGCTCGGAATCTACTTTAAACCGTATGTCCCGGTCTAATAGGATCTTAGAGAGTTGTGGGGGTAGTGTGACTCGCTTCCGCAGCCTATCTTCAAGCTGCACGTGGCCGCTGGGTAGTGCTAAATGAGTGACAGCGGTGCAGTCCTTGCTTATTTCATAAACATTAACTGTTTCTGTATTACCAGCTGTATTAGAACAACAATGTTTACATTTTTTTTTCTAATGGAGCTGGCAAACACTTAGACATGGACGTCTTGGATGCCTTAAGGCAACGTTACAGACGTTACTCACTTTGCATTATCCAGGGGGGGGGCGTGTCACTTGAAGATAAGCCACGGACGCGGAGTAACAATGGCCCCGCAACGCTCTACGATCCTATTAGGACCGGGACCTATGGCTTAAAGTGGATTCCGAACCACTACAAACACCCATGGGTAAAGCCGGGATTGGAACCCGATACCTGTGGTACCGAACGCCAGAGCGCTAGCCATTCGGCCATCAGGCCCCCTAATATTTACATATAGATTTTTAAATTTTTCATCGGTGGGATGGGAGAACTTGAATAGGACGCGTTTTCTAGGTAAATTTGAAAAAGCCAATACGAGCATCACAATGACAGAATCAAGAATCTGGCCCAAGAGGGATATTAGGCACAATAGTGGGTGATATTTTGCAATAATAGGCAATATAGAGTTCCGAAAAGAAACAAATTTTTTTGCAATATAGTGCTCAGAGAAGAAACATAAAATTTTTTGGAATGATAAGCAAGCCATTATAAGCTTATTTTTTCCCCTCTGAAACGCAACTAAACAAAGTGGCAATACATCATGTCACTCTGGACAGTGACGATTGTAAAAGTCAAGCGAGAGATATGCACACGTTTCCCCATTCTGTCAACCCTAATGCTCTCTCTGTTATAGTGAAACTCTATGGTTTACTCTCATTAAGACCACGGCATGGACACATTGAATACAAGCAATACGTTCCTTGTTTACGATATACACGGTGATTACACACAGTCCTACTTTCAAAATGCAGGGCCAGAATGGCCGAGTGGCTAGCGCTCTGGCGCTCGGTACCACAGGTTTCGGGTTCGAGTCCCGGCGGTGCCATGGATGTTTGTGAGTGGTTCGGAATCCACTTTAAACCGTAGAGCGTTGCGGGGGTATTGATACTCCGCGACCGTGGCTTATCTTCAAGTGACACACGCCCCCTGGGTAATGCAAAGTGAGTAACGTCTGTACAGCGCTTGCCTTAAGGCATCCATGACCAAGCGCTCTAAGTGTTTGCCAGCTGCATTAGAAAGAAACATTCAAAATGCTGTCAAAAAAGAGCCACTCGTCACAATGAGTTCAAATTTGAACTGAAAATACTTGAAGAAGGGGAAAAGTGTGTGCCATCAAAAACAGTTCCGCCAATTTCCCCATCCAATTGGGTATAACCTTGCCGTGGTGGATAGGATTTCCACTCACAACTGTTGAATGACTTGGATGTCATTTTTTCCGTCAAAAAACCGAAACAATCAAGCACATTTGAACACCACATTTGGTTTCATGAGCAACTCATGCCAAATGGGTTGTCAATTCGATTCAAAATATCACTCGCAGCCGAATTCCCTTTCCTTAGGCCGCTTACAACTCTATCTATTAATGCACTTTGAAATTTTTTTTGCTCCCGTGCCGTTTCCCCCTTCTTCAGTTCAAATTTGTACTCATTGTAACGAGTGGTTCTTTTTATTACAGCATTTTGAAAGTGGGACTTTAATTATAATCAACCTATATATAAAATGCATTCGTCTTCCTTCTTAAATGTTTTGGACGTCACTTTTACAAAAAAACTATCATTGCTGTACCTTTTTTAGTTCTAATGCAGCTGGCAAACACTCAGACAGTTCTCTTCGATGCCTTAAGGGAAGCGTTGCACCGACGTTACTCGCTTAGCACTACCCAGGGGATGTGTGTAGCTTGAAGATACGCTACGGCCGCGGAGTATCAATAACCCCGAAACGCTCTACGATCCTGTTAGACCAGGACCTACGGTTTAAAGTGGATTCCGAACCACTCACAAACATCCATGGCACCGCCGGAAATCGAACCCGAAACTTGTGGTACTGAGCTAAAGAACATTAGGCACTTGGCCATTCAGGCCCACCTTATAGAAGTTTAGAAAAAAAAGCACTTGTAAATGTTTTAACCCGATTTTACAGGACAAGCGCCAATAGGGCAGGACATACAGGATACAAGACAGACCAATACAGGACACGCGTCTTTTTTTTTCATGGACGTCCTAAATGTGATTTGCTTCAGATGCTGCGTTAATCGCCCTCTCATTTCCCCAGTCTGTAAATCACTGGATCGGAATTTTTATTGCTCGTGTCCAGTCCCCCTTTGATGACGCCCCTGTTGCCATGGCGACCCCATCACGTGGCACCGAACAGTTTATTCCGAACGCCTATTGATCACAGGCTCGCGCGTAAACAGACGTTCTTTAATCAGGAGGTCATCCGTTTCGAAACTGTTCGCTTTCTCTTTTGTAGGAGCGCAATTTCGTTATTATGGGTTGCTATAATCAATGGTTGCAACAAGCTCATTTCATATTGAATTACAAATGTAGTTGGATTCATTAATGGTAGCCTATTTCCCCCCATAAGTCGAGTATTTTTACAACTTTTCCTAAATTTAAAGGGTTTATAAACGGGGCCTGATAGCCGAGTGGCTAGTGCTCTGGCGCTCGGCACCATATATTTCGGGTTCGAGTCCCGGTGGTGCCAAGGATGTTTGTAGAGGTTCGGAATCCACTTTAAACCACAGTTCCCAATCTAATAGGATCGTAGAGCGGGGGTAGTGTTACTCCGCGTCTGTAGCTTATCTTCAAGCTACACGCATCTCCTGGGTAGTGCTAAGTGAGTAACGTCGGTGCAGCTCTTGCCTTGAGGCATAAGATTTTCCATAGACTATCTTCAATGAGTTCAAATTCGAACTGAAGATACTGGAAGAAGAGCGAAACGGTACGGCATCAAAAAAGTTCCAAAATGTATTCATAGATGGCGCTATAAACGGCATAAAGGAAGTGAATTCGGCTGCCAGTGATATTTTGAATCGAAATGACAAGCATTGGCTAGCTCTCTGGTCTTTGGTACCACAGGGTTCAGGTTCGAATCTAGAGGTGGTATGGATGTTTGTTGGTGGTTCAGAATCCACTTTAAACTGTAGGTCCCGATCTGTTTAGCCCTCGTTTGCACAAAATAACCGTAGAGCGACAAACCAAATCAAACGAAACGTCAACCGGCGTCGGTGGGGATGCATAAAAGACCCACAGATATTCCACCCCTTTCCAGTTTATAAATGGTAGGCTGACACGTAGCCCTAAGAAAAGGTGGTTTTGAAGGTTTGGTTTGTCACTATACGTTCATCTTGTGGACGCGAGAAGTAAACAGACCGGGACCTACAGTTTAAAGTGGATTCCGAACCATGGCAACACCAGGATTCGAACCTGAAACCTGTGAAACCAAAGGTTAGAACGTTAGCCACCAGGCCGCAGGAAAATGTGTGAAGTGTGGAGGGAAAAAAAAGAAGTTACAGTTAGTTCCGTTGCCTTTTTATTTAAATAAAAGTTACCCTATGCTTCGTTTTCCTAAAGCTGTTCAGCATTTTTTCCCCCATCCTACAGAAGTAAGTGTTCATAACTTCTCAGAGATTTTCAGAGCGAAGAGAAGGGGGGAGGGGTTATTATCCTCTTCCGAAGGGCGTATCATTCTCGACGGATCCATTCGAATGATATAGAATGGCGAGGAAGTTCTTTTCTGCGGTGGAGGTGACAACAGACGACGCCAGAGGGAGTGCTTTGAACCTTTCGGGTGTGACTTTTCATGCAAGCACGGAAATGGGGAAGAGTTGAGATGTCCTCTTTTCGGTATTTTATGTCGCATCCTGAGCGCACTTCGCAGTGCTGAATCGATAAATAAGAATTGCAAATAGAAAAAAGGTAACAAAGTTGAAAAACCGGTAAAATATCAAGCTTCAAAAGATGCATAAAGTATCTATATACGTTTTCCGTGCATATTTCTCACAACACTACAACACTGAACAACTTCGAATGGTCGCTGCCGTTCAAAAGTTGTTCAGTGAACCGAATGTATCTGCTTTCGTCCACATTCAAACGTTTGTCCGACTCGTGGCAACGAAACCGCTTTTGGCATTGTTGGCGGCAATCGCTGCTTTTAGAAACGAGGAAACTCGGCGGCGATTGTGATAACGTGTGTTAAAAACGACTTGGAAGCAATGATCGAGCTACCTTGTGGTAGTTTCGAAGGGTGTTCTCCCGCGTGACAAGCTCATTATGGGTGGCTGTTGCTCTTGCCCTCGGTACCCCAGGTTTCGGGTTCGTTTCACAAAACAACGACTACAACGGACGCTTTCAGAGGATTCGAACCCTAGCTCTCTGCGCAATCGTCGCCTACGTTACCACTATATCACGAATTAGAGAAATTGGTTATTTAATATAGTGAACTGGGACTTCGAACCAAGAACCCACTTTGGGACACTCTTGGTGCCCTGCTCTGATTGGCCAGCCGAAGGGGTCGAGTTTGGGTACAAAGAGGGCCTCAATTACAGTACAGAAGGGGATGACGATATGCATCCAGACATGCCAATGAGGGTCATGATATCCGAGTGGCTAGCGTTCGGTTGTTCAGTACCACAGGTTTCGGGTTCGAATCCCGTCGATTCCGTGGATGTGTTTAGGGGTTCGGAATCCACTTTAAGTCATAGGTGCCGGTCTCATAGGACCCTTAGAGCGTCACAGAGCCCATTCAGACTTCCTCTCACCCACATCCTTCCCAAATTGTAAAGGGGCAACTCAGCTTTAAGCATAGTGATGTGATGTGATACAGTAATAGTAGTGGTAGTAATCTTAGCCCATTATAGGGCAGTTACAGCTAAAAGAATGTGCTATCTTCACCTTTTTCTTCCTTAAGTAGGCCGGCGGTGGTGCACACGAGGCCCACATAGGTTCCACTCTAGCCTACCTAACTGGTAAGGAACAAATATTCACAATACACATTTTTTTATCTTATACACAGGATCAAGCACTCTTATCACGCTTCTATGGTATCGGTGGGCCTCTTACACCACTTATGTTTTCCCCGAAAAGCCCACAGAGGGAAGATGAGACTAGGAGAGTGACTTTCTGAAAGAATTTTAGAGGTGACTTCCCACTATGTGCTTGTCGTGGGGCAGAATATCCGGGAAACTATCACCAGGCAGCCCGACTATTGATACCAGTCACTATTCACACATGCTGCTACAATCTCCACCGAGTTCCTCGTTTCTGAAAGCAGTGACTGCTGAAAAAATGCCAAAATCGGATTCGACCCTAGACCTTCCTGCACGCCAGCTGCGCGTGTTGCCACTTCATGAGGTGTTGAATAGTCACAATTCATTCAAGGATTTTCAATGAGGTTTTTTTTCCCCCAATCAGGAAAGCGAACGATATTATTGCGCATCATTTACAGGAAAAATTGCAAAGCAATACACGGCATTGTCTAGACTCACTCATAGAATAAAAAAATTATTCAATTTTTTTTCAAGAAATTATAATTAGAAATTCCACCATTTTTTTTTTTTTGTTGTTCTAATGCAGCTGGCAACCACTTGGATGCGTTGATGTAAGCGCTACACCGACGTCAGTCACTTAGCACTACCCAGAATGGGCTTGTAGTTTGAAGATAAGCTATGGACGCGGAGTAACACTACCCCCGCTACGCTCTACGATCCTGTTAGACCAAGACCTACTATTTAAAGTGAATTTTGAACCACAACAAACATCTATGTCACCGCCGGTACTCGAACCCGAAACCTGGGGTACCGAGAGCCAGCCACTCGGACATGAGGCCCGAAATTCCAAGCTTAATAGTATGACATCGCCTTTTAACACAAAGCAAATGGCATTCAAATCTCTTAAATAAATGTTTCATTCTTAGTATTTTTTAACTAAAACAAGATGGATTTTCCCTCTGAAACTATTCATTGAGTAGGCTTCAGATCAGAAGACGAAAATAAATAAATCAAAAATGGGAGAAAGTGCCATTCAATAATAATAATAATAACAATAAATAAAAGTAAAAGTGGACAATAAAAGCCTCATAAAAATGCATGACATCCCCAAGCTTTCAGGCACCACTCCATCAGACGACAAAATAAAAACATATATGCACGAAAAAAAGGGAAAAAATGGTGCCAAAACACAAATTAATTAGATTCTTGGATGGTCGGAGAAGGCTTCAACACCCCTTATCCCCCCCCCCTCCAAACGATTCTCTGGAGCACAGAGAAAACGAAAAAAAAAAAAAAGCAAACTATATCATTTTCTTCCATCCACATCCTCATGAATAGGAAAAGGGGGAGGACACCCCCCCCCCTTGGAAGTCGGCCAACCACTCCGACAAGTCTGTCGTTCAACAGATGGAGGCCTCTTTCTTTCGTGTCACGTGACTCGGAAGATAGGCACGTCCATCCCCCTTGCTGACCGGAAGCGCTTTTTATGAGACGCTGGTTGGTAACAGCGATTTGAAATTGATAGGAACGAATGGAAAGGTGTTCTATCACGTATGGGATGTGCTAAAGATGGCCCGTCGGTTGACTTGGCGGTGTTTTGATTTGATTTTGATTGTTCTATTTACGATTTATGACGTAAAAATAAAGGTTGTATACAGCCTATTTCCGTGTATATATATAAAGACATCATTTTTAAATTGCATGGGTCGGCTTTCCATACGGATTTACTCATTTTGTGAAATTACTTATACTGCTAACCCATACTTTTGCAGTAGCCGCCGTAAGCAATCCGTCGTAAGATATAGTACACGTTTTTGTTTCTTTAGCTCTTCTTATGCTTATGATAAAAGGCCGAGTGGCTGGCGCTCGGTACCACAGGTTTCTTCTTTTAATCATGGCGGTGCCATGTATGCTTTAGTGGAACCACTTGTCGGAATCCACTTTAAAGCGTAGGTCCCGGTCTAACAGGATCGTAGAGCGTTGCGGGGGCATTGTTACTCGGTGTTCGTGGCTTATCTTTAAGCTACACGCTCGCCCTGTGTAGTGAAAAGTGAGTGACGTCGGTGCAGCGCTTACCTTAAGGCGTCCAAGACAACTGTATAAGTGTTTGCCAGCTGCATTAGAACAAAAAATTAATATATTTCTTATACTTATGATAAATACATAATTTGGGGCCTGAATGGCCGAGTGTCTAGCGCTCGGTGCCACAGGTTTCGGGTTCGAGTCCCGGCGGTCCCATGGATGTTTGTAGTGATTCGGAATCCCCTTTAAGCCGTAGGTCCCGGTATCCCATGACTGTAAGAGCGTCACGGAGCAGAAGTCAGACTTCTACCTAGGGGTGCTCCATCAAAACAGAAGCTGCACCCATTCTCCCTCCTTCCATGAGGGACACGACAACAACAAATACATAATTTAAAATTTAATGAGCGATTTTTTAATTTTAGAAATCGTTTCTGGTGTTGTTCTATTGAGTCGACGACGGCCAAACGACAAATATGTCGTTGGAGAAACTTGCGAAAATACCAAAGCCTTCCAGAATTAATAATATAATATTATAAGTAATAAGCGCCCGACTCCTGGCAACAGTGGCAACGTGCGGCGCTGGTGAGCATGAGGGCGGAGGTACCATCCGCTGACGGCTGACGCTGAGTCCTCACGTCAAAAACACTGCCCTGCTTTTTCAGCATCGCGGAGCCGAGTCTGACTTCTACCTACGGGTGCTCCATCGCAACAGAAAACGCCCTCCCCCCCTACCTTTTCCTAAATCCAGGAAACCACGCGGGTTCTTGGACTTGGTCTAGAAGTCGTCAGTATTCGATGACTTCGACCGAAGGAATAGTTCATACTTTACAGTTGCATTCGTTTTCATGTATACTACACTATACCACACCATACCACATCACTGTGCCTAGAGCTGAGTTGCCTCTTTACAGTTTGGTAAGGATGTGGGTCAGAAGACGTCTGATTGGGCTCTGTGGAGCTCTACGATCCTATGAGACCGGTACTTACTGCTTAAACTGGATTCCAAACCACTACAAACATCCGTAACACTTCCGGAATTCGAACCCCATACATGTGGTACCGAGCGGCCATCAGACCCCACATGTGTTAAATTGAAAAATAAAAGTTATGTCAGATGTGCCTCCAACTGACAATCCCGACGCGCACTCTATTATATGTACGACTTAGCCAGACAATTGACCCTTGCGGATTTTAAATCCATTCCATTCTGCAGTCTTCCTTTCATTCATGGGTCGTGCCATAAATATTCCCGCCCGCCCCACTATTTAAATTCTCTTCTCATTCCTCCAGGCGGACATAATACCGCAATCCGACGCTCCAATGGCGTCCTCTGCCAAATTGAATTGAACCCACCTTTCCCACACCCTTCCTACAAAGGGACCCCGCTCTAACAGCGCGCAATCTGCTCAACTTCTCCTCCCTCCTTCGAACAAAACCCCTTTTGTCCCCTAATCTGGGAATTGCCCACCACCCCCTTCTCAACCCTACCCCCTACCCGAAAAGCACGAACTTATCTGATTAAGTGTATATACACACACAAAGATGAATGCTCCAACGGTTGGGTTGTGAGGGGTTCTCTCGAGATTCTCTGCCTCCGCCGAAAAGGTTAAAAGATCGTTTGGCGCGTTCTTTAATTAAGTGGGAATAATAAATGGAATTCGAACAAAAAGATTCTGGATCCCCCCTCCCCTTCGGCTTAGAGAAAGATTTCGATGCACATAACGGATGGATGAAAGGGTTGCGGTTTGTTTAGAACTGCGGCGTGACAAATTGGATGGAAGTTGAAGTGCTTTTTATTCTAATTTCTTCTCTGCGTGTGGTTGGCGGCACATTATGCGGAAAGGAAATGAAATGAAATGAGTCTTTGCTGTTTCTTTAACTCTGAAAAATGACAAAGTAACCCAAGTGACTGAAATAAATCGAAAAAGATTACCTAATCACAGAAAACAAAAAGTCAGTGCCGGATTTGCTTTGACTTAAACCGGGGTTGGCCAACCCAAACGATCTTGCGGTCCAGCAGATCCGCGGGCAGCATATAAAAATATGCGTTTTTTGGAGTGGAAAAATTGAAGCATAATGAGTTATTATTGTGTCTACTATTATTCTTGCATGTAAACATAGATAATGTAATAATAATGATGCTAAAAGCACATTGTACAGAAATATATAACACTCAAAATGAAATGTATAAAAATAAATGGTCTTGCAAGGCATGACATTTCATAGAAAATCATGTACATGATCTGCTCTTGCTAAAAAAAAAAAAAAATTAAACCATTAAAAAATAGTTATTTGACTAGTGCGATATTTGCTTCTCCACTCTTTCATTTAGCTTTTGCAAATCGATCACCATTTTGGTATTTGCAGATCGTAATGGGTGTTGCAGGTGAACGTCCGTTGTGTTTGAGCGTGTTTTCTGCTAGGTGAATTTTATTTAAAAAAAAAAAAAAAAAAAAAGAAAAGATTCATAGATGTAAGTTGAATCAAACGCTCCGTTATATTTGAATGTGTTTTGTGTTGGGTTAATTTCATTTTCGAAAAACACGATTCTCAGGTGTAAGTTAAACCAAAAGCGCTAACATCTTCAACCAAGAGTCTGGTTTGCTGCGCTATCAACAATCCACTGTGCGTATCTAGGGAGGATCACTGCGTCACCGAGGTCACTTAAAGCGAAACATAGAACTTGTTGTATTAGATGTTCCAAAATGAGCACGCATCATGAGTTCGCAGACTATAATTTAACTATTCTGCGAACTCATAGCTGTAAATTCATCCATAAAGCAGGCACTATCTGTCCTACATTCGCAAGAATATTGTTTTAAAACCAAAGTTCATTCTTTCTCATCATTTCGAGAGTTTATTTTTGAATATAGGGATGCACACATAATGTTATTTTTTACTACATTGGTTTCTATTACTTATAAAATAAATATATTTTGTAAAAGTGTGATAATAGGATTAATTATTAACCATTTTATTAAAGAAAAAAATGTGTGTAACAAAAGTTCGTTTGTTATGTGATAACAACAGAATATAGAATTAATAATATTAATTCAAGAAACTTCATTTTATGCTAATGTTTTGATTAAATTAAGATGTGAAGGTTTTGTGGTTCTTAAAACCACCAAGGAACTCCGTAACCGGTACACCCGTTGCCCGTTGCCCAGAATTAATAATAGCGAATGTATTAAAGCAAAATAAGCATCTATCGATGAATTATTTAGTTTCAATCATGCTATTCATTGCAATCGAACTCGTTATTGATCATAAATAAAATAATGACAGTCTGTGGACCTTAATAATGAAATGGATGCCGAAATTCTAATGCCCCTCACTTCAATGTCTAGGTTATCGAATTTTAAGATTTATGGAGGAAAATATGTGTTCTGTAAATTAGAAAACTTATCTATTCACAAAGTTTCACCTACTATAAAAAATTAACCCTGAAATTTATAAAATTCATAGAAGGTAAACTAAAGACGTTCTATATTATTTAATTTTGGAATTTCGGGCCTGAATGGCCGAGTGGCTGGCGCTCGGTACCATAGGTTTCGGGTTGAGTCCGGGCAGTGCCATGGATGTTTATAGTGGTTCGGAATCCACTTTAAACCATAGGTCCCATTCTAATAGGTTCGTAGAGCGTTGCGGGGGTAGTGTTACTCCGCGTCTGTAGCATATCTTCAAGCTACACGCATCTCCTGGCTAGTACTAAGCGTGTAACGTCGGTGCAGCACTTGCCTTGAGGCATAAAAGATAAGTGTTTGCCAGCTGCAATAGAACAAATTTTTTTTAGGGTGGGGGGGATAAATGAATGAATTTTTTGAAATAAATGAGATCGTTAACAATACTAATGTTGAGTGGTTCAACATTATGTTTGCAGCTTTCGAAAAAGGACAAAATGGCTTAGGATACTTCTAAAAATTCATACTTTTTATTTTATATAATTTCGTGAGAATCATCCTGAAATCGATCCATACAAGACGAAAATGTAATACTTTTTTTGAAAAACTTAAACTTTACTTGACATTTAACTTAACAAAACCTTAAACTTTTATTACATTTGTAGATACTTAAATCTTTTTCTTTTCCAATAGATAATTTTTTATTCGAATAACTTATTAATTATGAGTTCATCAGGTACAGGGTACAATGTACAGGGTTATTATAACTAATGTCCCAGCTCAAAATGCTGTAAAAGAAAAGAGCCACAGTGAGTTCAAATTTTAACCGAAGATACTTGAAGAAGGGGGAAACAGTACAGCATCGAAAAAGTTCCGCTGTAAGCGGCCTAAATAAATGAGCACTGTTTTTGACTGACCACAATTTAATTTGGCTGCCAGTGATATTTTGCATCGAAATGACAACGTATTTGGCATGAGTTGTACATTAAACCCACTGTAGTGTTCATTGTGCTTGATTGTTTCGGTTTTTTGACGGAAAAAATGACTCCAAGTCATTCAACACAGGTCATTCCAAGTCATTCACATTTTATAAGGTACAGCAATGATAGTTTGAGTTTTTAATGTTTTGCAAACGAGACGTCCAAAACATTTAGGAAGGAAGACGAATGCATTTTATATATAGGTTGATTATAATTAACGTCCCACTTTCAAAATGCTGTAATAAAAAGAACCACTCGTTACAATGAGTTCAAATTTGTACTGAAGAAGGGAGAAACGGCACGGGTTCAAAAAAAATTTCGAAGTGCATTAATAGATGGCGCTGTAAGCGGCCTAAAGAAAGTGAATTCGGCTGCCAGTGATATTTTGAATCGAATTGACAACGCATTTGGCATGAGTTGCACATGAAACCGAATGTGGTGTTCAAATGGGCTTGATTGGGTAGGTTTTTTGACGGAAAATATGACATCCAAGTCACTCAACAGTTGTGATTGGAAATCCCATCCACCACGGCAAGGTCATACCCAATTGGATGGGAAAAAAAGGTGAAACTTTTTATTGATGCCGTACCGTTTCCCCCTTCTTCAAGTATCTTCAGTTCAAATTTGAACTCATTGTGGCGAGTGTTTCTTTCTTTACAGCATTTTAAACGTGGGACTTTCATTATAATCACCCTGTACTTTAAAATTACATCATACATGAATTTACATAATTCGAACCGAAAAATTATTTATTTTATCACATATTGTTTTTCATCACTTTCGAATACATCTAGGAAGGGAAATCTAAGATAATGATAATGAAAAAAAAAAAATAATTGGAGTGATTAAAGAAGAGAAATTCAAAGAAATACATATTCAATGACAAAATACGTATATCCTTCTAAATTAACCAATTATTTTTTAGTTTTTTTTATTTAATTATATGCATAAAAAAATCTACTCATTATTGTAACTTTAAAACTTAAATTAATTATGATGATTTCTTAACTTTTGAGTCATTAGAAAAAAAAGATTTTTTTGGAAGCATTTCCCAAAAAGTTGTGCCGTTAAAATCGTAAAACTAAGAAATAGCGAAGCAATATCTAACTCTAGAATTCCCTTTTAAATTAAAACATATCCTTACAGAACTACCTTCCTCATACATATTTATCAGAATTTGCAATTTTGATGTTCGAAATTATGAAGAGGATGCTTAATTACAAAGTACTGTTGAAACATTTCCGGCAGAAGTCATTTCTGTTGCCACCCCTTTTACTTTTGCGCGCTTAATAGGAATATTTTAATCAAAAGTCAAAGTTCGTTGCCAACGGATGGTTTCAAAAATCATCTGCATTTGCATTTTGGAGTAGTTCAAGTTTATTTACATACGTAAATTTGGAATGGCTCTTTTAGGTAAAGCTTATTTTTTAAGAAATAAATCTTTGAATCCATTTTTCTTTTTTTCTTTTTGGAATGGTGATTTCATAATAGTTTATTTTTTCCTCTTTAATTTTTCGATTTTTGTATTTTAAGAGCTAAACTATTTTATGGAAATGGTCGCCATTGAAAATGAATAACCTCTTTTGCTTTTCTAAATTTTATCTCGTGGCCAACGGAAAAAAAAATGCAAATTTTAATCTAAGCATTGTAACTAACTCTAAGTGAATTTTAAGTGAAATTTGCTTATATTTTCAAAGTTGTGATGTTTTTTTATAGTAGTTTATTTAGAACAAACAGTTTCCAATATTGTACCGATTGTTTAGATCAGGGGTGGCCAACCCGCCTTGAATACTTTTCTGGCCCTGATATGTATTACACTTTTACAAAGTATATATTTATTGTATAATGGCCAAAGGAGTGGAGATGTACTAAGAAAATAGATTATGTGGGCATCCGTATATTCAAAAATGAACCGCCGAAATGATGAGAAAAAATGAACTTTGATTTTAAATTAATATTCTTGCGAATATGTGACAGATATTGCCTGTTTTATTCATGAGTTTACAGCTATGAGCTCGCAGAAAAATTCAATTATATTCTGCGAACTCATGACGCTCTACGTTCATAGGAGACCCAGGATCTAAGATTTAAAGTGGATTTCGAGCCACTGCAAACAACCCTGGCACCGCCGGGAATCGAACCCGAAATCTGTGGCAGAGAGCCCCACAGTGCTAGACACTCGGCCATTCAGACCCAAAGTAATTCATAAAGTCACATCAATGTCAGAAGTGGGGTTCGAACTTCTGCTGCGTTTTGGCCGTCAGCGCCTGAATTCGGCACCTTAGACCACTTGGCCATTCTGTCTCCCTAGCAGTCCTTATAAATACATCCGTAACAACTGCCCTCAACAAAAAATATCACGCCATCAAAAAAATAAAAAATAAATAAATAAAAGAGCTCTCCCAAAACCTTTACCTTCTCCCATAAACCCTGAAGGCCTTCCAATAGCCGCCGCCCTAAAAATACGATTCCCACTCTCAGGTCCCCAGTACCAAAAAGAAAAAAAGAAAGAAAGAAATTATTCTATCTCTTCTTGTGGTTAAAAAACAAGTAATATAAAAAAAAAAATTCTAAAGTCAATTCCTACTTTTTTTTCCACTCTATTGCAGAAAGTCCTTTACAAATAATTTTCATTCATTTTTTTAAGTTTATCCGGCACCATCTATTGGTAGATACATGCAACTTAAATCTAAAAAAAAACTAAAATTAATTCATTAAATTTAATAAATGACTTAATATTTGAAAAAACTGTATTCACATAAAGCGTCATCCACTACAAGTTCCGAAAAAGAAAGGCATTCGAACTCGAGTGTAGGAATGAAAAGTATTTTATGAACGTTTGAAAATTTGAACAAGATATATATATAGGGAGAGTGTGAGCTAATAGAAGGGATTGAAAAAGAGAAAGAATAAAGTGATAATAATATTGAAGCTTCAGCAATGCCTCCATTCACTATACGAGCAAAAAAAAATAATACTAATAATAATAAAAGAAACGACGGAATGAGATTAATTTCCAATAACATTAAATAAATTCCAATAATTTTAAAAAAGAGCTTCCCTAAACCTTTACCTTCTCTCATGAATCCCGAAGGTCTTACAATGGCTTTCGCTCCGACATACGGTTCCCTCTCAGATCCCCACTACCAAAAAGGAAAAGAGAAAAAAGAAATATTTGTCCATCTCCGAATCTCTCTCTTTCCAATTATCCGGGGGGCTCCTCCCCAGACGATGTGCATGAGGTCTACGTCACGAGCCCAACGGAGCGACCGGACACGGTCCAGGAGATCCGGCCGATTCGGTCCGGTAAATGAACGCAGCTCTCTTCTTTTTGCGCAGCACCGCTGTACTGCGAGAAGTATTATTTTGTGTGGAGGGAGAGATTCTTTCTGGACCTTTTCGCCTTCTGTACTGCTCGAGTTAAAGGTCAGCTGTACGCGGATCTCAGATTTCATGTGTTTAAGTCAACCCGCGGGTCGTTCGACAAGCACACATTATTGGATTATATTACTATAATTTATATATTACCTAGAGATTGCAATACCGGGATACCGGGATACCGAATGCCGGTATTTTGAACCATTTGTACAATTTTGTAATACCGGTATTCACAATACCGGTATTACAAAATAACGTTTATTCGTTATTTACTACAAATTCAGAATTCTTATCTGGGAAAGAATTCTTATCTGGGAAAGAATTCTTATCCGGGAAATTCTTATTCAGAATTCAGAACCGATCCACATTCAGAGGAATTCGGTACAGCTATCGAATATTATGATGACACTAATGTCGATAGTGAAAAGGAATCATCTCTTGAACAAAAATTAGAATTGGCGATAACTAAGAAAATGTTAACAAACCAAAATACAATACAGAAATCAATTGTATCCGAAACAATCCGACGAGAAATACTTTTATTTGAAGATTGAGGGATTTAGAGGTAAATACTTGGAAAAAGTATATCGCGCATTGCTAACAGTGCCACCCACTAGAGTAGATGCTGAAAGAGCATTTTCGACAGCTGGTCATTTTTGCACAAAATGGCTTAATGATAGTACAATAAATGCATTATGTTTTTTAAGGTCACATTTCACAAATTTGTAAAAGTGCCACAGACTGAATAGTGATATTTACATTTTTTTGAGATTTAAATAAATAAGATGTTCCTTTACTTTTTTGCGATTCTTTATATACTGTTATAATTTATAAGTTACAAATTTTTTGTGATATTTACATTCTCTAATAAAACTGGCAAATAAAACAAAAAAACACGTGTGTTTTCTTTCTTTTTCTAAAATTTCTACTACCGGTATTAAAACTGGTATCCCTGTATTAAGATCTGAAAAATACCGAATACCGGTATTGAAATTTTGGTCCGATATTGTAATCCCTAAATTACCCATAAATATATGGGTAATGTTTGGAGAGTTTGGTTTGTCACTCTACGGTCATCTTGGGCATACGAGGGCTAAACAGACCGGGACCTACTATTTAAAGTGAATTTTGAATCACTCACAAACATCCGTACCACTGCCAGGATTCGAACCTGAAGCCTGTGGTACCAAAGGCCAGAGCCAGGAGAGTGGGTTTCGCCACTTCTAATATTTCATATGGGGGGCCTGTTGGTCGAGTGGCTAGCGCTCTGTACCATAGGTTTCGGGTTCGAATCCTGAGGGTGTCATGGATGTCTGTAGTGGTTCGGAATCCACATTCAACCGTAGGTCCCAGTCTTATATGAGCGTTGTGGGAGTAGTGTTACTCGCGGTTGTAGTGTATCTTCAAGTTACACGTGTCCCCTGGATAGTGCTCAATGAGTAACAGCGGTGCAGTCCTTGCTTATGGCATAAAGATTAATTGGCTCTGTATTGCCAGCTGCATTAGAACAACAATATTACTTATAGGTTTTTTTTAACTATTGTCGTTGTTGTTGTATCCCTCATGGAAGGAGAGAACAGGGGTGCAGCTTCTGTTCTGACGGAACACCCGTAGGTAGAAGTCTGACATAGGCTCCGTGACGTTCTTACAGTCCTAGGAGACCGGGACCTACGGCTTAAAGTGGATTCCGAACCACTACAAACATCAATGGAACTGGGGGGACTCGAACCCGAAACCTGTGTCCCCGAGCGCTAGACACTCGGCCATTCAGGCCCTTCATTAACTATTCTTATTGGTTTATTTACATTTCTTCTTCGAGATTGTTTATGCTTAATATTTATTTAAATTCTTTCATAGGCTAATAATTAAATGACGTAAAATTTTTCTAAAAGTTCATATGAAGGAAATAAAGACAATTTTATTTCAAAGTAAAAATGAAATTTTTCAGTAAAAGAACATCTTTTGGAATTCTATAGGTTTTCTTTAATTTTTTTTTTTATGATTGCCTTTATGCGTTTTGCTCTTATATTTTCTTTTTCTTTCTAATGCAGCTGGCAAACACTGAGACAGCTTGGTCTTGGATGCCTTAAGGCAAGCGCTGCACAGACGTTACTCACTTTGCATTATCCAAGGGGCGCGTGTAACTTGAAGATAAGCCACGGACGCGGAGTCACAATGCCCCCGCAACGTTCTACGATCTTATTAGACCGGGACCTACGGTTTAAAGTGGATTCCGAAACCCTACAAACGTCCATGGCACCGCCGGGACTCGAACCCGAAACCTGTGGTACCGAGCGCCAGAGCGCTAGCCACTCGGCCATTCAGGCCCGTTTTGCTCTTATATTAAATTCACCATTTTATGTTTAACCTGTATATAACCCTAGCCCTACTCATTTTTATTTTTTAATTATTTTACAAATCATACAAAAATATAATAAGTAATTGTAATAAATTTAGTTTAATTATTTACTATAATCATTTGTATGATGTACTTACGATGTTAAATTTACAATGCAAGTAAGTATCATACAAAATAATAATCAGATGTTTTTATATAATGACCCATTGGGAAACACAATAACTGACATACATAATGAAGTTGAACAATTTGACGGTAATTAATGACACAAGATTTGTCATAAAAACTTGCGTACTTGATAATTTACATAAATTAAATGTTATAATTATGATTGAGGTGACTCATGGAGCTGTAACCACTGAGAATTGTTTGCAGTTTCAGTACAATGTTACAATTAGGGATTGCAATACCGGGATACCGAATACTGGTATTTTGAGCCATTTGTACATTTTTGTAATACCGGTATTCACAAGTTTAAATACCGGTTTTTCGGTATTTACTAGAAATTTAGAATTCTTATCAGCGAATTCTTATTCAGAATTCTTATCTGAAGACTAGAAATTCTTATCAGCGAATTCTTATCTGAAGACTAGAAATTCTTATCAGCGAATTCTTATTCAGAATTCTTATCTGAAGACTAGAAATTCTTATCTGTGAAAACAAGGTTGAAGTTGTGAAGAAAGTGTATAATATTTTGATATTTTTTAAATTGGTGAGTTTGTTATTCACATTGTATTTGCATATCATACTTCAAAATATTATTCAGATTTATTATATATATATATATACTCATAAATAATATCCCATAATTATGAATAAGAATAACTTTAAAGAACATAAAAAATCAGTTGATAATACTTCGGTTTATGTTTTTTAAGATCACATTTCAAAAATTTGTAATAGTACCACAGACTGAATAGTGATATTTACACTTTTTTTATGATTTAAATAAGATGTTCCTTTATTTTTTTTGTGATTCTTTATATACTGTTAGACTTTATAAGTTACAAATTTTTCTGTGATATTTACATTCTCTAATAAAACAAAAAAACACCTGCGTTTTCTTCCTTTTTCTAAAATTTCTACTACTAGTATTAAAACCGGTATCCCGGTATTAAGATCCAAAACATATCGTATACCGGTATTGAACTTTTAGTCCGATATTACAATCCCTGAATGTTACAATGCTCTAGCTACGCTACTCACTACAAAATAGCGTTGTATGCTTAATTGATGTGTAATGTTATTGTATGCTTAATAACAAGCTTAATTGACGGTTTCGCTTAATTTCGCCGTTCACCAGAAGATGGCGCTGAACTACAATAGCTCAAGAGGGCCTCTCCAGCTCAGTGACAGGCATTTGACATTGTTGGCATTGTTGATATGCCGTTGATGCCTCATTTCCCGTCTAATTACGAAACGAAAATTTGTACTCAATTCAAACCCTGTAACGTCTCGGCCTATACTAGGCCTATAACGGCTTCAAGAAGACCATTTTCAGGTTCATGGGAACACTTTCAATTTTATTTACAAGCTTTAATTCTATATAATAGCTTTATTCCTATCTAATATTTCTGTATACATAACTTTACAATAAAATTAAAATTAAAGATATAAATCAAATACACAAGTGTAGTTCACTCCAAGACTTCTTCTCACCCACATCCTTCCCAAACTGTAAAGCGGCAACTCAGCTCTAGGCACAGTGATATGGGGTAGTAGTAGTAGTAGATATTTGTAGTGATTCGAAATCCACTTTAAACCGTAAGTCCCGGTCCAATAGGATCGTAGAGCGTTGTGGGGGTAGTGTTGCTATCGGAATCTACGCTAAACTGTAGGTCCTGATCTCATTAACCAAATGTGTGCAAAAAAATGACCATTGAGCGACAAATCAAACTATTTTTTTATTTGCAACATCTGCCTATATTTTTTTTTCTTCTTTTGCTATAACAGAACAGGAGCCTGGTAGCTGAGTGACTAGCTATCTGGCGCTCGGTGCCACAGGCTTTGGGTTGTAGTCCCAGAGGTTCCATGAATGTTTGTAGTGGTTCCGGATCCACTTTAAATCGTAGGTCCTGGTCTCATAGGACTGTAGAGCGTTGTGGGGGTAGTGTTACTCCGCATCCGTAGCATATCTTCTAGTTACACGTGTCCCCTGGATAGTGCTAAATGATTAACGGCGGTGCAGCTTTTGCTTATGGCGTAAAGACTAACTGTCTCTGTAATGCCAGCTGCACTATAACAACAACGACATATCTCGTACGATGATGATGATCGCAACGCATTTATCCCAAGTGCGATGGAAGACGTTAAAGGATATCATTAAATCCAATCAGATGTCCCGAATCGTAGATTGGAAAGCTGGCATTAGTCCGGGTTGACATTTAATTATGCGTACCGGAGGCACTGTCATCCGCCCATATTAGCATCATGGGCTAATCTTCCATTAGCATTGAAGCTTTGGGAACGACAGGCCAAAATCGGTACCATTTCGCTAGAGATGGGGTTTGCATTGTGACCTTTATAGAATTCATAAGAATTCAATTTCAGACAGAAATATTGAAATGTAGGTAACTGGAATGCGTCCTTTGTTATGTTTCCTTAAAATCGATATTTCCATGTCCTAGAGCAGGGGTCTCCAAACTTTTCAGCCTTAGGGCCATATTGTTTACTCCAGTAAGTACCAAGGGCCAAAACCATTTTAATTTTTCTGCCATTATCTATAATTTCCAGTTAGTTGTTATGCTTAAGTTAAATTGTCTGCGTATTATGCTTGTCATTAAGCTTTGCCTAGCAAGTCAATAAAACCGAGTTATTATCATTCTGTATTTTTTTATCCAACTTATTACAGCAACAATAAGCTATTCGTTGTCGCGAGCCGGATGGATGACACTGGCGGGCCGGATTTGGCCCGCGGGCCGTAGTTTGGAGACCGCTGTCCTAGAGCCTTGCTTGCGTTATTTGGAAGAGAAAAAAATATTCATCAACCACATTTAGGGGGAAAAAAACACACACACACAAATTCGTGGGCCTCAAAACTATCTTTAACAACAATTTGGGGAAAAAATTAGGGCAGCGTTTTTTTTTTTTTTTTTCTGCAAGAAACTCTTGCTAATCGCGATTTAAAAATAATACAGCTTTGTAGATCGCGACAAAAAAAAAAAAAAAAATCCTTAAAGCCACATTTGTAATAAGGAAACACTTTTAAGTCGTAATTCAAATATACAGATAAATTCAAATAATGATAATTAAATTCCCATTTTCAAAATGCTGTAAAAAAAAAAAAAAAAGAACCACTCGTCCCAATGAGTTCAAATTTGAACTGAAGATACTTAAGGAAAAAAAGGTATGGCATCAAAACAAAGTTTCACCGATTTTTCCCAACCAATTTGATATGACCTTGCCGTGGTGGATGGGTTTTCCACTAACAGTGTCGCAACTGTTGAATGACTTGAAAGTCATTTTTCCGTCAAAAAACCGAAACCATCAAACACATTGGACACTACAGTTGGTTTAATATGCAACTCATGCCAAATGCGTTGTCATTTAAATTCATCATATCACTTGTAGCCGAATACACTTTCTTTATGCCGCTTACAACACCATCTATTAATACACTTTGGAGCTTTTTTTGAAGCCATACCGTTTCCCCCTTCTGCAAATATCTTCAGTTCAAATTGGAACTCATTGTGACGAAGGATTCATTTTTTACAGAATTTTATAAATGAGGTGCGGAGATTATTTCCCTCAAGTTAACTAATTATTACTTGTAATGATTTATTTTTAACAGAATTCTGAATTTTTGCAAATGAATTATTGAATCTTTAATCCAGTAACCTATAATCCACTCTAATTTCAAAATAAAGGAGATTCTACTACCAGAGGAGCATCCATTAAAAATAATTCAAAAACCAAAATTGTATCTTTTAGAACAGGGGTCTCCAAACTACGGCCCGCGGGCCAAATCCGGCCTGCCAGTGTCATCCATCCGGCCCGCGACAGCGCATAGCTTATTGTTGCTTTAATAAGTTGGATAAAATAAATGAATAGTTTAAAAAAAACTAAAAAACACGCTTTTAGAGTGAATCAAACTAAAAAGTAAAAAACAATTTAACATAAGAATAAAATGACTGACGAGAAAATGAATGTTACTGTTCTAAAAGCGTCAGGTGCTCGATATCAATCGTTATAATTTTTCACTGGTTTCATTCCGAAATGCAGAGTTAGTTTAAAAATGCCATACAAAGCACCCTACGCTTTTAGAACAGCGACATTCATTTTCTCGTCAATTTTCTTCTTATGTTAAATTATTTTTTACTTTTTAGTTTGATTCACTCTAAAAGCGTGTTTTTTAGTTTTTTTAAACTATTCATTTTTTTTTACTTTTTAGTTTGATTAACTCTAAAGGCGTGATTTTTTAGTTTTTTTAAACTATTAATTTATTTTTTACTTTTTAATTTGATTAACTCAAAAAGCATGTTTTTTACTGTTTTTAAACTATAATATTTAAATGAGGTCTCGGAATGGAGGAGTGGAACTATAGTTCTTACAATAATGTAATTGTGAGTAAAACAAAGGTTATCGCTTAAAGTAGGGCAAAATCGAGCCCAAAGAGTCAGTTACAAACAAACTAACATACAGGTGAAACTAATATAAAAGCGTATTAAAAAGAATCAACTACTTTCTTTCTGAAAGATGCCTGTAAATGTTTCTTTGCAGCTTAAATAATGTATATGAGGAGAAACAGATCTCCAAGGGAAACAGTCAGTTACATACATACATACATACATACATACATACATACATACATACATACAAACATACAGGTGAAACTAATAAAAGCGTATTAAAAATACAGAATGATAATAACTCGGTTTTATTTACTTGCTAGGTTGTAGTAATTGAACCAGCGAATTTAGCAAGCGTATGCTCGCTCAGAGCGCGTATTCGGCGACTAATTTAGAAATTATAGATAATGTCAGAAAAATTAAAACGGTTTTGGGCCTTGGTACTTACTGGAGTAAACAGTATGGCCCTGAGGCTGGAAAGTTTGGAGACCCCTGTTTTAGAACATAAAAACACAGATGAATAAAGAGATTAAAATTCTGAACGAGACTTGAAATGGAACTTTCTGTTTACAAACACAAGTTAATTTATTTTTGCTGAAATAAAAGTGCGACTCAATATTTTAAATGGTTGATTTCTCCAAATACAACACAGGTTCGAGAATTAAAGATCCATTCTTTAATAAGTTTAGAGATTTTACTTAACGGCTTTTAAAAATCTCTCTTGGCTATTCGAGATGTTTTACGAGGTGAAACGAAACTATTCGTCCGCCATTTTTTTTTTTTTTTCTAACAAAAAGTGCAGCATTAGCCATTTTTTTTTTTTTTTTTAATTTTCATTCTTTTATTTCTTTTTTTTTTCTCAAAAAGAAAAAAACAGGGAGGAAAAAATCGCTGTTGCATTTAGCGTGAGATGTTTTTTTTTTTTTTTTTTTTTTTCATTTTGACAAAAAAAAAGAAGAAAAAGCAAAGATAGAAGATTTTGCACTTTGGAATAAATGAGCAAGCATTTTTCCGAGCTAGAGAAAAGATAAATAAATTTTGAAAGCGAAACTATCGAATGTCGCTTTTCATTTTTATTTCTTCTTCTTTTTTAAAAACAAACGTTTCCTACGGGATACTTATCATACCTTAATAAATATTTAATGCACTTTTCTTTCAAAGAAAATTGTTTAAAACATATTCCAAACATACTTTGCCATTTGAATAAATAACAAAAAAAAAAAAAAAAAAAAAAAAAGATCGTAGATGGTTTCATAAAGGGTGATACAATTTGAAATTTCTTTTTTCTTTTCGAGAAAGAACGTCTTTTTCATTGCTGTTTTCAAATAATTATACTTATAAACGTCATGTTCATTTCATTTAGAAGACATTTGAAAGCGCAGATTTGTGAGAGTCTTGGACACAAAAAAATATGTATAAAATAAAATGTAATAAAATATGAAATAAATAAAAGATTAATTGCATGATATGTAATTAATTTAATAAACGGTTATGTATTTTGTTTAATTTTTATAGTAATGATCTTTTCGATTGTTGACTTTATATATATTATCTTATTATTCCGCTCTGGCGCACGGTACCACAGCTTTCGGGTTCGAGTCCCGGCGGTGACATGGATGTTTGTAGTGGTTCCGAATCCACTTTAAGCCGTAGGTTTCGGTCTAACATGACTGTTGAGAGTTGGGAGTAGGGCTGACAACCCTACCCCGTAAAAAGGAAAACATCTCTTGTCTCGAAATCTGCCAGCAGGCAAACGGCCTTGGCCCACAATGAAACTGTTGAGCCAGTGATGATGATGATCTTATTCCGCGATTTCGGTTTATTGATTATTTTAATGAATTATCGATTACATATATATACAGGTCATTATAATTAAAGTAGCAATTTCAAAATGCTATAAAAAAAAGGACCACTCATCACAATGAATTCAAATTTGAACTGAAGTTACTTTGAAGAAGGGGGAACGGTATAGCATCAAAAACAAGTTCCACCGATTTTTCCCATCCAATTGGGTATGACTTTGTCATGGTGGAAGGGCTTTCTACTCACAGTGTCACAACTGTCGAATGGTTTGGAAGTCATTTTTTCCATCAAAAAACCGAAACAATCAAGCACACATTGAACACTACAGTGGGTTTAATGTGCAACTCTTGCCAAATACATTGTCATTTTGATTCAAAATATCACTAGCAGCTAATCACTTTTTATATTTTTTTTCACTGGCAAAATATCACTTTTTATTTTTGTTTTCACTTTCTTTATGCTGCTTGCAGCGCCATCTATTAATACACTTTGGAACTTTTTTTGATGCCATATCGTTCCCCGCTTCTTAAAGGATCTTCAGTTCAAATTTGAAGTCATTGTGATGAGTGATTATTTTTTTACAGTATTTTGAAAGTGGGACTTGAATTATAATGAGCCTGTTTATATATATATATATAGTCCTATTCTTCCATTTCTATCATCAAGTATTTTAACAATTTATCGGTTTTAAATCTATTATCCTATTCTTCGATTTCAAGCCGAAAAATGTTTGTTCACAAATAAATGTTCATAAAAACAAGCTTTTGCGTTTTAATGTGTTATTTATCAACAATCACATTTACTTTTCAAAAGCAATTTAAAAGGAAGCACAATTTTAGTATCAAATATCGTAGAAATAAGAAATAAATATCGTAGAATTAGAAATAAATATTAGAAAATGGATTAAATTTTTTTTATTATTATTTAATTGTTTATTTATTTATTTAATTTTTTGCTGATTCCTGTCTCATGTTTTAACCGTTTATCAAAAATTGCAAATTTATCAAAAAAAATTTTCATCGCGTTATTTTTAAAATTAAAACTGATAAATGATAAATCCTGTGCAAAAGAAAAAATCCAGGCTCTCTGATCAACTATTTTATCACTACTTTTATTGCTATTCTTCATCACTATTTGTTAATTTATGACTATCATTATTTTTTACATATTTATTTTTTTTTATCACTTTTCCTCACTATTTTTTATTTATTTATTTTTTATTTATCACTTATCATCGTTATTATTTATTTATTTTTATTTATTTATCACTTTTCATCACTATTTTTTATTTATCTATTTATCACTTTTCATCACTATTTTAAAGATATCTAATAACTGTTAAGTTATAATGTCGAGTTTTGCAGTAAACGTCCACTTAAATTTTATATGATTGTGTTTTTATGTAGGATATATATCTATTTTTTATTTATCTGTAATAATACTTTTCTTAACTTTGGTTTTTCATCATGTGAAGAAAATACTTATCAATTCATCTACATCACTACGCCACACCACATCATTGTGTCTAGAGCTGAGTTGCCCCTTTACAGTTTGGGAATGATGTGGGTGATAAGAAGTGCTCTACAGACGCTCTACATAGGGGTGGCCAACCCAAATGATCTTGCGGGCCATTTTGGAAATGCATCATGACTCCGCGGGACGCATATAAAATTTTATATCTCCTTATTAGATTGAGACTCACTCTAGACTTTTTTTTGGAGTGAAAAATTGAAACACAATGAGTTATTATTAATGGGTTTACTATTATTTTTACTTGTAAACATAGATAACATAATAAAAATGATACAAATATACTTTGTAAAAGTATGATACATCTCAAGGGCCGGAAAGATGTTCAAGGCGGGCCGTGGGTTGGTCAACCCTGCTGTACGGTGATATGAGACCGGGACATACAGTTTAAAGTGGATTCCGAACCACTACAAACATCCATTCCACCACCGGGATTCGAACCCGAAACCTGTGATACCAAGAATCCACTCGGCCATCACGCGTCTAAATCAAGCTATCTATAAAAAGGGTTTTAAATCAGTCAAAGTCAGTCATCGGTATTGAGCATTGCATTTAATAATTTGTGTCTACTGTAATTTAAATTTATGGTATACTGCCATTTAGCTGAAGCAATGTTTGTGGCAATTAAAGTAACTAAAACATTTTTATGCATCCGAACATTCGAAACATTTGTATTTATTAAGAAGGAATTAAGTGCATAATTTAATTTAGCACATGCAAAATAATTTTCAAAAAAAATGTAGACAATAAAATTTTGAAAAAGGTTAAATAAAAAACAGAAACCATTTACAACAATATTGTAAGTATAAATTTAAATATTGATTCCATTTCATTATTAGACTTTGTGAATTAATATTTTTCATCTGTTATTTTAAAGCAGTAGAAATTTTTTTTTAAATTGTTTTCTGCATAAAGACTTTATTTAATCGAGTTTCTTTCACTTTTAATCTTCTTAAAATTAACCTTTTCTTGTAATTACTAAATAAATCAGACTTCATTATGAACTGCATTAACAGTATAAGTAACTTTTTATTTTGTTATGTCTCTCTGATAGTCATTATATGTAATACAATTATTTCTCAATTTGAAAATATTTTAATAATTTCAAGCTTTAGAGTTGTATTTAAATAATAATTTGATTGGCTATCCAATTTAAATCAATGAAATATTTCATTTTCAAATTCAATTCATTCATGTACACATTTCCAGTGTTGGTTTGCGATAATGATTTACAAACATGTATTTTAAATGTAGAAAATGATATAAAATGAGGATGACTTAAATACAGAAAATGGTATAAATTAAAGATGACTTAATACAGAAAATGATACAAATTGAAAATGACTTAATGCAGAAAATGACATAAATTGAAGATGACTTAATACATATTCCAAGAAACAACTACCCAGAATACTTAGAGTAAAATTACAAGCATCGAAATCAAGCTTAAGCCTACTTGTATAAACACATGGGAAGTATGAGTTAAAATGTAAATATGAGTTAAATAATTAAGTACATATGAGTTAAAATGTAAAATTAGTGCGCTAAATTATTTAAATATTTTTTAAATATTCAATTAATATAATAATAATCATTTAAATAAACGAAATGTGTTCTAATAAAAAAATAAATAAATAAATCTTATTTGAACGTATCTAAATGCAATACAAAATTTAGTTTGAACAACAAAAAAACAAAAACAAATTTAAATAGGCGATGCTACTTTTATCTTAGTGTGTTAAAAAAAAAAACTTTTTAGGTATTTTATTTTTATTTATTTCTGTGCCTATTCATATCTGCTAATCTTTAGAAAACGTCAGTGGTAAAAGTATAACCTGATTTTTAAAGATAGCCTAATTTTACAGATAGCCTGATTTTTACCTGATTTTTACCCTTGACCCAATGTGGCTGAAAGCATAATGATTTCTAATCGATAACATTTTTATAATCATAATATTTAACACCATTATTATTATAAAAATCATAATCCTTTTTTCAATAACAATGATTTTAAACAGACAAATCTGATAATGATTCATCATATTGTTTAAGATCATTATGATTATAAAAATCATAAATTATTTTCCAATAACAATGACTTTAAACAGACAAATTTGATAATGATTCATCATAATGTTTAACATCAATAGGAATATAAAAATCATAATCATTTTTCAATAACAAAGATTTTAAACAGACAATCTGATAATGATTCATCAAAACGCTTAACATCATTGTGATTATAAAAATCATAATCATTTTTCAATAACAATGATTTTAAACAGACAAATCTGATAATGATTCATCATAATGTTTAACATCATTATGATTATAAAAATATTAATCATTTTTATCATTTTTCAATAACAACGGTTTTAAACAGACACATCTGATAATCATTCGAAATCAATTCTTTAATTATATTTGCTGTGAATGGCAGATATAAAAATTTATTTTAAAACAAATAAAAACATGCAACACATAGATAATAATCAAATACAGTCATATAAAGTCTTTACAGAAATCTTTCCTGATTTTTTTCAACTATTTGAAATTATTATTAGATATTTGAAAGTATTTAAATTTTTTTTTCACGCTATTTTTTGCACACACCGCAATGCAAGAAAGAATTAAAAAAAATTACAATAATCTTTGGTAATCGAACTTATCCTAAGTATAAAAAATAACACCAGCAATTTTTTACAATCTAACGACCACCATTGTTAAATATGAGTTCGTCTCTGTAAAGATTCTTTCAACAAGCAAGGTATTATTTATCCTTAAAATATTTCCTTAATCTTTTTTTTTTTTTTTTTTTTTTCATTTACTGTTTAAGTCATGCATTCTCCTTTAAACTCCAATAAGGCATCACAATTTTTTTTAATTCTTCACTTGTAATAACAGAATGATTTTTCAATAAATCAGTTCATTTAGAATGGTTTTTCAGTAAAATCACACAAATATTTCTTATTTTTTCATAGTAATCATAAAAAAACTATAAACAAAATAATAAATGAAACGTAAATTTTGATACGAGCTTTTTTCCTGCAATTCTGGAACTATTTCGAATTTTGTGTTAAAAATTGGTGCGTACAAAATTCATTATATGCTATATCGTATACACTAAAAATCTCGGATTTCAAAATTGAAAAATTCCAGTAGGCAGTTAATTAGCTGCGTTAACTTGTTTTGTTAATTAACTGCTTCACATCACAAATCAGTTCGGTTCAAGCCATTTCAAAAGATAACAATTAAAGAAAAGGCTTTCATTTTATTTTAAAAAAAAAAACATCATCTTATGAAAAATATAAAAAATAATAGCATAAAAAATAGGTAATACAAAATATAAATATAAAAATATTTATTTATAAAAAAATATATCATCTTCAAAAAATATACATCGAACACGTTTTGCGAAATTTGAATTGAATTCGTTATATTTTCTATAATAATGAACCCATGAACATATTTGATGCGCTTTCATTTAGGATTGCTAAGAGTTCTACATAATATAAAAATCTTTCTTTCCAATAGAGCTTTTATTTTAAAATTGAATGAAAATTTTTTTTCATTAGAATGAACTGAACTTTTTAAGATATGTTTTGACTAGCGTAACGTTGGCCTATTTCTAAATTAAAATTTCAAATTTCGTCATTGCGATCATTTAAAAAAACACCTTCAATGTTTTACAATCTAACGACAGCCATTGCTTGATTACAAAAGTCCTTGTAGAATGTTAAATATGAGCACATCTCTATGAAGATTCTTTCAACAAGCAAGGTATTATTTATCCTTAAAATATTTCCAAAATCTTTTTTTTTTTCATTTACTAGTACTGTTTAAGTCATGCATTCTTCTTTAATCTCCAATAAGGCAGTACAATTTTTTTAAATTCTACACTTGTAATAACAGAATGGTTTTTCAGTAAATCAGTTCATTTAGAATGGTTTTTCAATAAAATCACACAAATATTTCTTATTTTTTCATAGTAATCATAAAAAAAATTATAACAAAATAATAAATGAAACATAAATTTGGATACCAGCTTTTTCCTGCAATTCTGGAACTGTTTCGAATTTTGTGTTAAAAATTGGTGTGTTAAAAATCTCGGATTTCAAAATTGAAAAATTCCAGTAGGCTGTTAATTAGCTACGTTAACTTGTTTGTTAATTAACTGCCTCACATCACAAATTAGTTCGGTTCAAGTCTTTTTTAAAAGATAACAATTAACGAAAATTCTTTCATTTAGTTTTTAAGAAAAACAACATCATCTTATGAAAAATATAAAAAATATAACATAAAAAATAATTAATAAAAATATAAATGTAAGAATATATATTTATAAAAAACTATATAATATTCAAAAAATATACATCGAACACATTTTGCGAAATTCGAATTGAATTCATCGTGTTTTCTGTAATAATGAACCCTGCAACATCCATGAACATATTTGATGCAAGATTATAATTGTTGAGAATTCAACATAATCTAAAAATATTTCTTTTAACAGAGCTTTTATTTAAAAACCAAATGAATGATTTATTCATTAGAATGAATTAAACTTTTCAAGATTTGTTTTGACTAGCGTATCGTGGGCCTATTTCTAAATTAAAATTTCCAATTTCGTCATTGCGATCATTTAAAAAAACACCTTCAATGTTTTACAATGTAACTACCGCCATTGCTAGATTTCAAAAGTCCTTGCAGAATGTTAAATATGAGTGTGTCTCTATAAAGATTCTTTCAATGAGTATTCACCCTTAAAATATTTCAGTAATCTTTTTTTCATTTACTGTTTAAGTCATGCACTTTTTTTTTAATCTCCGATAGGGCAGTACAATTTTTTTTAATTCTTCACTTGTCATAACAGGGTTAAAAAAAGGCTTTCATTTTATTTTTAAAAATACAACACCATCTTACGAAAAATATAAAAAATATAACATAAAAAAATAGGTAATACAAAATATAAATATAAAAATATATATTTATTAAAAAAATGTATCATCTTCAAAAAATATACATCGAACACATTTTGCGAAATTCGAATTGAATTCGTTATGTTTTCTATAATAATGAACCCGTGAACATATTTGATGCCCGTTCATTTATAATTGTTGAGAATTCAACATAATATAAAAATCTTTCTTTTCAATAGAGCTTTTATTATAAAACTGAATGTAAGATTTTGTCATTAGAATGAACTAAACTTTTCAAGATTAATTTTCACTAACGTATCGTGTGTCTATTTCTAAATTAAAATCCCCAATTTCGCCATCGCGGTTATTTTTATGCCAATTAGTTCAGCCCTTAATTAAGTAATTTATTTTGTGAATTAAAAACTTTCACTCATTAAAAGATGTTTCACTCTCCAGGGGATTTCGCCCTTGTTTTATAAACCAATTTAATTTACTGTTATAGATTTTCCTTCTATTAAATATTCATTATACTGCGAAAATGCAATTGCTGTGATGCCCAATAAGTTCATCATTATCAGACATTTTATGAGCCATCAGAAATTCGTAATGACTTAGAATTCTTTATGAAGATTATCGATTCTATACAGCCAAACATCCAGAGCAAAGTCTCTGCATAATTGCATGCATTTACAAGTGAGAAAATAAATATTTCATATGAATAATAACCACGCAGTTAGTTTTTTAACTTTTAAGTCTTTTCTAGCTATTGAAATGCTTTATTACAGTAATAAATAATTAAGTTTATTTGTATCAAATGAAATAATATAAAATCAATAATAATTTTAACTAAAATTACTTTTCAAGTTCATAAAGTTGCAAACATTTATCAGACAAAAAAAAAATATCTGAATAATCGATCTAATCTATTATTTAATTACAGAAAATCAATTGTACTATTAAAATAATATACATTTGTAATACATAATATAAAACAAAATATTTGTAATAAAGATGTATGAATGAAAATTCCATAATATCTCATACAAACTTCCAATTGCAAAAGGGAATACAATATAAAAATATATTAAAATGGAAATATAATAAAATACGATAAATATTCCTGTTTGTTAAGAATATTTCTTTGTTATATAAACTCTCTATCTAATTGACTAAATTAAAGAATAGAATCGCACAAAATAGTAATATAGTAGTAGTAGTATAAGTATAGTATAGTAATATAGTAATATAATAGTATTTATTTTCCCAGTAAAATATTTTACACACTTCTCAAATCGTTAAACTTTATCAAATGAAACATTTTTTAAACCCAGACATATTCCGTTGTAGATTAAAAATTGAATTAAATTTACCGGGAATTTTGGATAAAATATTTTTTTAAACAATAAATAAAACTTTTTTAAACTGTAGTCTATTGACTCAAATTTTTAAGCGAATTTTCAATCCTATATCCAAAACAGAAATTTCAATTTTAAAATGTAACTTTGAGCAATTTTTTTTCCCTCAAAGAAGGACACATTTTTTTCCGAGAATATACAATAAATAAAACTTTTTTTAAAATCCAATCTATTCACTCAAAATTTTTAAGCGGATTTTCAACCGAATATCTAAAACCAAAAATTCCAATTTTAAAATGCAACTTCGAGTAATTATTTTTTTAATCCTTAGTTAACTGGGGGGGGTACATTTTTTCTGAAAATATTCTATTCGAACGACTTGATATTTAAGCCCCATTTGGGACGACCCCCATATGGGAGCATCCCCAAAGAAACTTCCTCAAACCACCCTTTCCAACTTGACCAGAACTCCCCCATGGGATGATATCCAGGGGGTGAACGGGGTGGTTGGCACGACCAAACGATCTTTGCAATGAGGTATTTGGAAGAAGAGAAGAGGTGAAGGCATACTCACTGCTATCTGTCCGCGGATTAATCTTCTTTTTGCCGTGTTTCGGCGGCATCTTTGATGGGGGTGGTCGAACGACAGTGTGTTCTGAAGCGGCCGTCCGCTTGCCGGGTTCACCTTGAAGCGCCGGGGCTTGTACCGCACATTGGATGGGTGCGCCCTCTCGTGACTGGTGCGTCCGTTTCACCCCCCTTTCGGAATTTCTTTTTTTAATTAGAAAGGTTCTATTGTTACTTATTTAATATTATCTTTTGGAATGAAAATTATTAGATATTCTATTTAAAGGTATTAAGAGGGCACAAATCCCAAACGAACGAACATGGGTTGAAATGAAAGAAAATCGTCTTCTGAGAAAGATTTTTATTTTTATTTTAATGAGAGGGGTACCGTTGTTATTTAATAATGTCCTTTGGAATGGAAATTATTATATATTCCTTTTAAAGGTATTAAGGGAGACAAATCACAATCCCAAATGATTTTTTGAGCAGTGATTGAAATGAAGGAAAATCGTCTTCTGAAAAATATTTTTATTTAATTAGAAAGGTTCTATTGTTATCTGTTTAATATTGTCATTCGGAAAGAAAATTATTAGGTATTCTATTTAAAGGTATTCAGAGAGGAAAAATCGCAATCCCAAATGATTTTTGGACATCGTTTGAAATGAAAGAAAATCGTCTTCTGAAAAAGACTATTTTTTTTAATTTTAATGAGAGGGGTACCGTTGTTATTTAATAATGTCCTTTAGAATGGAAATTATTATATATTCCATTTAAAGGTTTCTAGAGAGAACAAATCACAATCCCAAACGATTTTTGAAAATCGTCTTCTGAAAAAGATTTTTTTTTTTTTTAATGAGAGGCTGTTGTTATTTAATAATATCGTTTGTTTTGAAAATTATTAAGTATTCCATCTAAAGGAATTAAGTGAGGACAAATCAGAATCCCAAACGATTTTTAAACAGCGGTTTAAATGCAGGAAAATCGTTTTCTGAAAAAGATTTTTTTTTTTTTTTTTTTTTTTTTTTTAATGAGAGGCATACTGTTGTTTTTTAATAACATCGTTTGGTTTGAAAATTATTAATTATTCCATCTAAAGGTATTAATAAATAACAAATTACAATTCCAAACGATTTTTGAACAGCGGTTGAAATGAAAAATCGTCTTGTGAAAAAGATTTTTTTTTTAATCAGAGGGGTATTGTTATTTGTTTAATAATATCGTTTGGTTTGAAAATAATTAGGTATTCCATATGAAGGAATTAAAAGAGGGCAAATCGCAATCCCAAACGATATTTGAACAGGGGTTGAAATGAAGGAAAATCGTTTTCTAAAAAATACTTTTTTTATAATAGGAGGGGTGTACTGTTATTTAATAATATCGTTTAGTTTGAAAATTATTAGGTGTTCCATCTAAAGGTTTTAAGAAGGAACAAATCACAATCCCAAACGATTTTTGAATAACGGTTGAAATGATGAATATCGCCTACAGAAAAAGATTTTTTTTTAATGAGACGGGTGTACTGTTATTTAATAATATCGTTTGGAATGAAATTATTAGGTATTCCATCTAAAGAATTAAGAGAGAATAAATCACAAACCCAAACGATTTTTGAACAGCGGTTAAAATGAAGAAAAATCGTCTTCTGAAAAATATATATATATATTTTTTTTAATGAGAGGCGTACTGTTGTTATTTAATAATATCGTTTGGCTTGAAAATTATTAGGTATTCCATCTAAAGGTTTTAAGAAAGAACGAATCACATTCCCGAACGATTTTTGAACAGCGGTTGAAATGAGGGAAATCGCCTACTGATAAAGATTTTTTTTTTTTTTTAATGAGAGGGGTGTTGTTATTTAGTAATATCGTTTGGAATGAAAATTATTAGATGTTCTATGTAAAGGAATTAAGAGAGGACAAATTAGAACCCCAAACGATTTTTAACAGCGGTTGAAATGAAGTAAAATCGTCTTTTGGAAAAGATTTTTTTTTTTAATAAGAGGGGTACTATTATTTAATAATATCGTTTGGATTGAAAATAATTAGGTATTTCATCTAAAGGTATTAATAAAGAACAAATCACTATTCCAAACGAGTTTTTAACAGCGGTTGAAGGGAAGGAAAATCGTCTTTTGAAAAAGATTTTTTTTTTTTAATGAGAGGCGTACTGTTGATACTTAATATCGTTTGGAGTGAAAATTATTAAAAAAATTTATATAGAGTGTATCTGAATAAATATTTTAATAAAGATACTAATATATTAGATAGATATTAATATTAACAAAGATATTAATAAAGAACAAATCACAATCCCAAACGATTTATGGAAAGCGGTAGAAATGAAAAAAAAATCGTTTGCTTAGAATGATTTTTTAAAACGGGAGTGGTACTGTTAGTTTGTTATTATTAATATTATTTTTTATTTATAATTTTTTGTGTTATTATTATTATTTTGTGTGTGTTATAAAAATAATTTATTTGTCAAAGTGATGACAAACCAAACGATTTTGGTATAATGAAGGGGGGCAGGGTCGAAGAAAATGCGTCCTTTGAATACAAATTTTAAAAAATAACAACTATTTTGTTTTGATCATTGTCTGAATAAATAGGATTTAATAATCGTGTAGATATAATGACATAATTGTATCATTTTAAAAGAAGAATACTGTATTAAAAAAATAAGGTTTTCGATAAATCTATTTATTCTATTTTATTCTATTTAATAATTGTGTTGAAAAAGTGTTTCAAAGTAATTGACAAAGGGGTTTAAAAAACATGACCGAAAATTTGGGAAAAAAGGATAAAAAAAATAAACATTTATTTCAGTAAAAAGTAAAAGAATTTTTTTTTTATTTTTTCTAATTGAAAAATATTATACAGTTACAAATTTACAATAGAAATAGTTAAAATATTCGTACATTTTTAAGCGATTGTGAATTTCAGCATCAAGCAGTATTGTTCAAGGTCGTCATATTCAATCAATTGATCAAGGTCGTTATATTCAATCAATATTTAAGATCAATTGAAAATATTTTTTTTTAATTTTAACACTAACCCAAGTAGGCGAGGTTTCGGGCAGGAATGCAACACTTATTGCAACTTAAGCATCGGCCGTGCAGAAAAAAATATTTGTCACCTTTATTTCATTTTCTCATATAATTAAAAATAAATACTATACCACAAAAAAAAGTAGTGCTGCCTGATGGCAAGTTGACTAGCACAGTGGCCTTCATTACTACAGGCTTCAGGTTCGAATCCTGGCTGTGGTATGGGTGTATGTTAGTGGTTCGGAATCCATGTTAAACCGGGTCTAGTTAGTTTGCCAACCTGCAGCCCGACTTGAACATTTTTCCGGCCAGTGGTTTGGTTTGTCGCTCTACGGTCATCTTGTGTGCACGAGGGCTAAACAGACCGGGACCCGCAGTTTAACGTGAATTCCGAACCACTACAAACACCCATGGCATCGCCGAGATTCGAACCTGAAGCCTGGGATACCAAAGACCAGAGCGCTAGCCACTTGGCCACCAGGCCGCTTTTCCGGTCAGTGAGATTTACCACACTTTTACAAAATATATTTGTTTCATGATGGCCAAAGGAGTGAAAACCAATGGATTAAAAAAATACATTATGTGTGCATGCATGTATTGAAAAATTAACTTTGATTTTAAAATAATATTCTTGCGATTATAGGGAAGACAGTGCCTGTTTTATGGATGAGTTTACAGTTATGAGTTCGCAGAAGAATTAAATTACATTCTGCGAACTCATGATGCGCGCGCATCGAGTTGCAAAGCTAACTAAAAGAGTGGAAAAACAAATATCACGCAATAAAAAAAAAAATTTTTTAATGATTTCATTTTTGTATTTCATTTATATTTATATATTTTTGATATTTCATTTTTGTTGTTATATATTTCTTTACGATGTACTTTAGTATCTTTATCATTATAGCATCTATGTTTACATGTAAGAATAACAGGAAACACAAAAATAATAACTCAATTGTGAGTCCAAAACATTATCGATAGTTTATCTAAATCTAATAATAGGGATATATAATTTGATATGCGGCCCGAGGAGCTATAAGGCATTTCCAAAGTGGATCATTTGTGCAAGATCATTTGGGTTGGCCACCCCTGTGTTTAACTTTAAGATGATTTAAGTGAAATATTATAAGATATCAAATGATACAATTAAGTAAGTGAATTAAATGATTATTAAGAATAAATAGCCAAAATAAATCTCCATTCAAATACTACAAATAAATATTTGCTAAAGAAAGAAAAAGAAAAAATAAAAAGGTCTCGTAATAAAAATACTCCGCTTTTATTATTGTCAAACAAATGTTATGATTCCTAGAGCTTTTTGATTCTGAGAAAATGTTGACAAAAGACGAAAATAGCATAGACGAAATAAAAAAGCACGCGTATCGCTTGACGCAAATAAAATCGGAGAAATCGCTGATTTGTTTCATAAATGTTTATTTTCTTTGCTGCAAGAAAAACGGATTTTTTTTTCTCTATTTTATGTTATTTTCTGCAAGATGAATTCGATTACGAAAGAAAGATTAAAAAGTATTAAAAGAGTCATTCATTTATCTCAATATTTTTAGAAGTAATACAAAAAATAGTTCTCTCATTTTTAGGCTTTTCTTTTATTTTTTTAATAAGTTTCAGATGTTTGAATTGCAAGCGCTAAAGAATTTTAAAAAGGCATCTTTAAAAATAAATATTTTTATTGCATTAATATGAAACCAGTAATATAAAAAAGTAATATGTCAATTCCTACTTTTTTTTCACTCTATTGCAGAAAGTCCTTTATAAATAATTTTCATTCATTTTTTTAAGTTTATCTGGCGCCATCTATGGGTAGATACATGCAACTTAAATCTAAAAAAAAACTAAAATGAATTAATTTAATTTAATTACTGAATTTATATTTGGAAAAAACTGTATCAACATCCAGTGTCATCCACTACAAGTTCAAAAAAAAATGTATTCGAACTTGAGTGGATAAATGAAAAGTTTTGTATGAACGTTTGAAAGTTTGAACCAGATATATATAGGGAGAGTGTGAGCTAATAGAAGGAATTGAAAAAGAGAAAGAATAAAGTGATAATAATATTGAAGCTTCAGGTAAGCCTCCATTCACTATACGAGCAAAAAATATAATACTAATAATAATGAAAGAAACGAAGGAATGAGATTAAATTCCAATAACATTAAATAAACATATAGGATTAATAATCACTCATTACTCTATGAAGTCAGGATGAGTTTAACATTCAACAGAGTAATGAATCACATGGGAAGATAGCCGGCAGCCAGCCCAACGACATCGCAGCTTGCAACTGAAGCGCGCACCCATCCATAGTTTTTAATCGACCTAATTAGCATTGGTGAAATCTCTCGATTATACTGCGGCCTCATGGCCAAGTGGCTAGCACTCTGGCCTTTGGTACCACGGGCTTCATGTTCGAATCCTGGCGATGTTTGTGAGTGGTTCGGAATCCCCGTTAAACTGTAGGTCCCTGTCCGTTTGGCCCTCGTGTGTACAAGATGACAGTTGAGCGACAAACCAGACCGTCACGCGCTGCTGCCAAGATCTCAACCTCGAATCCCCTGTCCACTGCTATTACAAAAAGGAGAGACTGGGTAGCGATTGCTGACGATCTGCTTAAAACTTTTCATATTGTAATGGCTGTGTCAATACTAGACCTACAACGACTTGAAGAAGAGGGCCATTTTGATCACTCACATTTGGGCCAGCTCCCATCACTTCTCATCTTCTAATCGACACTTCCTCAGCCTACGGTCTATCCCGCATCAAGATGCAGCAACTCATGGTGTAGTCCCTATTCCATCTGTATTTGTTTGCACAGACAATCGCTCATTTCAAGAGGTCTCATTATCCATGACACAGAATATCTGCTGTCAAATTTGAGTGACAGGTTGTTCTCATTAGTTCAAAACACTAATTGTAATTAAAACAACTGCTTATCTGCTGTCAGATTTGAGTGATGGGTTGTTATTATTCACTTGTTAGATAATGTGCATTTTTCTCTCGTGGGAACGAAATGCTACAACTCTTCTCGTGGGAAAAATGCTGTAGCATCGATAGTTAGATTAACTGGGAGCTGTCGAGATTTGTGTGAATTAAACTCGCATTTATTTCTGAGTGGGAAAGATGTGGTCGAGGTTCAATTATATTCTAGCATGGAGAAAGTCTCAGGTTCGTATCTGTGAATGGCGTTCATAAATGAAGAGATTCGATGGCGACTGTAATATGCTGTATAAAAGCGTTTCAATTGCGGTCTGGCAGGAGTTTTGTGCCGCATGGATGAAACGCGAAAGTCCTCCTAGAAAATAATGCCATCTCTTCATCCTCTGGTATTGGGCTGTTCGTTCTATTCATAACTGGAACTCAGGCCATAAGAAAAATGACTCTTCACTTTTTCTGCTGGCGATGTGCATTGTAGTCACTGCTTTCGCAAAAGAAGAGAAATCGATACTAATAGTTGTAACATGTGTCAGCATTTTGCATCGAATCCATTCCGAATGTTCTGCAAAGCGAGACTCTGAAATTAGTCATCGATGGCAATAAAGGGTGACACGAGGATTATAAAATATTCATTAGCATGTAGAAGGATTAATCATTATTTATTTGTACATGTATTATCACGTGTGGACATGATGTTGTCCTAATTAGGTGTCCGTGACGTTATCCGAAAAGGAGGATCAAGCAAATAAAACTCCTTTGGAAATTTGGGCTGAAAAGGGTACTTTGGGGTCCCTTCACTCTTGAAATCCTTCATGAATAACGTTAGTATGTAGGAATTTTCTGGAGAATTTGGATTTTGTTTGAAATGTTTCATAGTATGGTTTTGAATCACTTTTCACGTTTTGAGTTGGGATTTTAAACATTTGTATATCCAATGGCCATAAGTTCTCGTAGTGCGTTGATCAATTTCTTCCTTCCTGAAGTTTCACATTTATCACTTTTGGCATTTTCCCATGCCTATTGAGCTGTACAGTGCTTCTTATTGTATTTGGAATGCTTCCTTCTTCATTTATGACTAGAATGTACAAACTTTCATATATTCTTTTGGATATTGTATGTGATAGCGTTTCTTGTAGAATTCGCAATACTTCCTTCTTAATTTACGCCGACATGTATCTTACTTTTGTGTATCCTTTTGAAGAAACTTGAACAATTCTTTCTTCCTGAAGCTCTTGATCTATTCAACATTCCTATATTCATGTGGCTATTGAATTTGGCCATTCCAATCAATTGCACCATGTATCTCTTACATTATTAAACATTGGCATATTCCTGAGTTTATTCATGCGTTCTCGAATGTTCACACATGATAAGTGGAAACAATTAACACTTGGACAATTGTCTTTGATACCTTACGGCAAGCGCTGCAACGACATTACTCACTTAGCACTACCCGGGAGGTACGTACAGCTTGAAGATAAGCTACGAATGCTGAGTCACACTACCCCAGCAACACTCTACGATCCTATTAGATCCGAGACGGTTTAAAGAGGATTCCGAATCACTGCAAACACCCATGGCACCGCCGAAAACCTGTGGTACCGAGCACCAAGACCGCTAGCCGCTCGGCCGTGAGGCCCCAATATTTATAAAATAACCAAAGTTAAATTTTACTCTTCGTTTTAAGTGTTAAAATATAACAGATTTCACATTTCATGCTGGCAAATATCTTTTTTCCAATCCAATCTGTATTTCTGAGAAAAAAGTTTTATTTCATATTCGCTTTCCAAGATGTTCGATCTGATGCTTTACCAAAGTGCTTTTGAAAAAAAAAAGGGAACGTCATCTATCAAAAACAGATAAGATTTCAAAAACTATTTTTTTTTAAGTAAAAGGTAACTTTTAATGCTCGGCCAATGCTTTTTAACTAACGTAGAAGTTAAAGGCGAGGCAGAAACCTTTCTCCAGAACTTCTTTGTATGGAGTTCGCAGACAGAAAACTAGTTAAGTGCTTTATTATCCAAAAAACAGACGCGCTTTTTTTGTTCACCAGATACTGGGGAAAGGGCCTTTATGAGATGTCCTTAAATTGGCTGAACTGTAATAAATAAAAGTTTATACTCGGGTACGATGCCTCTTGAAATAAAAATTATTCTAAAGTTTCCACGAAGTAATAAAACAACTGAAGGCGATGTTGTGCAGAAATTATTAAGTTCTTAATATGTGGACCATTAGGAATGCTAAGAGCATTTCTAGTCGAGCATTAAATTAAATCGTTCCATTAGTATCCCTTTTATAAATCTTATACAAAATGAGAATATCTAAATCTAAAATCATCTAATATTATGTTGATATTGTTCTACTGCAGATGGCAATACAGAGAAAGAAAAGGGGTCTTTATGCCATGAGCATGGGCTGCACCTCTGTCACTCAATTAGCACTACCCGAGGGGGCACATGTAGCTTGAAGAGAGGCTACGAACGCGAATAGCACTACCCCCGCAACGCTCTACGATACTATTAGACCGGGACCTACTACTACTACACTACACCACAGTGCTACTACACCTGTGCCTAGTACTACACTACTACTACACCTGTGCCTAGAGATGAGTTGTCCTTTTACAGCTTGGGAATGATGTGGGTGAGAAGATGTCTGACTGCGCTCCTTGACGCTCTACAGTCATAAGAGACCGGGACCAACGGTTTAAAGTGGACTCCAAACCACTACAGACATTCCTGGCACCGCCGGTGTTAAACCCCGAAACCTGTGGTATCGACCACCAGAACTTAAGCCACTCGGCCATCAGGTCCCCAAGAGCGGGACCTACGGTTTAAAGTGGATACCGAACCACTACAACCACCCATAGCACTGTCCGGGCTTGAACCCGAAACCTGTGATACCGACCACCAGAGCGCTAGCTACTCAAATTTTACTCTTCGTTTTAAGTGTTAAAATATAACAGATTTCACATTTCATGCTGGCAGTTATCTTTCTTCCAATCCCATCTGTATTTCTGAGAAGAAAGTTTTATTTCATATTCGCTTTCCAAGAGGTTCGATCTGATGTTTTTTAAAAGTGCTTTTAGAAAGAAAAAAAAGGAACGTCATCTATCAAAAACAGATAAGATTTCAAAAACTACTTTTTTTTTTATAAAAAATGTAACTTTTAATGCTCGGCCGATGCTTTTTAACAAACTTAGAAGTTAAAAGAGAGGCGGAGAGCTTCCTTCAGAACTTCTTTGTATGGAGTTCTCAGAGAGAAAACTAGTTAAGTGCTTTATTATCGAAAAAACAGACGCGCTTTTTTCTTCACCAGGTACTGGGGAGAGGGTCTTTATGAGTGGGCCCTTAAATTGGCTGAACTGTATTAAGTAAAGGCAGTATATGCAATACTGAAAGTGCAATGCCTCTCGAAATAAAAATGATTCTAAAGTTTCCACGAAGTAATAAAACAACTGAAAGCGTTACTGCGCAGAAATTATTAAGCGCTGGATGTTTGGATGAGAGGGACAATTACAGCATTTCTAGTCGAGCACTAAATTAAATCGTTCGATTACTACACTTTTATTAATCTTTTGCATCATCAGAATATCTAAATTTAAAAACATCGAATATTATGTTGTTGTTGTTGTTGTTCTAATGCAGCCGGCAATACAGAGACAGCTAGCCTTTACGCAGTTAGCAACGGCTGCGTCGCTGTCACTCATTGGGCACTACCCAGGGAGCACGTGCAGCTTGAAGATAGGCTACAGACGCGAGTAAAACTAACCCACAGCACTCTACGATCTTAAGGGACCTACGGTTTAAAGTGGATTACAAACCACTCCAAACAACCCTGGCACTGCCGGGGGTCAAACCCGAAACCTGTGGTACCGAGCGCCAGAGGGCTAGCCACTCGGCTATCAGGCCCCGAAAGGAAGAAATTCGATGGCAACTTGTTTAAAGCGGTTCGCATAGACAATCAAAAAATACATATGCATTCTTACATAGCCCAACAGATACTATACCAAGGCCAGGCAGATTTTGTCTTTCTTTCGTCAACATAACAAAGCGCAACAATTTACGAAATGCATAGATAGATAGATACATACATACAATAGATCATACTAAATCATAAGTAATAGAAAGGGATATTAGAAGTTGAAATTCTGTGTATTAGTTATTTTATGAAATTTTTTTTATATTGAATTCATTGGGTTAAAATACGTAAAACAGAGAGCATTAAAACTAAGAAAGGCTGCACAAAAAAAAATTAAATAAAAATATTAGATAAACAAATTATAAATTCAAATTCAAAATTATACAAATTATAAATTCAAATTCAAAATTATACAAATTATAAATTCAAATTCAAAATTGTACAAATTATAAATTCAAATTCAAAATTATACAAATTATAAATTCAAATTCAAAATTATACAAATTATAAATTCAAATTCAAAATTATACAAATTATAAATTCAAATTCAAAATTATACAAATTATAAATTCAAATCTTCTTTTGTCACTTTATCGCTGTCATTCGTTTCTGTCGTCTGCCATGTTTCGTTGAACATTGAGTAAAACTAAACCAGTAAAAAAGCACGTCAATGCGTTTCACACGAATAAATAAAATTGAAAAAAGCTGATTCATTGAAATATTAAACATTTAAAAATATTGAACAATTATATCTAAGTTTGTACACATTTCTCTTATAGTCATGGGACTCAAATCTGTCAATCACCCCTTTCTCCAATTCTGGCTTCGTGCCTGCCATACGTAAGGCTAACAGTTCAACGCTTACAAAAATACATATGTATTCATATAGGGCCCACAAATGTGCGACGCACACAAAAATACATATGTACTTTTACAAAAGGACAATAGTTTTTTAACCGCACAAAAATACATATGTATTCATATAGGGCCCACAAATGTGCGACGCACACAAAAATACATATGTATTCATATAGGGCCCACAAATGTGCGACGCACACAAAAATACATATGTACTTTTACAAAAGGACAATAGTTGTTCAACGCACAAAAATACATATATATTCTTATATAAGACCAACGGATGTTCAGCACACAAAAATACATTATCATCATCAGTAGCGCAACAGCCCCAAGGTAGGGCAAGGCCATCTGCCTGTTGGCAGATTTCTAGACAGGAAATGTTTTCTTTTTACCAGGTAGGGTTGTCAGTCCTACCTCCAACACTCTACAGTAATATTAGACCGGGACCTACTGTGTGGTAAAGTGGATTCCGAACTACTACAAACATCCTTATAACCGCCGGGACTCGAACCCGAAACCTATGAAAAATACATTATATATTCTAAAATTCTTAATTGATTGCACATTACAAACAAAATAAATTTTATTATATCGATTTATTATGATTGTCAATTTTTAATTACTATTTTTCTTCATAATTACACACACAAAAATATTCTAATTAGTTAAAAATGATATTTAAGAACACCATAACCTATACCCTTGAGGGTAAATGAATGAATCTTTCTATATCAGGGATGACAGGAAAGTAACATCCGGAGAGGCAACGAATCTCTCGCAGTTGATCCATTTTAAAAGATTTCTCTCTTTTTTTCCTCAATCCCCCTCCACCCCCACGTGATGATCTGTCACGGACAACCCTCCTCGCCTAATGGCGGGAAAATGTCGCCTTCGCACGCGAGCTGCCGGAATGTTAAAACAGGAAGCCCCGGATGTCTTGATACCATCTCTCACTTCCGGTAAGGATTGCAATTCACGTGGAAGAGGGCTCTGTTGGGCCACTGTACATTTTTTTGCTCGTATTTGACTTTAGGTCAAATACGAGCATTCAACGGTCACGGGGCACACTGTGAAGGATGGTACGAACTCTCTAAAACAGGGGTCTCCAAACTACGGCCCGCGGGCCAAATCCGGCCCGCCAGTGACATCCATCCGGCCCGCGACAGCGAATAGCATATTGTTGCTGTAATAAGTTGGATAAAAAAAAACACAGAATGATAATAACTCAGTTTTATTGACTTGCTAGGTATGGCTTAATGGCAAGCATAATACGCAGAAAATTTAGCTTAAGCGTAACAACTAACAAATAATTCAAATGAATCCCACTAACATTATAAACTAGTGAACATCCCGCGGTTACCCTCGGTAGTTATGTTGGGGTAAAGAGTATCGCATATGTATGTATATCGATGTTTGGAATGTATATACCCTGAATTGGAGATATGATTTTTATCCTGAAAATCCCCCAGGAACGGAATAGTCTAGAAATTATAGATAATGGCAGAAAAATTAAAACGTTTTTGACCCTTGGTACTTACTGGAGTAAACAGTATGGCCCTAAGGTTGGAAAGTTTGGAGACCCCTGTTCTAAAACATAACTTTTTTGTACGGGAATGTAGGGTCGGAAGGGACGCATTGAGGCACCAACACACCTTCAAACGAATTTCCCTCAATAGTTGGTCACCATGTTACTCCGCGTCCATATCTTCTCTGCAAGCTACACGCATCTCCTGGGTAGTGTTGAGTAAAAGCGGTGCAGTCTTTGCTTACGGCATGAAGATTAACTGTCTCTGTGTTTGCCAGCTATGTTAGGATAAGTAATTTCAAAGTGAAAATGAGATTTTTCCAAGAAAAGAAATGCGTTCGTAATTCTGTATTTTTTTTTTTTAAAGATTGCTGTTCTGCGTTTTATTCTTACATTCAACCTCTGTATCTGCCTAGTCGATTACATTTATATTTGATAATGTTTCTTTTTCTTTATTTTAAGATAAAACTGCCAAATGCATAATATAAATATAAAATATAATACTAAATATACTTAAATTTGTGAACAAAGTTATATTTTTGTGAATTAGCCAAACAAAATTCCATTTAATAATTTGGCGTTAAAACGATAGAATTTGGCGTAAAAGCAATTTAGAAAAAATATTTTGGCAAAATAAAGATATAGTCTGGAGTTAAAGCAATTAAAATTTGGTGAAAAAGCAAATCATTAAAATTTTGTCATAATAGCGGTAAAATTTGGCGTTAAGGCAATTTAAGAGTAAATTTTCGCCTAATATCTTTTAAATTTAGCATTAAAGGCACAAAATTTGGTGTAAAAGCATTTTAGGAATAAAATTTCTATTAGTGATAAACCTTGAATAAAAAGTATTTTATGAACGATTGAAAATTTGAACAAGATATATATAGAGCGAGAGTGTGAGCTAATAGAAGGAATTGAATAAATTTCCACTACACATTTTGTAGCATAGCTAATCATAATTCCCGAATTATTCAGTAATACTGTAACTAAATGTATTTTCGCTACACATTTTGTAGAATATTTTAATATATTTGCTTAACGCACTAAACGTATTTCGTAACATAACTAAACATATTTGCGTAACATTGCTAAACATAATTCCGAAACATATTCCGTAACACAGTTAAATATATATCTGAAACATATTCTGCAGCATAGTTAACATATTTCATAACATAACTAAACATATTCTGTAACATAGCTAAATAAATTTTTATTGCATATTGAGCAGCATAGCTTAACATAGTTACGGAACCTATTTTGCAACATAGCTATCTATAGTTTCGCTATATATTTCGTAAAATAATTAAACATATTTGAGGAAAAATGCTAAAGATATTTCAGTAACATATCTAAACATAACTCCGAAATACACTCATGTCCATAATTAAGGATAATTCAGAATCACACAGAAATCGAACTCTAAAATAAAAATTTCACCTGTAGAATTATCACACACATCTTGAAGAAGAATATGCAAAATACAGGAAACCACCAGATGGCGCGGATAGTTCGTCACAATGACGAGAGTGTAAGACAGGGGTATATAAGGAATGGTGGCAAAGAAGTAAAATCGTTCACAAGCGCTTTAAAAGCCTTTCAGTGCAATAACCGCATAGTTATGGCACAAAGGAAACATTTGGATGATTTTTTGCGTGGTAGAATTATCGGACGACTGGAATGTGGACGTACCCAACTGGAAGTATCCGAGAAACTTGGAATCGCCCAGAGTATCATCTCCAGGCTTTGGCAACGATTCCAAGATGATGGTAATGTGTGTAGACGTTACAGCACAGGTCGTCCCCGAGTTACAACGCCGAATGAGGACCGGTATTTAGCAGTTACTGCCAAAAGAAACAGACGGAGCACAGCATCAGACCTGTCTCGCAGCTCTCTTCAGCTACCGGTACGACCGTTTCAAGGCAGACCGTGTACAGACGCTTAGGGCACATTGGTCTATATGCTCGTAGGCCTGTCAGATGTGTTCCACTTACCGCAACTGACTGTCGCCTGCGATTAACTTGGAGTAGAGAGCATGCATTGTGGACACCACAACAGTGGACTTGTGTGATGTTTTCCGACGAGTCCAGGTTTAGTTTGCAGTCGGATTCTCGCAGGACTTTCATATGGAGAGCGCCAGGTACCAGTTACCACCAAGAGAACACCATTGAACGACACTCGTTACGGTGGTGCAGGATGGCTCGTTTTGGGAGGAATTATTCTTGGTTCCAGAACTGACCTGCATGTTCAGAGTGTAACGATGGCAGGCCACATCTATCGGGATGTCATTCTGGAACAACATGTACGTTTGTTTCGGGGCGCCATGGGTGCTGAATTTCTGCTTATGGATGACAATGCCCGTCCTCACCGTGCAAATATTGTAGACGAATGCCTTCAATTGGAGGATATCCCCCGTATGGATTGGCCAGCATATTCACCGGACTTGAATCCAATAGAGCATGTGTGGGATATGCTTGGCCGACGAATTGCAGCCCGTCAACCCCCTCCCACCTGTCTACCGGAACTTCGGAGGGCATTGCTTGATGAGTGGTGTAATATTCCCCAACAATCTTCACGGACAGTTATTCATCTCTCACAGCCATCAACAGATTTTTTAACAAAAATAGTCAGGTTCAAGATATCAGAAATCTATTATACACAATCAACAACAAATCAATCAGCCTATTGTGGCTCAAAGCACATGTCGGCAACAAGGGTAACGAACGTGCTGACTTTCTTGCCAAAGAAGCGACAAAGCAAACAATACATCAATCCCAATTAAAAGGCCCAACAAGCCTACTGAAAAGACAACTAAAATTGAATAGCCTCAAGATCTGGCAAGAAGAGTGAGACACTCAGCTTATAGGAAGAAGAACCCATCAATTTCTTCCAACAGTGTCAACGAAGATGTCCATAAATACATATCTAAACTACTTTGTAACGGGACATGGTCCCTTCCCCGCGTACTTATACAGGTTCAATATTAAAGATACGGACAACTGCATTTGTGGTGAAACTGGCACGCCGGAACACTATCTCTTCTCCTGCTCTTTAACACACTCAAATCACGTTCTCCAACCAAATCCAGATACATATGCAACCTGGGCACAAAATGCAGCATTCTCCAAAACAATAAAGAAAAAAATTATTAAAGTGATGGACTTTGTAACCCATAATATAGACTACATTACACAATAGAAACAAAAAGCATATTCTTAATCTATTATTGTATCTATATCCCCTAACAGCTTGTGTAATACTAATTACCATACGCAGCCACTTCCTTTAAATAATTGTGTTAACAATTTTATTGTACATATGTAAATATCAGTAATCTTTCTCTTAGTTGTCTAATTTTTGTTTTCATTTTCTATAATTTAATGATTGATTACTATAAGTAGTTTTAGTAGAGTGATTGCTGCCGATGGCCATAAAATGTGTGCTATTCGCCAGGAATCACTCAAACAGGCCTAAAGCAAGAGTTCTTAGAACTCTTCACGATTGAGAGCCGTTCTGGTGTGTTTATATGCACCAGACAACTCCCAAAGCGGAACGAACCCAGTGATTATCACATTATCAACAGTGTACTCAGCCAAAGGGCTGCTTGCGTTGCCCAGAGTGGTTCTGAAATCTCGTTAACTCGGGAAGGCCAGTGACACGCCTGCGGCGTTCAAGTTCAAGATCAGATTGATAATTTGATACTCAGCATGCCTAGGCGTTGTAAGGCCTGTATTTCCTCGTCCGGGAGACATATTCCATATTAACCATCATACTAACCATGTTATACTGTTTTTTATAAATAGGCTCTTTTTTGAAATTTGCTCCAGGGAGTAAAAATCGTAATTTTTATTAATTACGTCAAACATATAGCATCTTTTTTGCTCTTTACCTTTTGTTTAATAAATAGACTTTACAAATAAGTCAAATTTGTTTTGCTTCTGTCTCTTTCTTTGCCTGAATTTCATTATCCTTAATTTATGGACATGAGTGTATATTCCGTAAAATATCGATATATAGTTTCGCTATATATTTCGTAATATAATTAAACATATTTGTGCAAAAAACATACAATTAATAATAATTATATATAATATACTAATAATTATTCAGCACATATAATTAATTTATTATATGTACATTAAACTGCTAAACATATTTCATAACATAGCTTAACACATTTCAGGATCATATCTAAACAGGCCTCAGGAACATATTCCGTAAAATAGCAAAATATAGTATCTCTATATATTTCGTAACTTAGCCAAACATATTTGAGAAAAATAGCTAAACATATTTCCTAACATAGCTAAATATATTTCAGCAACATATCTAAACATGCGTCCGAAACATATTCCTTAAAATAACTAAATATATTACCATTAAATATTTCGCAACATAAAAAAACATATTATCATAATTAAACATAGTTCTGAAACATATCACGTAACATTGTTAAATATACCTCCGTTATACATATTTCGCAACATAGCTAAACCTATTTTCATCAAACAGCTCACTTAAACAGTTTTCATTACAAATTAGGCATTGAACGGAAACAAAAATGCATTATAGCCTGTTCTTTTCTTTCTAATGCAGCTGGCAAACATACAGCTTGGTCTTGGATGCCTTAAGGCAAGCGCTGCACAGACGTTGCTCACTTTGCATTACTCAGGGGGTGCGTGTAACTTGAAGATAAGCCACGGAGTCACAATGCCCCCGCAACGCTCTACGATCCTATTAGACCGGGACCTACGATTTAAAGTGGATTCCGAACCACTCCAGACATCCATGGCACCGCCGGGACTCGAACCCGAAACCTGTGGTACCGAGCGCCAGAGCGCTAGCTACTCGGCCCTTCAGGCCCATAACAGTCTGTTCTAATTCTGTATTGAAATGCATGCAAATTCCTTTTTAACAATTCATTTGAGAGAGATACCATTCTCGCTTCAACAGTCTTAAACAATTCCTTGTTTGCAACTCTCTGCAAGCGTGAGCAAGCAATAAAAGAAGAACAGCATTGACTAGCTGTAGTAAATACAAAGTTATGAACGTTTTGTGACAACGCTCGTCAGTCGAGAGATAGGTTCAAAAAATCCACAGCTCGTTCTGAGCAGCGGTCACTGAGGGCGACGCTAGATGAACATGAAATAAGTAATAGAAAAAAAAATTAAAGTCAATTCCTACTTTTTTTTCACTCTATTACAGAAAGTCCTTTATAAAGAATTTTCATTCATTCATTTTTTAAGTTTATCTGGCGCCATCTATTGGTAGATATATGCAACTTAAATCTGAAAAAAAAACTAATGAATTAATCAAATTTAATTACTGAATTAATATTTGAAAATAACTGTTATTAACATCCAGTGTCATCCACTACAAGTTCAAAAAAAAATGTATTCGAACTCGAATGGATGGATCAAAAGCATTTTATGAACGATTGAAAATGTGAACAAGATATATATAGGGAGAGTGTGAGCTAATAGAAAGAATTGAATGAAAAAAAGCGCTTTTTGTGTGGATGCACGTGAATTTCCATGACAATGGAGTTAATTGAAGAGATGCTGAAGACACGAATTGTTTACCGCCGTTCTCAACAATGCATCTTTGCGCCCTGCTTATTATTGATTTCCAAGAACAATGAGGCCTAATTTCGAACCCTCAAAAGAAAATTCATTTAGTTTCTAGTACTTCGGAGACATTAAAGCAGTTTTTCTGAAGACACCTTGGTTTATAGTAAATAGTGTTTAATTATGATGTTTGTTGTTCTGATTTTTTTGTGTGTGGTGTTTCTCTAAATGTTCATGTTTTAAAAAATATAACTATGATTAAAAAAAGAGTCCATAAATACCTGAACACAGACCTGTTTTCTACTACTACTACTACACCACAATATACCACTGTGCCTAGAGTTGAGTTGCCCCTTTACTGTTTGGGAAGGATGTGGGAGAGAAGAAGTCTGATTGAACTCTGTGACGCTCTAAGGTCATGTGAGACTGGGATCTACTGTTTAAAGTGCATTATGAACCATTCCAAACATACATTGCACAGCCGGGATTCGAACTCGAAACCTGGGATACTGAGAGCCAGAGCGCTAGCCACTTGGCCATCTGGCCACCACAGACCTGCTTTCACCAATATTATTTCATTTTTTTTTCACAAAAGTTCATTTTTAAATAAATGAATCCACTCTAAAACGTAGGTCACTGTCTAATAGGATCGTAGAGCGTTCCGGAGGTAGTGTTACTCCGCGTGCGTAGTTTATTTTCGAGTTACACGTACCTCCTGGATAGTGCTAAGTAGGTAACATCGGTGCAGCCTTTGCTTATGGCATAAAGACAACTATCTATGTATTTGCCAATTGCATTAGAAAAAAAAATTTCAAAGTTAAAAGAGTTTTTCCAAGAAAAGAAATTTGTCCGTTTGTCCTTTATTTGTTTGTGTGATGTTTTCCTAAATGTATATTTTAAAAAAATATATATAACTAACTATATATAAAAAAAAAGAGTCAATAAATACCTGAACACACATCTGTTTTCACACATATTATTTCCTTTTTTTTTCACTAGAGTTGTTTAAATAAATGCTTTTTATCATATGAATTGGCTTGAATGAAAGAAAAAGGATTCTGATTGAAAATTTAGATAAAAATAAGTGTCGGATAAAACGCTTTTTGTAAGTTGACTTTTTTTTGTGTGACGGTTCTTGTCCAAATTCAAACTTAACTGATTGGTTTAAATCTAGAATACTGTATCCCTGAGGAAAATCGCCAATCTTGCAACCCGGAATATTTTGCCAATTTCTTTAGGGTTACAATACTCTAGAGGAAATCATGACTCTTTTTCCGAGCAATATAATGACAATTTATCTATGCTTTGATAGTTATTTTCAGAATTTCTTACTTATAGTAAATAAAGAACATAAATATATATTCTTTTAAATATTTATTCCGATAAATTATTTCTGAGATTCTTCTTATAACTTATGTCGGCCACTGATACAAAATAATAACAAATTTTTGGTTAAAATCTAGAATCCTGTACCCTTTGTGCCAAACACATCGCCAAGTTGCCAAGTCGGTAAGTAAGCTTAGAAATGAATGGGCCAGGTAGTTTGCGCGGTAAAATGATATTACGCCAAAATCCTTCACTGGGTTGCCAAATCGCCAAGTAAACAAACAAAATGACTGCCGAAATTCTGTGTCATTGCAAAATGCTATTTCGCCAAAATTTACAGCCAAAGAGTGCTGTTATGCCAATATAGCAATTAGTAGCCAAATACTTATTACGTCAAAGTTACGAATTACTATTACGTTAATGAAAAAACTTTTTCACTAAGCAAATTTTGTATTTGTAGTGCTTTTACGGTAAAAGTTAATTCTTTATCACCAAATTTTTACTTTAGGCGAATTGTTTTTTGCTTTTACTCCAAAAGTTTATGCTTTATCGCCAAATTTTTATATACTTTTGCCCCAAATGTTATCGCTTTTACGCCAAAATTTAGCACTATTATGACAATAAAATTATGTATAAATTGTCTTTATCACCAATTTATATCGCTTTATCGCGACATGTGTACCACTATTATGGCAAAATTTTAATTTTTTCTTTTCAAGCCACTTTTTGCCGCTTTAACGACAAAATATATAATTATTTTGTCAACATTTTATTCCTAAATTGCTTTTACACCAAATTAAATCGCTTTATAGACAAATGTTATTATGGTTCCTTTCTTTCGACACGACCATACTTTTCCATCACAAACATCAAGACAATCAACCAATTTGATATCAGAACCGCAATTTGGGCATTCATACTTAATAGCAATCAATCCATTTTCCATGCAATACTTAAACACTGTGTTCGCACCCAATTTATTCAATTCATAAAAAGAAATAAGCATGCATAAGCCCTTTCATCCATTCCTGTACTTGCATAGCCATAGCAAATGAATATGGAATACTTCACCAACAGCACAAATCCACAGAAAAATTTAACTTGTAGCGTTCTTAAAGTTTATTTTATTATTAATTTATTTTAATTATTAAAAATTTAAACTGTAACGTAAACTAACGTTCTAAAAAGCTAAAGCTTCAAATATTGCTTGCGAATTCTAATTACGGTTGCCACAAAATCCTAACTAAACGAACCTCTTTAAAAAGGAAATTAATTATTTAAGAATAAAATATAAGTTACTAATAAATTTAAAAATCGTTTTTCTTGTATGCCTCTTATTTTCATGAATGGCGAAATCCTAAAAATTGTTTTTGTTCTGTATCAATGACAGACGTACGTTGTAAGAATAAGCTCGAAATAATCAATAACTTATAGGAATACCTATTTAAAGGAATATGTTTCGGTTTTTATTTACTGCAAATGAGAATTCTGCAAATATTTATCGAAATAGTAATAAAATAGTCATTATATTGTTCGGAAAATGAAGCTGCGAATTACTCTTATTTACAATATTGCAACCCTAAAGAAATTGGCGAAATAATCAGGGTTGCAAGTTTGGCGACTTTCTCAGGGGTACAGTATTCTAGATTTTAATCCAGTTTTTATGATGTTATAACTCATATTATGATGATTATGATGTTATAACTCATTTTTATGATGTTATGATGTTACACTCATAAAAATACGAAAAAAAACGGTTTTTTAATTTATTGACAACTTATATTTGATCATCAAATTATTATTAGTTTAATGCTTGTGACATAATTATGGTTTTATAACAATTCTTATTTGAATTCGCGCGGAAAAATGTAGCTTTTTAATTTTAGAATGTTAGTTCAGGGAAGAAAGAGGGCGTCGGAAAGTAGTAATTTATTTTTGATTGTTTTCTTCGTCCATATGACTATGCACGGAAAGGTTTTAATAAGGCAATAAAAAGATAATTTTCACCTCTAACAAAGGATATATCAGAATAAAATGTAAGTTATTCTTTGGTTTCTTTTTTTTTTTCCCTTTTTAAATAATTTTGATTTATCATTCGAATCGATAAAATCATTGAATGATTGAATCATTCGTAAGCAAAATGAAATATTTTTTGACATAATAGAAAAGAAAAAAAAAATAGCCATGTTAGCGAATGATTTCGGCGTAATTTATCGTAACAGCGGTGATTATCTCTGCCTAAATGATACATTTATGTGAGTTAGCAAAACAAAATTCCACATAATAATTTGGTAATAAAGCGGTTAAATTTGGCTTAAAAGTAATTTAGGAATAAAAGTTTGGTAAAATAATGATATATTTTGGCATTAAAACGGCAATACGTGGCATAAAAAGAAAACATTAAAATTTTGCCATAATAGTGGTAAAATTTTGGCGATAAAGCCAAGTAAATTGTCATAAAGACAATTTAGGTATAATTTTGTGGCATAATAGGGCTACATTTTGGCGTAAAAGCGATAGATTTGGAGCAGAAGTATTCAAGGAAAAAATTTTTGGGGATAAAAATTTGGCGATAAAGCATTAAATTTTGGCGTAAAAGCAATTTAAAAAAAAAATTTGCTTAGTGAAAAAGTTCTGCTATAAAGCATTTCAAGGATTAAAGTTTTGGCTGGATAGTGATAATACTTGGCGTTAAAATTATAAACTTTGGCTTAAAAGCACTTTCAGGAATAAACTTTGTAATAGCTGTTTGGTACTAATGTTGGCGTAATAGCAATGTTTATCAATATATTTTGGCGAAATAGCGTTTTACAGACACCAAACTTCGGCAGCCATTTTGGTTGCTTGCATGGCTATTTGCATTCCAGTGAAGGATTTTGGCCTAATACCATTTTACCTACTATGCTTACCTGGCGATGAATTTCTCACAAAGGACTCACTGTTCTAAATTTTTACCAACTGCTTTAGTTCAACACGCTTTCAAACAGGTCGTCAGATTTGCTCAACTTATTGCAAACGTGCTGACAAGCATTAGAACTGATTCATACTTAGAGATTTTGTTTTTAAAAAAAACGTATTTATATGGGATAAAATATTCATCATTTTTTTAATCGTATTAAACTAACTATCGTATTAAACTTTATAACTTATTTATATATCTTATACACAGACATAAATCTTTATAAAAATATCGAAACATCTAATATTTGAATTAAAGTGGCTTAAAATTCTAAATTATGAAAGCTTTTCTATCCATTTGTATACCAAAATCCTTCTTATAATGTATTATTAACATCATTACAGTTTGTGCGTGCTGTTTGAATTTTCATCTTGTTTTTTTTTTATACTTACCACTTCGCTGCAGAACAGGTGGGCAGTTTCTATCTCGTAAGGGGCTACATAGCACTAGACACGGGGGTGAGGGGTGGAGATAAGACAAGAAACTCCTGCCTTCATCATCCATCCGTGGGCTGTCTGTAGGCAACATACGCTCAAGAGCCAAAACATTATGACCACCTGTCAATAACGAGTTGGCCCACCTTTGGCGCGCAACACAGCTTCAACCCGCCTTGGCATGGAGTAATACCACCACTTAATACCAGTCAAATATCGCTTCGTGCCTTCCATGCCTTCCATGTCATCCATACCATGTTCCATACGTGCCTTCCATGTCATCCAGGCGAGTTCATTGCAAAATGTAGGGGTGGTCATAATGTTTTGGCTCTTGAGTGTAAGTGGTACCAAGGTGTTTCAAAGAATAATAACGGCAGATTTTCTAGGTTTCTCTGTTTTGGAGAATTCCAGTTCCTTATCCCTCAGAACTCAAATATCGAGATATAGAAGAGGCATTCATTTTTGGTTCCACTTCCATGGAGCTGCTGACGTTTTTGCATTTTTTATCCCAGGTATGAAGTCATGGTCATACAACAAAAATTCGTTGGACCATTTTCATTCCCACTTCACTAAATTTTGCAGCCAGCAAGAAATCAATGGTTTGGTTCGGTTTGTCGCTCTACGGTCATCTTGTGCACACTTTAGGCTAAACAGGCCGGGACCTAAACAAGACCTACAGTCCCAGTCAAAAAAATATGCCATAAGTAAGGCCTGCACCGCTGTTATTCCTTTAGCACTACCCTGGGGGCACGTGTAGCTTCAAGATAAGATACGGACGCGGAGTAACACTATCCCCGACAACGCTCTACGATCTTATTAGATCGGGACCTACTGTTTAAAGTGGATTCCGAATCACTACAAACATCCATGGCACCGCCGGGACTCGAACCCGAAACCTGTGGTACCGAGCACCAGAGCGCTTGCCACTCGGCCATTCAGGCACCACAAGCAAGAAATCTATGCGTGACACGGAAAAGAAGTCTCGAAGAAGAGAAAGTTTCCACTTCCAAAAAAAGGCCTCGCGAAATTCTGCAAATATGAATCATACATCTCTGACAGCACAAAAACAAAGAGTCATCTCTCTCAGTGTTTGAGGCCGACTGGCAGAGAGTAATGAAGGCATAGGAATTCCCGAGACAGCGCATCCCTCAGTGGAAGTAATGCTTTTCGAGTACCGCATCCATCATTTAGTTTTAAAGCAACACAGAATTTTTCCCAAACGTACGTTATATCTCTTACTTTTTTTTAGAAGTGTTCTACTTTTATTCTGGCGTTCGATACAATCTGGTAAGTCTCTTGGACAGTACTTAGATTCAATGGGGGGTTTTTCATAACACGATTTGAAAAAATAGATCACAAATGTTATAAATATGTTACATTCTTATTCTAATAGAGAGAGGATCAGTGTGTTCTGGTTTTTTTCTTCTCTTGCATCCTTTGTTAACCGCCGACCCCCTCCCCTTCCCATCTATTCCCTCTAAGCCAGGGGTGAGCAATCTGAGTTCCTCCTTGAACATCTTTTTGGCCCTTGAGATGCATCACACTTTTACAAAATAAATTTATTTTATAATGGCCAAAGGAGTGAAAAAACAATGCATTATGTGTGCATCCCTATATTCAAAAATGAACTGTTGAAATGATGAGAAAAAATGAATTTTGATTTTAAAGCAATATTCTTGCGAATATAGGACAGATAGTGCCTGTTTTATGGATGAGTTGACAGTTATGAGTGCGCAGAATAATTCAGTTATATTCTGTGAAGTCATGATGCGCGCGCATCGATTTGCAAAAGCTAAGTGAAAGAGTGAAGAAAGAAATATCGCACTAGTAAAATAAATATTTTTGAATGATTTCATTTTTTTTTTATTTCTTTTGTATTTGTATATTTTTTATATTCCATTTTGAGTGCTGTATATTTCTTTACAATGTGCGTTTAGTATCATATATTACTATATCATCTATGTTTACTTGTAAGAATAATAGCAAACACAATAATAATAACTCGTTGTTTCAATTTTCACTACAAAAAAATGCCTATAGTGGGTCTCAATCTAATAGGGGGATATATAATATTATATGCGGCTCGCGGAGTTAGGATTTCTAAAGTGGCCAGCAAGATCATTTGGGTTGGCCACCCCTGTATTAAGTAGAATTTTTTGTCCGGTAATGAAGAAATCCTTTCACGGGGAGGATGCCAGTAGGGGTTTATTTTTAACTGCACATTCTACAATTTATTCCGATTTCTTACTGTTTGTCATCTATAGTGCAGATCTATAAATGGCAAACAGTGTCCACAGTATAGAGGATTTACATTCAAGGTGATTATAATTAAAGTCCCACTTTCAAAATGCTGCAAAAAAAGAACCACTCGTCAGAATGAGTTCACATTTGAACTGAAGATACTTGAAGAAGTGGGGAAACAGTGCGGCATAAGAAATAAAGCTCCAAAGTGTATTAATAGATGGCGCTGTAAGAAGCCTACTATGCAAATTAAAAGACGCTCCTGCCCATGACACATTGCATTTGGCATGCAAGCGCGAGGTAGGTGGCGTTCTCCTCAAATTGCATCTGAGCAGCTAGTCCTGGGTCTCTCATTCGAGGATCGCTCTCTGCTCACGAAGCCCTTTTTCGAAAACGACGATTGTGCTCTGGCAGCTTTAAAGAAATTCCGGTCATTAAAGGGTACGAAAACAGGTTGTGCTCCGATGATTGGCAAGGGTATGTGGAAAAGGATTACTACTACACCACACCACATCACTGTGCCTAGAGCAGAGTGGCCTCTTTAAACAGTTTGGGAATGATGTGGGGGAGAAGAAGTCTGGTTGGGGCTCTGTGACGCTCCACGGTTCCTAGGAGACCGGGACCTACAGTATAAAGTGTATTCCGAACCACTACCAACATCCATGGCACCGCCGGGACTCGAACACTAAAGTGGTGGTGCCGAGGGCCAGACCGCTAGCTATTCGGCCATTCAGGGCCCCGCAGAAAATTAATAAGAAATTCGAAGAGATTTGTTCTTTTGCAGTGAAATGTGGCAGACGGAGGAAATCAGTTGCTTCAACGTTAGTAGAATATGTGGGCACAGTATTACAGGAAGGGCAAAGTAGCGGTGAACAAAAGTGCAGTGAGTGGGGAATTGCCGATCTTTATACATGCCTGTGAGCACGGTACATAAAAGTTTAGGCATTATCCTTTACTGCTATCCATACAAAGATAACCCATGTTCAGGAGTTCCATCTGTTGATACACTTTGTAATTTTTTTTTCTGATGCTTTACCATTCCCATCTTCTTCAAGTATCTCCAGTTCAAATACGAACTCATTGTGACGAGTGTTTCTTTTTTTACAACATCCTGAAAGTGGGACTTATATGTATATATGCGCCCCGTATATAAATAAAATGCACAACATATCCATACAGAAAAACAAAAAAGTCAAACGAGAACTGACAAACAATAAAGTAGAAACAAGAGCCTTTTTTTACAACAAAAGTCCCAACACTATTCGCTGCAAGTGAAATGTCCTGTGCTTCATAAAAGCACATTCAGAGTGCATCATAAAACCATCATAGCATTCGCAAGACGAACCCAGAGGAATCTCCCATTCAGAGCACCCAAACAAAGAAATGGTTCGCTATTTCTTTTCGCTTGGAGTTCATATATATATATATATATGTATATGTATGATTTAATATTCTGCAAGTGTAATCTGTTATAAAATATGAATAATATTGAGTGTCGTCGTGAGTTAACATATTTTAAAAATATCTAATGTAAGGAAAAAAAATTAAATAATTTATTAAAATTCTTTTTCGGTAGTGTAGTATTTTTCCCAAGAGAAGAGTGGTAAAATTTCGTTCCCAGGAGAGAGCGTATTCTTTAACAAGTTCATAATAAAAATCTATCACTCAAATCTGACGGCAAAAACTCAGTGTCATAGATAATGAGACCTCATGAAATGGCGACTGTCTGTGTAACCTTTACAGGTCGAAACAATTACAGATGGCATATGGACAACACAATGAGTTGTTGCAACATTATTGGTGATAGATCATGGGTTGAGGAAGTGTCCACTCCAATAAAAATTGCGGGAAGCTGACACCCCGCTGGACAGATTTTCTTAAAGGTAGGTTTTTGGAGAGAAGAAAAAGAGTTCTGCGAACGAGTTCTTAAGACGTGCTGTCTTTTTCTCGTCGGACTTTCGGCCAGTTTCCAAAGAGAGCCCCATGTGGTTTCGTGCATCGCGTCAAATAATAATTAGTGCCTGCCACAGACCTGGTGAAATAGATTCATCGTAGACTTGAAAACTCTGAAAATTTTCGTCCTTGGAGTGAACTGCACTTGTAAATCAATTGATATCTTTTTTTTTTTTTTTTTTTTTTTTTTGTATAAATTATAATTTGTAAATAGAGTTTCATACACTCATGGCCATAAATTAAGGATAATGAAGTTCAGGCAAAGAAAGAGACAGAAGCAAAACAAATTTGACTTATTTGTAAAGTCAATTTATTATACAAAAGGTAAAGCGCAAAAAAGATGCTATATGTTTGACATAATTAATAAAAATTGCGATTTTTACTCCCTGGAGCAAATTTCAAAAAAGAACCTATTTACAAAAAACAGTACAACATGGTTAGTATGATGGTTAATATGGAGTATGTCTCCCGGACGATGCAATACAGGCCTTACAACGCCTAGACATGCTGAGTATCAAATTATCAATCTGATCTTGGGGAATATTACACCACTCATCAAGCAATGCCCTCCGAAACTCCGATTGACAGGTGGGAGGGGGTTGACGGGCTGCAATTCGTCGGCCAAGCATGTCCCACACATGCTCTATTGGATTCAAGTCCTGTGAGTATGCTGGCCAATCCATACGGGTGATATCCTCCAATTGAAGGCATTCGTCTACAATGCTTGCACGGTGAGGACGGGCGTTTTCATCCATAAACAGAAATTCAGCACCCATGGCGCCCCGAAACAAACGTACATGTTGTTCCAGAATGACATCCCGATAGATGTGGCCTGTCATCGTTACACTCTGCACATTCAGGTCAGTTCTGGAACCAAGAATAATTCCTCCCCAAACGAGCCATCCTGCACCACCGTGACGGTGTCGTTCAATGGTGTTCTCTTGGTGGTAACAGGTACCTGGCGCTCTCCATATGAAAGTCCTGCGAGAATCAGACTGCAAACTAAACCTGGACTCGTCGGAAAACATCACACAAGACCACTGTTGCGGTGTCCACAATGCATGCTCTCTACTCCAGGTTAATCGCAGGCGACAGTGAGTTGCGGTAAGTGGAACACATCTGACAGGCCTACGAGCATATAGAGTAATGTGCCCTAAGCGTCTGTACACGGTTTGCCTTGAAACTGTCGTACCGGTAACTGAAGAGAGCTGACGAGACAGGTCTGATGCTGTGCTCCGTCTGTTTCTTTTGGCAGTAACTGCTAAATACCGGTCCTCATTCGGCGTTGTAACTCGGGGAAGACCTGTGCTGTAATATCTACTCACATTACCATCATCTTGGAATCGTTGCCAAAGCCTGGAGATGACACTCTGGGCGATTCCAAGTTCCTAGGATACTTCCAGCTGGGTACGTCCACATTAAAGTCGTCCGATAATTCTACCACGTAAAAAATCATCCAAATGCTTCCTTTGTGCCATAACTATGCGGTTATTGCACTGAAAGTCTTTTAAAGCGCTCGTGAACAATTTTACTTCTTTGCCACCATTCCTTATATACCCCTCTCTTACACTCTCGTCATTGTGACGTACTATCCGCGCCATCTGGTGGATTCCTGTAATTTACATATTCTTCTTCAATATGTGTGTAATAATTCTACAGGTGAAATTTTTATTTTAAAGTTCAATTTCTGTGTGATTCTGAATTATCTTTAATTTATGGACATGAGTATTTATATATATATATATATGTAATGCTTGCAAATAAATATTGAAATGTTCCCATGAACCTGAAAGTGACCCTCTTCTTGAAGTCGTTATAGGTCTAGTATAGGCCGAGACGTTACAGTAACATAATTTTATGGCGGTTTTTTCTTCTTCTTTTTGGTGTAAAACAACGAAGCATCACTTGAAAAAGTTCATTGCATTTGAGTATTCATTTGTTAAGTTTAACTTATTATATGTTAAGTTTAACTTATTACATGTTAAGTTTAATTTATTATATGTTAAGTTTAACTTATTATTGATTCAGATCTATAAACGGAGTTCGCCGAAAATTGAAAATTATATTTAAAGATAACTGTGATTTTAAACAGTTATTCAGATACACAAATTCTTTTAAGCCTAAGATACATTTCCTTTACTAATACAGGGTCTGATGGTTGAGTGGCTAGTGCTCTGGCGCTCAGTGCAACAGTTTCGGGTTTGAATCCCAGCGGTACTATGGATGTTTGTAGTGCTTTGGAATCCACTTTAAGCCGTAGTTCCAGGTCTCATATGAACGTAGAGCGTCACAGAGCCCAATCATACATCGTCTCACCCACATTCCTTCCCAAGCTGTAAAGGGGCAACTCATCTCTAGGTGGTGTGGTGTAGAAGTATTACCTTTGAAGTCAAATTTCAGAAGGAAAATTTTTATTGAATGAGAAATTTTAATTTTCAAAATCTCCTATTGAACAAGAATTATGGTGTGTAAAATTCCTCTATATCTGAAAGTTAATGTCTTTATATAAAGCAATATATATATATTCATTCTTTTTACATATATATATATAATATTATATTCATTAAAAAAATTTTATTTCCTGCAACAGGATACATTTAAATTTGTGAACTCTTTCATTGTGCAAATAATATGCATTTAAAAAAAAATTATTCTTGATTAGTTGAAAATTTATTTAAAGATCGTCATATTTTTTAACCGACAGATTGACTTGCATCATTTTTTTTAAACTACGGTAAAAAAAAAAAAAAAAAAAAATTGACATAATTTCGAAAATCCACGGGATTTATCGGACAACATAAACTTTTTTTTGGTGTTGATGTTTCTGATTCCAAATCTTTTCCCTATTTCGGGCGCAATGTTAGTCCAAAGAAGGAAGAAAAAAGGTTCTCATTGCACATTTTTTTTCTGCTGAACGTTTTTCTCCCCGTTGTCCAAGAGTGAAAAAATTCCTTATTTGGTAAAGTGTCATTGGATGGTTCTCTCTTTGATTCCTCCGGCTTTGAGGGGAATTTTCCCACTGGAAGTGTCCTCAGCGGAACGGGATCGTTGCACTAGCGGCCGTCATTGATTTTCGTGTCATCACACAGACAGCGTTTCGACTGCTAGGATACCTCTAATACACTCATGTCCATATATTAAGGATAATAAAGTTCAGGCAAAGAAAGAGACAGAAGCAAAACAAATTTGACTTATTTGTAAAGTCTATTTATTAAACAAAAGGTAAAGAGCAAAAAAGATGTTATATGTATGGCATAATTAATAAAAATTGCGATTTTTGCTTCCTGGAGCAAATTTCAAAAAGGAATCTATTTACAAAAAACAGTATAACATGGTTAGTATGATGGTTAATATGGAGTATGTCTCCCGGACGATGCAATACAGGCCTTACAACGCCTATGCATGCTGAGTATTAAATTATCAATCTGATATTGGGGAATATTACACCACTCGTCAAGCAATGCCCTCCGAAGTTCCGTTTGACAGGTGGGAGGGGGTTGACAGGCTGCACTTCGTCGGCCAAGCATATCCCACACATGCTCTATTGGATTCATCTCCGGTGAATATGCTGGCCAATCCATACGGGTGATATCCTCCAATTGAAGGCATTCGTCTACAATGTTTGCAAGGTGAGAACGGGCGTTGTCATCCATAAACAGAAATTCAGCACCCATGGCGCCCCGAAACAAACGTACATGTTGTTCCAGAATGACATCCCGATAGATGTGGCCTGTCATCGTTACACTCTGAACATGTAGGTCAGTTCTGGAACCAAGAATAATTCCTCCTCAAACGAGCCATCCTGTTCCACCGTAACGGTGTCGTTCAATGGTGTTCTCTTGGTGGTAACGGGTACCTGGCGCTTTCCATATGAAAGTCCGGCGAGAATCAGACTGCAAACTAAACCTGGACTCGTCGGAAAACATCACACAAGACCACTGTTGCGGTGTCCACAATGCATGCTCTCTACTCCAGATTAATCGCAGGCGACAGTGAGTTGCGGTAAGTGGAACACATCTGACAGGCCTACGAGCATGTAGACTAATGTGCCCTAAGCGTCTGTACACGGTCTGCCTTGAAACTGTCGTACCGGTAGCTGAAGAGAGCTGACGAGACAGGTCTGATGCTGTGCTCCGCCTGTTTCTTTTGGCAGTAACTCCTAAATACCGGTCCTCATTCGGCGTTGTATCTCGGGGCGACATGTGCTGTAACATCTACTCAGATTACCATCATCTTGGAATCGTTGCCAAAGCCAGGAGATGACACTCTGGGCGATTCCAAGTTCCTCGGATACTTCCAGCTGAGTACGTCCACATTCCAGTCGTCCGATAATTCTACCAAGTAAAAAAGCATCCAAATGCTTCCTTTGTGCCATAACTATGCGGTTATTGCACTGAAAGGCTTTTAAAATGCTTGTGAACAATTTTACTTCTTTGCCACCATTCCTTATATACCCCTCTCTTACACTCTCGTCATTGTGACGTACTATCCGCGCCATCTGGTGGTTTCCTGTAATTTGCATATTCTTCTTCAAGATGTGTGTGATAATTCTACAGGTGAAATTTTTATTTTAGAGTTCGATTTCTGTGTGATTCTGAATTATCCTTAATTTATGGACATGAGTGTACTATTCATTTGAAACAGTTTACTACAATCATTTAATGCTTGATAAAACCTATGAAAAAAAATTGTATAACAATTTTAAATACATAAACATATAAATTTCCGCTGTATAGTACAGGCGTGACCAACCCAAATGATCTTGCTGGCCGCAAATAAAATTATACATCCCCCTATTAGATTGAGACCCACTATCGACATTCTTTTTGAGTGAAAAATTGAAGCATAATGAGCTATTATTATTGTGTTCACTGTTATTCTTACACGTAAAGATAGATAACATAATGATAATGATACTAAACGCACATTGCAAACAAATATACAACACTCAAAATGAAATATAAAAAATAAAGAAACGTAAACAAAATAAAAAAAAAAATTTAATCGATAAAAATATTTATTTTACGAGTGCAATATTGGCCTCTCCACTCTTTCACTTAACTTTAAAAGCGCTAACAACTTGGACTAAGAGTCTGGTTTGTCCTGCTATCACCAATCAACTGCGCGTATGTAGGGATGGTCACTTAAAGGGAAACATAGAACCTGTTACATTAGATGTTCCAAGATGATTGGATCGTGAGTTCTCAGAATATAATTTATTTGTTTTCCCAACTCATAATTGTGAACTCATAAATAGAACAGGCACTATCTGTCCTCTATTCGCAAGAATATTATTTTAAAATCAAAGTTAGTTTTTTCACATTATTGATTTTCGTAGCGTCGCAGAGTGCGTTTCAGCTGTTGGGAAATCTCTATAATACCACTGATTTGAAACAGTTTATGACAAACATTTGATGCCTTTTACTTATAACACCTATGAAAGAAATTGGATAACAATTTTAAACATATAAATTTTCACTGTATAGCACTTGTCATTTCTGGTGAAGGTCCTTCATAAGAGGATTCTAATGTTTTCAGACAGGGTGATAATTAAAGTCTGCCGCAGACCTGGTGAAATAGATTCGTCGTAGACTTGAATAATCAATCGATATCTTTAATTCTCATTTTTTTTTTGTAAATAATAAATTGTAATAAATAGAATTATGTATATATTTATATATATATATATAATGCCTGTGAATAAAATTAAAGTATTCCCATGAACTTGAAAGTGGCTCTCTTCTTGAAGACGTTATAAATCTACCATAGGCAGAGACGTTCACTATATACTTCTATTACTATTGTTGTATAATATTACTATTGCTACTATATACTTTTATTGTTACTATTCGGCAATTAACTGTTGCTATATATATATGATTGGTCCATAAATGTTCCGTTTTTTTTTTTTTTTTTAAATCAAGTCAGAGATCTCTAACTTGGATCATACGTTAAACTGTAGGTCCCGATCTAATTATCCCAAAGTGTACACAAAATGACCATAGAGCGAAAAACAAAACTATTCTGGATGACATCATGTTTGCACAGGAACAGTAAGCAGTTTATAAAAGTAAAAATCTTGTGAGATTCTTTATAAATTTATTCAGCGTTGAGCACATAGTATGTGTTTTGGGCATAGTATACGCATTTTGCACATAGCATTTTGAAACCTTACATATAAAATTTAAATTTACTTATTTTCATTTATTTAATATGAAAAATGATTATTGATTAAGGGCACAAATAGTTATGATTAATTAAAAAATATGAAAAATGTCAGTTTCAAATTTAAGTGATCCCCGAATATAAAAAAAATGCGCCCATTCGGTTTTCTCAATGCTGCATCAAATATGTATTTTAATAAGCAATGTCTAAAATGCATACCCCCTTTCCCATTAAATGTTTATTAATCATATTTGGCTACAGCATTCCCATTAATGAATTACACTCATGTCCATAAATTAAGGATAATTCAGAATCACACAGAAATTGAACTCTAAAATAAAAATTTCACCTGTAGAATTATCACACACATCTTGAAGAAGAATATGAAAATTACAGGAAACCACCAGATGGCGCGGATAGTAAGTCACAATGACGAGAGTGTAAGAGAGGGGTATAGAAGGAATGGTGGCAAAGAAGTAAAATTGTTCACAAGTGCTTTAAACGCCTTCCAGTGCAATAACCGCATAGTTATGGCACAAATGAAGCATTTGGATGATTTTTTACGTGGTAGAATTATCGGACGACTGGAATGTGGACGTACCCAGCTGGAAGTATCCGAGGAACTTGGAATCGCCCAGAGTGTCGTCTCCAGGCATGCATTGTGGACACCGCAACAGTGGTCTGACGTGATGTTTTCCGACGAGTCCAGGTTTAGTTTGCAGTCTGATTTTCGCCGGACTTTCATATGGAGAGCGCCAGGTACCCGTTACCACCAAGAGAACACCATTGAACGACACCGTGACGGTGGTGCAGGACGAATCATTGAATTGAATTGAATCATTGTAGACGAATGATTTCAATTGGAGGATATCACCCGTATGGTTTGGCCAGCATACTCACCGGACTTGAATCCAATAGAGCATGTGTGGGATATGCTTGGCCGACGAATTGCAGCCCGTCAACCCCCTCCCACCCGTCAACCGGAACTTCGGAGGGCATTTCTTGATGAGTGGTGTAATATTCCCCAAGATCAGATTGATTAAAAAGGCCTAAAGCAAGAGTTCCTAGAACTCCTCACGATTGAGAGCCGTTCTGGAGTGTTGATATGCACCAGACAACTCTCAAAGCGGAACGGACCCAGTGATTATCACTGATTAACAACAGTGAACTCAGCCAAAGGGCTGCTTGCGTTACTCAGAGTGGTTATTCAATCCTCCTTTCCGTAGTTGTGCAACCAACACTGAAATCCCGTTAATTCGGGAAGGCCAGTGGCACTCCTGCGGCGTCCAAGATCAGATTGATAATTTGATACTCAGCATGCCTAGGCGTTATAAGGCCTGTATTGCCTCGTCCGGGAGACATACTCCATATTAACCATCATACTAACCATGTTATACTGTTTTTTGTAAATAGGTTCTTTTTTGAAATTTGCTCCAGGGAGTAAAAATCGCAATTTTTATTAATTATGTCAAACATATAGCATCTTTTTTGCGCTTTACCTTTTGTATAATAAATAGACTTTACAAATAAGTTTCTGTCTCTTTCTGTGCCTGAGCTTCATTATCCTTAATTTATGAACATGAGTGTAATAGACATTTCGCGTAACTCTAATTCACTTGTGTCCATCAGGACAAAAAAAAACTGAAATCTGCTCGGCAAATTTAAACTTATAAAGTGTGAACATTCAAGAACGGATGAATAAACTCGAGAATATGCCAATGTTTAAAAATGCACTAGATATAGGAAGCAATGGATTGGAATACTACAAGAGTGGCCAAATTCAAATAGCCCAATGAGCATAGCAATGTTGAATAGGTTGAGAACTTCATGAAGAATGAATTGTTCAAGAATCTCTACAAGAATATACAAAAATAAGATAAATGTCGTCATAAATGAAGTATTGCAAATTCTACAAGAAACGTAGTAACATTCAATATTCCAAAGAATATATCAAATTTTGAAAGTTCTAGTTGACGAAATAAGCATTGCAAATACAATAAGAAGCACTATGTAGCTCAACAGGCATGGGAAAATGCCAAAAGTGATAAATATGAAACTACAAAAAGAAGGAATGGATCAACGCACTACGAGTACTTACAGCTATTGGAAATACAAATGCTTAAAATCCCAACCCAAAACATGAAAAGTGATTCAAAACGAAACGAAATATTACGAAACACTTAAAAATAAAAGTCAAATTCTCCAGAAAATTCCTGAAGACTAACGTTATTCATGAATCATCTCAAGAGGTAAAGGGCCCAAATACCATTTTCCAACAAAAGTTGAATGGAGATTTATTTGCTTGGCCCTCTTTTTGAGACAACATCATGGACCTCTAACCAGGACAACATCATGTCCACACATGATAAAAACCTTTTGATGTGACGTCTGAAAGCATAAAAGGATCATTAATGAGTTTTACGAGTTGATAAACATCTATTGAAGCAGACGAAATTATTTGCAGACCATTAAGACTGAAGTTCAGTCTAAGTAACTTATTTAAGAAAAAGGTGCAATTTATTTTAACTATTAAAAAATATTTGAACAAATATTTATCTATTCATATTCATTAAACTTGAATGTTGTTGTCGTTGTTATAATGCAGCTGGCAATGCAGAGACAATTAATCTTTATGCCATAAGCAAGGACTGCACCGCTGTTACTCATTTAGCAACACCCAGGGGACACGTGTGGCTTGAAGATAGGCTACGGGCGCGAGGAACGCTATCCCCTCCCCACAACGATCCTATTAGACCGAGACCTACGGCTTAAAGTGTATTCCGAACCACTCCAAACATCCATGGCACCGCCGGGACTCGAAGCTGAAACCTGCGGTACCGAGCGCCAGAGCGAGTAGCCACTCAATCACCATCAGGCCCCTTAAACTTGAATGTTTTTTGCAGTCTTTTAACAAAAAAAAACATTATGTAGCAGGTGTTTCCTCAATAAACATCTTTTGGGGTTGGATGTACTCATAGTGTAATATAACTGCACAGAAAACACCAAACGCTAAAAAATTATCTTTATCATTAAAAGAATCAGAATAAATATTTATCTTCTATTGAAATGAACTAAGCAGAAACGGACACCACCTTTCAATGGGCAGGCGATAAGCAAAGCGCTTTTGGGAGTCGAACGTATTTATATTGTATGCGTAATCGTTTGAGGTCATCTGTGAAGGGTGTGGTTGTTATGCTCGACCAGATTAAATATTTTGAAGCAACAGCACAGCAGAGGGCGGTGGATCGATTTCCTGGCTTCACTTGTGACGCTTTAAAGCAATACTGATGGTGCAATAATTGATTCCGTACGCGCCGGCCTCTTCAAACATTAATAACATTAAACTAATACGAAGATAATTCGTTTCCTTTTAAAAAATTTATAGATGTCATTATAATTCCATTTATATTGAAAATATACTAATAAATCCTTGTTATACTAGTGTGTGCAAAAAGTAAGACCCATTTTCAATTTAAAATTCCCGGGGTTTATTGAATTTCAATTTTTTTTTTTTTTTTTAGGTTGCTGGCACTGTCCTTCACATCTGTGGGAAATTTTACGTCAAAATATTCATTAGTGTTTGAGTTACGCTTGGCTTTGTGAGACGCTAAAGTGGATTCCGGTGATTTTTGAAATGTCTGAATTCATTGAGCAAAGAACTTGCATTCAATTTCGTTTGCGGAAGCGTATAGAATGTTGCAGAAGGCATTCGGTGAGCGTTCCTATATCGGAAAGTATTGTTTACAAGGGGTATAAACACTTCAAAGAAGGCAGAGAATGCGTTGAAGACGAAGAGCGCTCTGATCGACCGTCCACATCAACCGACGAAGCTCACGTCCAAAACATTAAAGATTTGGTGATTGCAAACCGTCGATTTAAAATTAGAGACCTTGCTGATGATGTTGGAATCTCAAAAGGATCGGTCCATTCCATTTTGGGCCTCAAACGCGTCCAATCTCGATGGGTACCGAAAACATTAAGTGTGCCAGCTCACACTGCTTGGATTAGTCGGAACGTTTTCGCCAAAAATGAAACCCATATCGTTCCACGTCCACCGCATTCACACTGTGCGACTTCTGGCAATTACCTAAACTCAAAAGACCACTCCGGGGACACCGTTGTGAGTCTATTGAAGAGATTCAACGTGAATCGACGCTGGCTTTGAAGACCATCCCTGCCGATAACTTTTTAGCATGCATTGATGATTGGGAAAAAAAGTTGACACAAGTCCATTGTGTCCGTAGGGGTATTACTTTCAAGGCGATGAAATAAATTTGGAAGAATGAATGAGTTTCTGGAAAAAAAAAAATTGGTCTTACTTTTTGGGCACAGTGGTACATTGAAAATATATTCATAAATTCTTGATATATTTCAGTGAAACACGGTACATTGAAATTCATATTTGTTTTTTAATTAAATTTAATTCATTAAATTAATTAATTAACCTCAATAGCTAGGGTAATTTCCCTTTACATTGTCGGGACAGATGCACTTAAAATTATTATAAATAACTATTACTGAAATGAACCCTAAAAATTATTATTTTCAAACTGAGTTCTATGAATATTAGTTTTTATTTAAAAAAAGCATCCCATTTGGGGGCAATTACCGCCTTCTTTAAGATCTTTTCGGAAGGCAATGCATTCCTCCCCCTTCCCATCGTCCGACGGTGGGCTGCTCGTTCCATACTTGAAAAGGCCCGCCCATGTTTAATAAAAAAAAGAAGAAGAAAGGAGGTTTTAATTACACTCATGTCCAAAAATTAAGGATAATGAAGTTCAGGCAAAGAAAGAGACAGAAGCAAAACAAATTTGACTTATTTGTAAAGTCTATTTATTAAACAAAAGGTAAAGAGCAAAAAAGATGCTATATGTTTGACATAATTACGATGCAATACAGGCCTTACAACGCCTAGGCATGCTGAGTATCAAATTATCAATCTGATCTTGGGGAATATTACACCACTCATCAAGCAATGCCCTCCGAAGTTCCGGTTGACAGGTGGGAGGGGGTTGACGGGCTGCAATTCATCGCCCAAGCATATTCCACACATGCTCTATTGGATTCAAGTCCGGTGAGTATGCTGGCCAATCCATACGGGTGATATCCCCCAATTGAAGGCGTTCGTCTACAATGTTTGCACGGTGAGAACGGGCGTTGTCATCCATAAACAGAAATTCAGCACCCATGGCTCCCCGAAACAAACGTACATGTTGTTCCAGAATGACATCCCGATAGATCTGGCCTGTCATCGTTACACTCTGAACATGCAGATCAGTTCTGAAACCAAGAATAATTCCTCCCCAAACGAGCCAACCTGCACCACCGCAACGGTGTCGTTCAATGGTGTTCTCTTGGTGGTAACGGGTACCTGGCGCTCTCCATATGAAAGTCCGTCGAGAATCAGACTGCAAACTAAACCTGGACTCGTCGGAAAACATCACACAAGACCACTGTTGCAGTGTCCACAATGCATGCTCTCTACTCCAGATTAATCGCAGGCGACAGTGAGTTGCGGTAAGTAGAACACATCTGACAGGCCTACGAGCATGTAGACTAATGTGCCCTAAGCGTCTGTACACGGTCTGCCTTGAAACTGTCGTACCGGTAGCTGAAGAGAGCTGACGAGACAGGTCTGATGCTGTGCTCCGCCTGTTTCTTTTGGCAGTAACTCCTAAATACCGGTCCCCATTCGGCGTTGTAACTCGGGGGCGACATGTGCTGTAACATCTACTCAGAGTATCATCATCTTGGAATCGTTGCCAAAGCCAGGATTATCAAGCCACTCTGGGCGATTCCAAGTTCCTCGGATACTTCCAGCTGAGTACGTCCACATTCCAGTCGTCCGATAATTCTACCAAGTAAAAAATCATTCAAATGCTTCCTTTGTGCCATAACTATGCGGTTATTGCACTGAAAGGCTTTTAAAACGCTTGTGAACAATTTTACTTCTTTGCCACCATTCCTTATATACCCCTCTCTTACACTCTCGTCATTGTGACGTACTATCCGCGCCATCTGGTGGTTTCCTGTAATTTGCATATTCTTCTTCAAGATGTGTGTGATAATTCTACAGGTGAAATTTTTATTTTAGAGTTCAATTTCTGTGTGATTCTGAATTATCCTTAATTTATGGACATGGGTGTATTATGCGATGTATTCGTCGTGATAAATCCAGAAGTTACGTAACATTCATATATATAACGTTCTGACAAAAGTAAAGTCATTTATTACTTTTACAGATTTATTCACCTAAACGTTAAACCTCTTACTGTAAGCAATATACATTTGCACATTTCTACCTGAGCTTAGCCTAATACAAATGCTTTCAGATTTTCAAAAAATGCACAATTTTTTTCTTTTTCTTAAACAGTAAAAGCTTTTTTAAAATACCATTTAGAAAACGCGTTCTTCCAGTTTTGAAAGCTATGAAGCAATATGAAGTTCCGGAAACGTTTGGCTTTAAAATACCTCTGCAGCTAACAGATTTATCTTTCGGTGAGTCCTAGATTACTTAGAGATAGAGTATATTTAACTTGTTTCATGGAGGAATTTCACTTTTTTTTACCCTTAATCCTATAATGGAAACATTATAGACTTTTGTTTTTGTTGTTGTGTAAATATGTCCTCCTGGCTAGAAGTGCGTAGCGTCTCCAAAAAAATGAAACTGTAAAATAAAAAATAAGCAAGAATATAAGTTATTATTTAAAAGAAATGAATCGTTTCCCGAAACAAACAAAAACAATTTTATTTAAAATAAGCGCTGAATTTCACATGATTTTATTCGTGCGTGTATTTTAAAACTGGCATGAAATACTACTGTGCCCAAAAGGTAAGACCAATTATTTTTTTTTTCAGAAACTCTTTATTTATTCTTCCAAATTTATTGTATCGCCTTCAAAGTACACAATGCAGTTATGCCAACTTTTTTTCCCAATCCTCAATGCACACTAAAAAGTCATCGGCAGGGATGGCCTTCAAAACGCGCGGTGATTCATGTTGAATCTCTTCAATCGACTCAAAATTGTGTCCCCGGAGAAGAGGTCTTTGAGTTTAGGGAATATTTAAAAGTCGTACAGTATGAATACGGGGGTTGTGGAACGATATGGGTTTCATTTTTGGCGAAAAAGTCACGAAGAATCAATGCAGTGTGAGCTGGCTCATTCTGGATTGGACGCGTTTGAGGCTCAAAATGGAATTAACCGATACTTTTGAAATTCCAACATAGTAGTTCAAGTAAAAATTTAACAAGCAAGACACCAAAATTGTGTGTTTGAAGAATACGAAAGAAAAATGTTTCACAGCCTTTTCCCTAAAAGTGACCTCGTTAAAATGACTCGATTAAATTAACCGACTGCAAAACTGCCCCCAACGCCAAAGATATGCCAAACCTGCGAAATGCTTTTAATTTTCTGATTTTATAATAAACGACTCATTATTTTTAAGTGGTGTTTAGGAAGTGTCATCTCATGTGAATTTTCTCATTTTTCTATTTTGAGTAAATTAGAATATGGCTCGCGTCAGAAACACATTAAATCGGACGTTTTTAAATAAAGTGTCAGAAACATAAATTTGAATTGAAGTGGCGGAATTTTGAAGTAAACAAAAAACAAAGCTTTCTTTTTTTTTTTTTTTTTTTTTTTTTTGTAAGATTTATTAAAGATCTTTTTTTCTCCATTTGCGCTTGTCAGAAATAGTTTCATACTAATTTGTTTTTCGATTCCTTTATTCTGATGCGTGACAGATTTCAAAGTTTTGGTACGAAACGAATAAAAAAAATGAGCATTTCTTTCTCCTAGAAAAAGAATTATTATAACAAATTTAATTTATTTTTGAATTGTTTTATTTTGATAAATGGCAGATTTCGAGATCATGAAAAGAACGTTGTTTCTGGAAATAGAAATCGTGTCACAAAGAGAAAGTACAACTGTGCCGAAAGAGTAAGATCATTTAATTTTTTTCAATAACTCTTCATTTATTCTTCCAAATTTATTTCATCGCTTTCAAAATAATCCCCTCCGGACACAATGCACTTAGACCAACGTTTTTAACAATCCTCAATGCAGGCTAAAAAATCTTCCTCAGGGATGGCCTTCAAAGCGCACGGTGATTCACAGTAAATCTCTTCAATCGACTCAAAACTGTGTCCCCAGAGAGGTCTTTTGAGTTTAGGGAATAGCCAGAAGTCGAACGGTGTGAATACGGTCGTTGTGGAACGATATGGGATATAGTTTTGGCCAAATATTCACGAAGAATCAATACATTGTGAGCTGGAGAATTCCGTGTTTTTGGTACCAATCGAGATTTGACGCATTTGAGGCCCAAAATAGAATGGACCGATCCTTTTGAAACTCCAACATCAGCAAGGCCTCTAATTGCAAATCGACGATTTGCAAGCACCCAATCTTTTTTTTTTTTGAATGTGAGCTTCGTCGGTTGAGGTGGAGGGTGGACCAGAGCGCTCTTCAACGCGTTCTCTGCCTTCTTTGAACTGTTTATACCACTTCTAAATATTTCTTTCCGATATAGGAATGCTCACCGAATGCCTTCTGCAACATTCTATACGTTTCCGCAAACGAAATTGAATGCAAGTTCTTTGCTCAATGAATTCAGACATTTTAAAAATCGCCAAAATCCGTTTTAGTGTCTCACAAAGCCAAGCGTAACTCAAGCACTAATGACCATTTTGGCGTCAAATTTCACACAGATGTCGAGGACAGTGCCAGCAACCTAAAAAAGAAAAGAAATTGAAATTCCATAACCCCGAGAAATTTAAATTGAAAATGGGTCTTACTTTTTGGACACAGTTGTGTGTAAGGAATGGGGCATGTCAAGACGTGTGTTCTGCCGTTCCTTTTGAATTGTCTGGCTTTCAAAATATAAACATATTGCTGTTTCAATAGCCTGAAAATGGGATCTAAGGATCAGCTTATGTTTATAAAAGTTAATTTACTAAACAGACTTCGCCGTCTGAGTGGGTAATGCTTCTTGTAAAAAGTATTTGAAAAATATAATATAATATTTGAAAAAGTGAATATAGTATGATTATAGTATATAGTATTTGATAAATATTTCTTTATAACGTTCTGAAATTGTTAAATTTTGGTATATATTCTTCATATCTGGTTTGGCAAGGTCTCTCATCGGCAAGGTCTCGAATTGTAAATCGACAGTTGGCAAGCACCCAATCTTTAATTTTTCGGACGTAAGCTTCGTCGGTTGAGGTTCGAAAAGAAGGTTGTTCGTCTTCAACGCGTTCTCTGCCTTCTTTGAACTGTTTATATCACTTCTACACATTTCTTTCTGATATAGGAATGCTCACCGAATGCCTTCTGCAACATTCTATACGTTTCCGCAAACAAAATGGAATTGAAGTTCTTTGCACAATGAATTCAGACATTTCAGAAATCGCCGGAATCCGTTTTAGTGTCTAGTAAAGCCAAGCGTCACTTAAACACTCATGAATATTTTGACGTGAAATTTCACACAGATGTCACGGACAGTGCCAGCAAACTGAAAATAAAAAAATTTAAATTCCATAAGCCCCGGCAATTTTAAACTGAAAATGGGTCTTACTTTTTGGACACAGTAGAAAATTATATTTATTATAATAATTCTATTTCTAGGAGAAAGCAATGCTCATTCTTTAAATTCGTTCCATACTAAAACTTTGAAATCTGTGACACCTCAAAATAAAGGGATCGAAAACCAAATTAACATGAAACGATTTCTGGCACGTGCAAATGGAGAAAAAAGATCGTTTTTTAAAAAGTAGAAAAAGAAAGCCTTTTTTTTTTTACTCTAAAATTCCGACACTTCAATTTAAATTTATGTTTCTGACACTTTATTTTAAAACGTCCGATTTAATGCGTTTCTGAAGCGAGCCATTTACTAATTTAGCTCAAAAACAGAAAAATGAGGAATTCTCCCTGAAATGACACTTCCTAAACGCCACTTAAAAATAATGAGTCGTTTATTATAAAATCAGAAAATTAAAAGCGTTCGCGTATCTTTGGCGCGTTTGTTGGTGCAGTTTTGGCGTCGATTAATTGAATCGAGCCATTTTAACGAGGTCACTTTTAGGGAAAAGGCTATTGAAAATTTTTCTTTCTTCTTCTCAAACACACAATTTGGGTGTCTTTCTTGCTTGTTCAATTTTGACTCGGAAAAAGGCAGGTTTTTTTATCCTCAGAAAGGAAGGCTATATTAAAAATGCTCAACCACTTTTCTAATAGTGTTTTCATAAACTGAATTTTAAACCTTGCTAATATTGTATGATTTATATGTCTTTTAATGGGGGCATGATGGCCGAATGGCTAGCGCTCTGGCGCTCGGTACCACGGGTTTCGTATTCGAGTCCCGACAGTGCCATGGATGTTTGAAGTTGTTCGGAATCCACTTAACGCCGTAGGTCCCGTCCTAATAGGAGCGTTGTTACTCGAGTCCAAAGCATATCTTCAATCTACACATGCCCCCTACGTAGTACTAATGAGGCAGCCCTTGCTTATATTATGGCGCTCGGTACCACAAGTTTGGGGTTCGAGTCCCGTCGGTGCCATGGATGTCTTCGGAATCCACTTTAAAACCGTAGGTCCCGGTCTAATAGGATTGTAGAACGTTGAGGTGGGTAGTGTGACTCGCGTCCGTAGCCCATCTTCAAGCTACACGTGCCCTCTGGTTAGTGACAAATAAGTAACAGTAGTGCAGCCCTTTGCTTATGGCATAAATATTAACTGTCTTTGTATTGCCAGCTGCATTTAAACAATTCTAAAATTGAAAAAAATTATAGCTATGAATCCCTACTATTTCTTTAATTAAACTACAGGGTGGTTACAATTAAAGTGACCCTATTCAGACCTCTCTAGAACTCGTTCTGCCTAACGGATTTGGATGAAACTTCGTATATACGGTATATGGATCATGGGCAAATGATTTCTGCAATACAAAATAGTTCGAATTTGACCACCAGGCACTTTTCAAAAATTTCTTATGTAAATTAGTCAAACCTATAAAGAGGCTTGGAATCAGATCATTCTGCGTGCCTCTGCCATCGTTAATCTTGGCCTTACAGAAGAAAGATCGAGCTTTATTGGTAAAATTGCTTTATCAGAACTGTAGCAATAAAGTAGCTGCGCTGCGAGAATAGCGTCGTTTACAGCAATTGCGAAAAGGGCCCATGTCGAAGAATGGTTTGAAGAAGATGGTTGTGAAATTTGGAGAGACCGGAGACTTGGGTGTGCTGCCAGGAAGAACGTGTTGCGAATAAAACTATTGAAGAAATCACTACTGCTGTGCTTGAAAGATCCTCCACTTCCAGCTATTCTTCAGCAAGTGCTCGATCGGTGTCGCGTGAGTTGGTGATTTCGTGGTCGACAGTACGAAACATTCTGCGATCCATTTCAGAATGGTCTCCGTATGAGATCCACGTGGTACAAATGCTGCAACCTCAAGACCACCAAACACGCTATGAATTCGCTTGCCGATTTTTGCCGAGAATGGACGTTGACGACATGTGGCCTTGGCAAATTCCATGGTCAGATGAGATTCCATGACAATTATTTAGACGAAGCTGTGAATAATTAAAATTGCCGCACATGAGGTGCACTACTTTTTTCTTCGCGACACGACTTCAGTTTCTAGAAGCAACATTCGTTTCATGATGTCGAAATCTGTCATTTATGAAAATAAAACAGTTCAAAAAATAAATTATATTTATCATAAAAATTCTATTTCTAGGAAAAAGCAATGCTCATTTTTTTTTATTCGTTTCATACTAAAACTTTGAAATCTGTCACTCCTCAAAATGACGGAATCGAAAAACAAATTTACATGAAACGATTTCTAACACATGCAAATGGTGAAAAAAAGATCTTTATTAAAAAAATTGACAAGGAAAGCTTTTTTTTTTTTTTTTTTTTTTGTTTACTTCGAAATTCCGACACTTCAATTCAAATTTATGTTTCTGACACTTTATTTTAAAACGTCAGATTTAATGTGCTTCTGACGCGAGCCATTTACTAATTTAGCTGAAAATAGAAAAATGAGAAAATTCCGTGAGATGACACTTCCTAAAGGCCACTTAAAAATAATGAGTCGTTTATTATGAAATCAGAAAATTAAAAGCGTTCGCTTATCTTTGGCGCGGTTGTTGGCGCAGTTTTGCTGCAGTCGCCTAATTGAATCGAGCCACTTTAACGAGGTCACTTTTAGTGAAAGGCTATTAAACATTTTTATTTCTTCTTCTCAACACAATATTTAGGTGTCTTGCTTGCTTGTTCAATTTTTACTCGGAAAAATGGCAATTTTTTTTTTACCTTCAGAATGGAAGGATATATTAAAAATGTTCAACCACTTTTCTAATAGCGTTTTCATAAATTCGTGGTCGACAGTACGAAACATTCTGCGATCCATTTTAGAATGGTATCTGTGTAAGATCCACATAAGATGGTGATGCAGATGCTACAACTTCAAGTGCCACCAAACTTGCTGTGAAGTTGCTTCCGATTTTTGGCCAGAAAGGAAGTCGATGGCGCGTGCTTTTGGCAAATTCTGTGGTCAGATGAGGCGCCAATTTCTTTAGATGGAGCTGTGAAGAATCAAAATTGCCTCACATAGGGTGCACTACTTTACCTTTTTGACACGATTTCTGTTTCTAGAAGCAACATTCGTTTCATGATGTCGAAATCTCTCATTTATCAAAATAAAACAATTCAAAAATAAATTATATTTATTATGATAATTCCATTTTTAGGACAAAGAAATGCTCCTTTTTCAATTCCTACTATTAGCTCACACTCTCCCTATATATATCTTGTTCAGATGTATAAACACGCCTACCAAATTTCGTTTATCTAACACAAGTTTTTCTTGGTGATTGGATTTTTTTTTCCGTCAGTGTAAAACAATTCAAAAACAGATTATATTTATTATATTCTATTTCTAGGAGAAAGTAATGCTCATTCATTTCCTACTATTAGTTCACACTCTCCCTATATATATCTTGTTCAAACTTTCAGTCGTTCATAAAATAACTTTTATTCATCCACTTAAGTTCAAATACGTTTTTTTGAAACTTGTAATGGATAACACGTGATGTTAATGCAGTTTTTTCAAATACTAATTCATTCATTAAATTTAATTAATTCATTTTAGTTTTTTTTTATATTTAAGTTGAATGTATTTACCAATAGATGGCGCCAGATGTAAGACGAAAATTTCAACTTTATTTGTAATGGACATTTCTGCAATAGAGTGAAAAAAAATAGGAATTCACTAAAAAAATTTTTTATATTACTGGTTTTTATATTAATTTCATACTACAACTTTGAAATCTGTCACACCTTAAATTAAAGGAATTGAAAAACAAATTAACATGAAAATATTTCTAGCACATGCAAATGGAGAAAAAGGAACTTTAATAAAACTTTTTTTTAATAAAAAGAAAAATAAAGCCTTATTTTTTGTTTACTTGAAAATCCCGAAACTTCAATTCAAATTTATGTTTCTGGCACTTTATTTTAAAACGTCCGATTTAATGTGTTTCTGACATTACTAATTTAGTCTAAAATAAGAAAAATGTGAAATTCTCCCTGAGATGACACTTCCTAACGGCCACTTAAAAATAATGAGTCGTTTATTATGAAATCAGAAAATTAAAAGCGTTCGCGTATCTTTGGCGCGGTTGTTGGCGCAGTTTTGCTGCAGTCGCCTAATTTTATCGAGCCACTTTAACGAGGTCCCTTTTAGGGAAAGGCTATTAGAAATTTTTCTTTCTTCTTCTCAACACACAATTTCGGTGTCTTGCTTGTTCAATTTTGAAAAAGACAATTTTCAAAAAGGAAAGGCTTACTAAAAAGTTCAAGCACTTTTCCAATAGTGCTTTCATAAATTGCATTTTAAACCGTGCTAATATTGTATGATTTATATGTTTTTATTTCTAAAATAGGGGCCTGATGGCGGAGTGACTAGCGCTCTACCATGTTGCAAATTTCAAGTTCGAGTCCCGGAGGTCCCATGGATGTTTTTAGTGGTTCCGAATCCATTTTAAACAGTAGGTCCCTGTATAATAGGATCGTAGAACGTTGTGGGGGTAGTGTTACTCGCGTCCGTCGCTTATCTTCAATTTTCACGTGTCTCCTAGGTAGTGCTAAGTGAGTAACAGAGGTGTAGGCCTTGATTATGGCATAAAGATTAATTTTCTCTGTAGTGCCAGCTGCATTAGAACAACAACATTGCTTATTGTGCGATTTATATGTTTTTTTAATTCTAAAATTGAATAAAAAATCGCAACAATCCCTACTAGTTATATACCCTATAATAAAACTATTCTGAATATGTTTAATAATATATTACAAATCCTTTTAACTTAAAATTCTTCAAAAGTGACTTTTAATTGTTTGATGCTAATATTTTTTTTTTCTGCGAATAAACGAAAACAGTATCTTTCCCGTCGCCAAGTTGGCTAGCGCTCTGGCCTTTGCTGTCCCAGGCTTCAGGTTCGTATGCTAGCGGTGGCGTGGGTGTTTGTGATTGGTTCGGAATCCACGTTAAACTGTAGTTCCCGATCTAAATAGCCTAAAGTGTGCACTAGATGACCGTAGAGCGACAAACCAAACCCTTCACAATTTCGATTGGTACTTAAGGGCAAGTGTGGAGGACAATTCGTTGAGGCGGTGATGCCATATTGAACTCCAGTCATACAGCGCCATCTCGTGGGGAGCGGCGGAATTACACAAAAACGTCTATTAGTTTCGGTTAGTCTAAGTATACTGCACCCTTTTTCAGAGAGTAGTAGAAATAGAACATGTTCCGGAAAAGTCTTTTTGAACTTCTTATCTGTGTGAAAAGACTGGTGTGTCAACTCATGAGCATTTGAGGTCGTTGCTGATCATTTCCAAAATTACTCGGTTTACAACCGCGTACAATTGCTAGTGAAAATTTATATCTACAAAACTTTCAATCGTAATTATAAGACACAATTTCAATACGTGAATGACCTGTGTGCGTCATGTATTGTAGGCTCCATCCTTGTTTAAATCTCATCACTTCTTCTTACATTTTCCATGCAATCAATCTCTAAACTCAACTGCTGAAACTGCCCAATCATTTCATATAATGCTTTCTAAAAATAAATATTAAACAAGTAATATAAAGAAAAATGTAAGTCAATTCCTACTTTTCTCTATAGTCAATTCCTATTTCACTCTATTGCAGAAAAGTCCTTTATAAATAATTTTCATTCATTTTTTTAAGTTTATCTGGCGCCATCTACCATGCATGCAACCTAAAGCTAAATAAAACTAAAATGAATTCATTAAGTTTAATTACTGAATTTATATTTGAAAAAAACTGTATTCACATCCAGTGTCATCCACGACAAGTTAAAAAATGTATTTGAACTTGAGTGGATGAATCAAAAGTATTTTATGAACGTTTGAAAATTTGAACAAGATATATATAGGGAGAGTGGGAGCTAATAGAAGGAATTGAAAAATGCAGATTGTAACAGCATCTCCAGATTTTTTTTTTTTTTTTTTTTTTTTTTTTTTTTTTTTGGCAGGTCTCCGTGTGTATTTCAAGACAGAAAAGGAAACTATTGTTCGCTTTTACGCCTAAATTTGGAATCACTGTGTGATTAATTTTAACAGAATTTCATCGAATTCCAAGTAAAAGCATTTTCCATGCGCCTTTTAGATAATACAAGCCTAATATCCTTTTATTAAATATTTCATTCCTAAAATCCATCACATTTTACATTAATATTCAGTTTCGAATTAAAGAAAAAAAATGTCCGCTTTATTGAGGTTGGTCTTCCCTCATCGCCCTTTCATTTATCGCACCATCTGGGGATTTCCGAATATTTTCCATTCCGGAATGCCCTGTTGCCACAAGCGCTGGAATAATCTCATCTGTTAGGTTCTAAAAAAATTACCAGTTAAGCCCTTTCACCTGAACTGGGGATTTCTTTAATTGCAACGACGAACTGGAAATAAATTAGGGAACAGTTAAGCGGCCAAAAGGGAAATGACTTTTCATAGATTTTCCCCAATTTGTCTCTCTGAGGAATGCCTTAATTCAATTGACTGAATGGGTCTGTTAATTATTTAAAGTTATATCAAACTAAATGTGTGAGGATATTTGATTAAAAGTATTTGTGTTAAGTGTTTGAGATTATTGGAAAATAACTGCTAATTAGAAATTTAAATATTGGCATAAAGACTATCATAATGTTTTATACAATAGAGCACTTAAAACCTTTGTTGATTCAGAAATTCTCAACGAAATTGTATTCATGTTAATCAAATAAATTGAAGATTCTGTGGTTAAATAAATTAACTCTTCCGTTCAATAAATGCAAGATATGCTTAGAGAGAATTCAAATGAAATCTATTCTGAATGTGTTATTATGAATTTAACTGAAAAGATTTTAAAAACAAGCTATTCATTATAAACTATTTAATACGCTTTTATATATGTGTCGATTTTAACTATTCTTTAAAGATATCTTCGAAATTATTTACGGTAGTATAATAAATTAAATCGGGTTTTGAGTCCCGGCGGTGCCAAGGATATTTGTAGTTGTTGGGAATCCACTTTAAACCATAGGTCCCTGTCTAACAGGATCGTAGAGTGTTGCGGGGGTAGTGTTACTGCGCGTCCGTAGCTTATCTTCAAGTTACACTTCCCCCTGTGCAGCGGTAAGTGAGTAAAGTCTGTGCAGCGCTTGTCTTAAGGCATCCAAGACAGCTGTCTAAGTGTTTGCCAGCTGCATTAGAATAAAATAAAATAAAATCCACGACGTGCATCACCAAAAATGTGAAGTGAACGAAATAAAACTGGCATATGTGTAGCATGAACAAAGATCTGTCTTTCAAATTCCTGAAATAAAGGGAGAAAATGCATTCATCTCTTTCAAAGTTCCAAAAAAAATCTCATTCATTTTGATTAAATTCATGAATGAAATGCCCTCAAAAAATACACGAGAAATAAAAAAAGATTTGCAGGCCGATTATTTTTGCTGAATACATGGCTTAAAAAAACTGAAATATCCGGTGAATGCTATAGATCAGGGGTCTCCAAACTACGGCCCGCGGGCCAAATTCGGCCCGCCAGTGTCATCCATTCGGCCCGCGACAGCGAATAGCTTATTGTTGCTGTAATAAGTAGGATAAAAACACATTAAAACACTAGAAATTATAGATAATTATAGAAATTATAGATGGCAGAAAAATTGAAACGGTTTTGGCCCTTGGTACTTACTGGAGTAAACAGTATGGCCCTAAGGATGGAAAGTTTGGAGACCCTTGCTATAGATAAGAGATTCTCCGACTCGCAACAGACTAAGAATAAAAGTGAAAACAACCAATTCTTTGCAGAGAAGCAACAGAAAGCTAAACATTTCAATGAGTTCCGCAAGTTTTTCACGTCACCTTCTTCATACACGATGGCACTTTGCACTCAGCAGATGGTGGAGGGCTACCATGGTGCCATGGCAAGAGGAATGTGTTGAACTGACGCCTGATGGCATCTTTCAAATCAGAAGCAGTTTGCAAATTAACTGAATACACTTCAGACTTCTGGTAATTATAATCACCTTGCACATACACTCAAGAGCCAAAACATTATGACCACCTGTCAATAACGAGTTGGCCCACCTTTGGCGCGCAACACAGCTTCAACCCGCCTTGGCATGGATTAATACCACCACTTAATACCAGTTAAATACCACTTCCACCTGATCACGTGCCTTCCACGTCATACAGGCGAGTTCATTGCAAAATGTAGGGGTGGTCATAATGTTTTGGCTCTTGAGTGTACATGCAAGGTGATTATAATTACCAGAAGTTTGAAGTGTGTTCAGTTAATTTGCAAACTGACTTCAGATTTCTGGTAATTATAATCACCTTGCATATATATATGTATAAGTATATACGGATTATCAAGGCAGAAAGATAACTTAGGCTACTCCATGTTATCGGAATACGTCGCTAGATGCGTTTTGACTTGGATCCGGTCTTATAGCCAGAAAAAATGACACAGTTTACAATATCCTGGCGTTACTCTTTCCGCAATAATACTTCAGGGTGTTATAATTAAATTCTTTTGGATGGATTTATAAAGCATTTATTTTCAGTTTTACTGATTTTCTGCACAACTCACCCTTTTGTTATTATTGTTTGTCTAAAGATTATTCGTTTCATTGCTGAGGCTCATGCTCGGACCTTCGGCAATTTCTTTCTTCCTTTTCTCTTGTGAAGCACTTCAGGGTTGTGTTGAAACATATTATGATGGCTTTTTAAACTGTGTTTTTATGAAGCACATGTTATTTTACGTGCAGCGAATACTGTTGTGGCCTTTGTTGGGTAAAAGGGGGTGTTTCTAATTCATTACTGGTCAATTCCTCTTTCGTCTTTATATTAATATGTTGTGTTCTATATATATGCATACACTTAGTCACAAAAGTAAGTATGCATTGTGTATGTGATGATGTCCTATGAAAAAAAAACAGACCTACAATATTAGAGTTTTCAAATTATTTAAGACATTATTATTTAGACCGAATTATTTAGAAATTTATTTCGATTACAGCAAAATCGAGCTTAATAACAAAATGAAAAGTAATCAAAAAATACAAATATTTAATTAGCAAGATGAGCTTAACTTAAAATAAGATGTAATTTACATCATAAAAGTAAGTATGCAAACAAAAACAAAGACATTAATATTGCAAATTTTACAATTTTTCAAAAAAATTAGTAATTTGTTGGATAGCCTTTGGCTTTTATAACAGCTCTCAATTTAGATGGCACTGATTTTACTAAATTTTGAGTGACAGAAGATGGTATTTTCTGCCACTCCTCCAAAAGGGCTTTTTTTAGATCATTCTTAGTTTTGAACTCTTGCTTTCTAATTTGGCAATCGAGATAATCCCACAAGTGTTCAATGGGATTAAGATCAGGTGACTGCGGTGGGTATTTTAGCTGTTTTTGCACGTTATATAGCAGCCATTCCCGAACAACCCTATCAGTATGTTTGGGATCATTATCTTGTTGGAAAGTAAAGGATCCATCGAGTCCCAATTTAGAAGAACTTTGGCTTAGATTATTCTTTAAAATATTCAAATAGCTATATTGATTTATTATTCCTTCGATTATAACAAAATTTCCTACTCCAGTTGCTGTCATGCAACCCCAAACCATAATCGATCCACCACCGTGTTTTACAGTTCCTCTCATGTTCTTTGGTTATAGAGCTACATTTGCTTTCCTCCAAACTTTTTGGTGTCCATCTGACCCGTGGATGTTGAATTTACTTTCATCCGAAAAAATCACGAAATTCCAAACATTTGTGTCCAGCTTTACATTTTCTTTAGCAAAATCTATTCTCTTTTTGCGATTCACTTTGCTAACAAATGGTTTTCTTCGCTTATTTCGACCATGGTATCCTGCCTTCCGTAAAACACAGCGAATTGTTTCAGGATTGCATGACTTCGCAAAATTGTTTTTCACATCAGTTGTCAATTTTGGTGCGCTAATTGTTGGATTTTTTTTCACATTTCCAACAATAATTCGCCTTTCTCGATCCGTCAAAATGGGCGGTCGTCCTGTTCTTGGCTTGTTTAGAGTATTTCCCTCAGCCTGGAACTTTTCTATGATTTTTTGCACTGTTGCAGGACATTTGCCTATGATTTTAGCTATTTGTCTTTGGGATTTGCTTTCTTTATAGAGCTTTATTATTGCATCCTTTAGATCTTTTGATAATTCTTTTCCACGTGGAGCCATTGGTGAATTGTTGATGTACTTAAAGCTCAAACTTACAAGCTTTGTAACATAACTTCTAAACTTATCACTGAAATACGAAAAATCAGTCGAGAAGTTTCATTCAGCCTATTTAAAAGTCAAGAATTCAGAGTGCATATACAGTGGGTACAAAAAGTATTTGCACACATACAGTTTTGTTTACAATTCATAAAAAAATGCATTAAAAAGTACAAAAATTGGCATTTTAAAAGCACAATAACCTTATTCATCTAAACTAATTTTAAAAAATACAATCATGCAAGTAAAAAAAACATTTTTGCAATGAAATTAAAATATCTTACGTCAAAAAAGTATTTGCACACTCAACTCAATTTTAGGAAAGAATTCAGAGTGCATATATACTTTAGTGATTTAAATTTCTACTGGTAGTTAACAAAATTACTCTTAAAGTTTTTTAAAATATCATGATTTGGTTTATTTTTCATTACTTTATGATTTGAATCAGAAGCTATAAACAACACTCTCCAAAATAATATTTTTCTTATATTTATTTGAGAACTACAGCTTTTTCACTTAAGCTATGAGTTGCATACTTACTTTTGTGACTAAGTGTATGTGCGTGTTTGTGTGTTTGTATGTGCTTGCATGTCAGTGTGTGTATATGTGTGTGGTTGTATGTGTGTGTGATTGTATGTCAGTGTATGTATGTGTATGTTTGTATGTCAGTGTTTGTATATGTGTGTGGTAGTATATGTGTGTGTGTGTGTTTATATGTCAGTGTATGTATATGCGTGTGTTTGTATGTTAGTGTGTGTATATGAGTGTGTTTGGATGTCAGCATGTGTGTGTGTGTGTGTGTGTGTGTGTGTGTGTGTGTGTGTGTGTGTGTGTGTGTGTGTGTTTGTATGTGAGTGTGTGTGTGAGTTTGTAAAATAACAAAGTGTATATTTTAATAAATTTAAAGGGATTTTCAAAATGAAATAAGAAAGTCAAGTTAATATTAACAATGAAAAGTATAAATAAATGTTCATTAAACAAAACAGCGTAATAACAACGTCACAAACCATGATACTCAAAGAAAGAATTTATTTAAATTATTCCCTTTTTCACGAATGTAGAAACCAACCTTTAATCTACATAATCAGATTGCGATCTTATTTCATTCTTAATTTATTTCTTTTACTAAAAAAAAAAAAAATGTTTGAAATGTTATTATTATTTCGCTTCTGCTGTTTCAAGTGTGCTGCATGGTATGCCGACATATTTTTGAATATCTCATTAACTTTCGAAAAATGAAAGAATTCATTAGGTCTGCGGCAAGTTCTTTTATTTTATTCCTGCATTTTTTCATTCATTAAAAATGACAAATGCGAATCGCTGCGGTCTCATAAAATAATAATTTTTTTTCGATAATCTTTCGCACAGTAAAATCTCACATGAACCATTGCAGGAATTCAAGAAAAAAATAGCCTTTGTTAAATGAAAAAACAATGATTGTGGTTACGAATGGGGAAGATTTGGGATGAGCAAATTTTATTTTGTAGTATGCTGTTTCTCAAACGCCGGAAGTGACGTCAACTGGAAAGTTATTTATCCCTAAATTCACTTCATTTGAACTTTTTGTGTAGAGACGGGGAGTCGGAGTCGAGAGTCGAGCATTTTTAAATGAACTTGATTTGGTAGTTGAACATTTTTGAATAAGATGGAGTCGAGCCTATTCAGAAAAGACGGGGAGTCGGTTTTCGAGCATTTTTAAATAAGATGGGAGTCGAGCATTTTTCGATGGGTTTGATTTGGCGAACATTTTTGAATATAGAGTCGAGCCTATTTAGGAAAGATGGGGAGTCGGTTTTCGAGCAGTTTTAAATGTCGGGAGTCGAGTATTTTTCGATGGGTTTGATTTGGCGAACATTTTTGAATATAGAGTCGAGCCTATTTAGGAAAGATGGGGAGTCGGTTTTCGAGCAGTTTTAAATGTCGGGAGTCGAGTATTTTTGGATGGGTTTGATTTGGCGAACATTTTTTAACGAGATGGAGTCGAGCCTATGTATCAGAGACGGAGAGTCGGAATTTGGAGTAAAGCATTCTTGAAGGAGTTAGAAGATAAACATTTTCGGATAAAAGTAGTCGGTTTAAAAATCCGACTCAGGAGTAGAGAATTTTTAGGCCGACACCCCAAAATTTTTTTTTTAGTGATAATTAACGTTTTATAAATTACATATACCAGCAATAAGTTAATTAACATATTTGTCATTTATGGATCCTTTTGTGATCACTCATGGTCAATTTCGTTTGCTTATACTTTTTGGAGCTTGTAAGAAAATCCTTAGCAAATAGAAACATAGAAACTCACAATTTAATCCTTTTTGTAGGAGTATAAACTGGAATGTTCTGTTACCCAATCAACACTGAGCATCATTTGGAAATGGCATAGCTAATGTTCCCACAGAGAGAGACGAGGGTTTAAGAACTTTAAATTAAGAGATATGAGCTTACAAAATGATCTCCGTGGAAGACTTGAAACCGTATTCCGTGAATAATGTTCTAAAGGCAAAAGCTGAAGCTAACCCTACATTAATTATTTGATAACTTGCTGTTTATCTTACAAAAGGTGTTATAGTCTGTATAAGACACATAGCACAATAGTGGACTGTAAAAAAACACATCTTCTTTATTCCAAAACCAAACGCACACTGCTGGTGTTGCATTACTTTCTCTCTCCAGTCAGCTCATCCCACGCAGACAGGATGTTTATATTATCGGGCGCTGGCTTTCACTTAGATTTTTTTTTTTTTACTATGCACGTGCCATGAGGCAACAATTATTACAGTTAACAGTTTTACTATGCCATGAGGCAACAATTATTACCGTTAACAGTTTTACTATGCCATGAGGCAACAATTATTACCGTTAACAGTTTTACTATGCCATGAGGCAACAATTATTACCGTTAACAGTTTTACTATGCCATGAGGCAACAGTAGGTATAGCAATAGTTTCAATTTACCTTGCAGACATTGAAAAGGTGGAAACTCTTGACAAAAACGTTCCGCACATGTTGAGAGATAGGCAGAAATTGCAGTGATTGCAAATTTGCACAACATTTTGTATTTTTCTTTTTTGGACAGTATCATTAATAGTGATAAAAAGTGGAAACTAAACTGTATGACATTCAGCACAGTGGCTGGATACAGATGAAAAGTAAATAAGCACCCAAATCAGGCTTACAATCAAAGGAGACAATGGTGACGTTTTGGTGGAACCAAAGGGCTTACAATTTCCTAGGAATGGGTCAAACAATTAACAATTGGTGTTGTTCATCAGAAATTGTTTTCATCCGTACCAGCGTTGGTGAATCGAAAAGACGTTATTCTTCTCCATGATAACGTTTCACAAGTGAAGGAAAAAAAGACTGACTAACTTCTCCAAAGACTAAACGAGTCGAAATTTATTGTTCTGCTTCATCCGCCCTATTCCCCAGACTTATCTTCTACTGACAATGAATTCTCTAAATATTGTTGTTGTTCTTGTAATACAGCTGGCAATACTTAGATATACTCTCTATGCCAACGGCTTTACCGAAGTTACTCAATTATCACTGCCCAGTGGGAATGTGTAGCTTGAAGATAGGCTACAGACGTGAGTCCCCCCACCACCACACTCTACGATGCTATTAGACAGAGACCACTACAGGATTCCGAACCACTGCAGCTATATATATATATATATATATATATACAGCTATATACAGACAGCTAAATATATATATACACATGAGTTGTCTGTAAACTGGCTGAGTGGATTTTGTCGATTAATAAGAAAGCATGAATATTCAGTTTACTTCATTTTATTACCACTTTTAGGGAGTTTCTAAAGTCTTGATCCAGTTCTGGGAGATGGCAGCGAAAGCAACCACTCTGCAGTCAGGGCAAATGGAAACACGAGCAAGTCGTTAAAACAACTCTTTGCAGACTGAAGCAATTGGAGACAGCAGTGATCCCTAAGGTAGCAATAAATTGAAGATGCGCGGAGGTTACATGCGGTTGTTACGAGAACATGTGTTGAGTGCAATAACTGAAACTGTGAACCCTTTTGCTGCCTGTCAAGAGAGGATGTATAGAAAGGGATTTTCATTTTTTTTTCCAAATTCTTCCACGTTGTTAGCACTTTTGGTTCAACTTACACCTGCGAATCGTTTTTTTCTTTTCTTTTCTTTTTTCTTTCTTTTCTTTTTTCTAAAATGAAGTTCACCCAACACAAAACACGTTCAAACATAAGGGACGCTCACCTGCAACACCCATTACGATGTGCAAGTATTCAAATTGAGATCGATTTGCGAAGTGCGTTTAGTATCATTGTTATTATTATATTATCTATGTTTACATGTAAGAATAACAGTAAGCACAAAAATAATAGCATACCGTATTTTGTACGTCCGTTAGCTTTTTCTCCCTAGCGCGCATGCTCATAGGAGATTGCGCATGCGTATCTGTAATAATTTTTCCTATGAGCATGCGGGCTAGGGAGAAAAAGCTAACGGACGTACAAAATACGGTATGCAAAAACTCTCTAATAACTCATTATGTTTCCATTTCTCACTCCAAAGAAATATCCATAGTTGATCTAAATCTAATAATGGGGATATATAATTTTACATGCGGCCCGCGGAGTTGCGATGTATTTCCAAAGTGGCCCGCAAGATGATTTGGATTGGCCATCCCTGGTCTAAAGCATTCAAGAGTGTTCAGCACATACAGTAGCAACAAAACAGAGCGCTTCCCCCTATTCAAAAGGAAGAGTTGGCCGTCACTGCTCGCTTTCCTTGGGTGCATTTATTTACAACACTTGAAAATTTGAGCGAAGTGACTCCGAGAAATTCTTCTTCTCAAATCACACATTTATTGAACTAAAAGCTTACTAAAAATAAATAAATACAAGAAATGTTACTTGATTTACAACCATTTTGTATGAAATAGAATGAAACAGAAAAAATTCATGTAAATTTAATCTTTTATTTTTGAATCACTGGGACCTGATGGTCGAGTGGCTAGTCCCGGCGGTGTCGTAAAAGCTTGTAGTGGTTCGAAATCCACTTTAAACCGTAGATCTCGGTCTAATAGGATCGTAGAGCGTTTCAGGGCATTGTTGCTCTGCGTCCTTAGCTTATCTTCAAGCTACACGCGCCCCCTAGGTAGTGCTCAGTGAGTCGTAGATCCGTTCATTCGGGTAGGTAATTGGCGCACCGAACCTTTTTGTTCCTTCCCGCCAACGCCATAGAGTAGTAACCGCCAACAGTTGCCAAAAATCGCCAAGCTACCATCGCATATGTTAAGCTGCAAAATGAAAGTGACGTGAGGATTATATTTGCCCCGAACTGACAATCGCTATGCGCTCTCTGTGATTGAGAATCGTCTCAAAGAGGTCTCTGCAGACATGAGAAATTTGATTTGACGCTTGCTTAGCTTCGAAGTGCAGCCGTCATTTAGCGTGTCTCCAACAATGATTAGTTTAAAAACATTTTGTCATTGTCATTTGTCACCCAAACAAACTGACAATTCGCACATTATTCATTGCGGGCGGATTTTTTCATCTTTTATTAATGTCCTATTTCCACGCTGTTCTCAGATGACGTCTTTGACGTCTCCTACGTTGAATGAGCCTTTCTGAAATATCATTGGAAATGGTTGAAAAGTATCGCTTACGTATGTAGTTAGTCTTTGTCTGTCAAAAGTTAGTATCTCAATACCAGTGTCAAAAGTACTTTTCTTTCTTTTTCACTACACCTCAATACCCTCTCTAGGGCTACGGGACACCTCGCCATTTTGAAAAGTTGTTCTAGTGCAGCTGATGATACAGAGACAGCAAATATTTGTGCCATAAGCAAGGGCTGCACCGCTAGTACTCATTTTGCACTACCCAGGGGGCACGGGTAGCTTGAAGATAGGCTAAGGACGCGAAAACACTACACCTCTCAACGCTCTACGATCCTGTTAGACAGGGACCTACATTTTAAGGTGGATTCCGAACCACTACAAACATCCACGGCACCACCGAGACTCGAACCCCAAACCCCCCATTTAGAAAGGTAATGGAATAGGGGTGAGCCTCATGAACACCGCCAACCGGTGTTTGACGATCGGACAGTACTACTGGAAGGACTTTTAGGGGTAACCGATCCTCATGGGCATAAGGGAGACGAAATGCCAGAAATTTCCTCTCAGGCAGCTGGACTATCGATGTGAGAGGCTTTACAAACACTGTCACAACTCGCCATCGAGTCTTCTCATTTACTAACATGTCTCCAACGGATTTGATCCTCAAACCTCCTGAACACTAGCAAGACATCTGAAGCTTCCTCGTTGGTAGGGAGTGTTTACACTACATTTTATGAACATTTAAAGAGAAAAAAAAATTTCCAAATGTATCTATTTATCGTTAGTGAGCAATTAGTTCAATAAATATGATTCAAGATGTAGAATTTCTAAAAATGGTCAGAATCGCTACGCTTTCTAAGTAAATGACAGCAAGGGACGATACTGTTAATGGGAGATTCTGGCCCCAACTTTTTGTTTCTTTAGAATAGAGGGACTGGCTCTATTTTATCGGTGCATTATAGTCTCAACAAAGTAATCCGGTATTTTAAAACAGTACTAGTTAGTATACGCATTACTGTATAAAGTTTTGTATTAAACAAAGTTCGTTATTTGCCTTCTATCCGACGTAATTATTCTGCTAATTGAATGACACATTAATGAGAGACATAATATAGAAGGCCGTCAACAAATTCATTGTTGAAATATTCATAACTAACTCCGTGGATCTTTTCTGTCTGCAACAATTAATCCTAAAAACTTCCCAGAACTAATGGCAACCAACGATGATCTCCCAAACGGAGCGGAAGAACGGCAAGGACATCCCTCTGCACCTAAGGACAGCGCTGCATCATCACTCCCTGGAAGTCGCCAAACGACAATCGCTCATCCGGGGAGGAGTCGTCGTGCCGCCACCCTCACTCCGCGATTCATTTGGGAGATCTGGAAAAAAGAAATCGTCTGCAGATCTCGCGGAGGTGCAGGTGAGCTGAAAGGGAAGTGAGACAGAATCGAACACCGACGACGGACATCATGGCGCCTTAATGGTTCCATGCATTCCGAACAACAAATGGCGCGATTTGCGGGGCTGAAGGGGGGGTCGAGGGTCGTTAAGGGATATGAATTGCCCTTTTGTCCCCCCAACAACCTCTTCCTCCATCAGGGCTCAGCAATCTCGTTTGGATCATACTTTAAAGTGCCTCCTTCTTCCCTTCCCCCGATGGTGTCGACGAAGAATGATTGGGTGTCGTGATGGGGAATACTGCAAAGATCTAAAAGTTACCACTCGCATCAAGAGATATCGGTTTTTGATCAATTAATTAAAAGTATTAAGACCTACACATATCCATGCACTACTCTGCCCAAAAAATAAGACCAATTTTATTTTTCAAAACCTCTTTATTTATTCTTCCAAATTTATTTCATAGCCTTCAAAGTAATCCCCTCCGGACACAATGCACTTATGCCACCTGTTATTTCCAATCCTCAATGCATGCTAAAAAGTCATCATCAGGAAAGGCCTTCAAAGCGCGCGCCGATTCACGTTGAATTTCTTCAATCGACTCAAAACGGTGTCCCCGGAGAGGTCTTTTGGATGTAGGGAATAGCCAGAAGTCGTACAGTGGGAATACGGTGGTTGTGGAGCGACATGGGTTTCATTTTTGGCGAAAGAGTCACGAAGAATGAATTCAGTGTGAGCTGGCGTAATCAGTGTTTTCGGTACCCATCGAGATTGGTCGCGTTTGAGGCCCAAAATGTAATAGACCAAAATGTAATGGACTTTGAAATTCCAATATCATCAGCAAGGTCTCTAATTGTAAATCGACGGTTTGAAAGCACCAGATCTTTAATTTTTTTGAACGTGAGCTCCGTCGATTGGGGTTGACGGTCGACCAGAGGGCTCTTCTTTTTTTAGAACCCGTTCGTTCCTATTCGTTCTCTGTCTTCTTTGAACTGTCTATACTACTTGTAAGCATTTCTTTCCGATATAGGAATGCTCACCGAATGCCTTTTGCAACATTCTATACGTTTCCGCAAACAAAATGGAATTGAAGTTCTTTGCTCAATTAATTGAGATATTTCAAAAATCGCCGGAATCGTCTCACAAAGTCAAGCGTAACTCCAACACTCATGAATATTTTGACGTCAAATTTCCCGCCGATGTCAAAGACAGTGCCAGCAACCTGAAAAAGAAAAAAAAATTTAAATTCCATAAGCCCCGGGACTTTTAAATTGAAAATTGATCTTAGTTTTTGGACACAGCAGTATCCAAAAGTAAGGTCAACTGTATGGTTAAAATTATTGTAGACGTTGTATGGTTAAAATTATTATACGAATATAGGCATTTCAAAATAAATTTGATATTTTGACAAAAATATGCTTTTTTTGTGATATGGCGAAAGTTATAATTCGTATACACTGAAACCAGATTTTATATGTTCATTTTTAATGCTTTTTCTTTTGAGCTATGTACATAAAAAAAATTCCATCTAACTCAAATTATGAATACAAATGAATTAAAAAATGCAATTTAAAAAGAGCTAGCGAACCGGATGGCCGAGTGGCGAGATGGCTCTGGTGCTCGGTCCCACAGGTATCGGGATCGAATCCCGGCGATACCAATCATGTTCATAGTGGTTCGGAATCCACTTTAAGCAGTAGAGCCCTGTCTCCTATGACCGTAGAGTACCACAGAGCCAACTTCTTCTCACCCACATCATTCCCAAACTGTAAAGGGGCCACTCAGCTCCAGGCACAATGATGTGGCGTAGTAGTAGTAGTAGTAGGGGCCCCAACTTTCTTTTCCTTTAGAATAGGTGGACTCGATCTGTTTTATCAGTGCATTATTGTCTGGACAAAGTAATCTGGTATTTTAAAACAGTCGTATACGCATGACTGTATATAGTTTTGTATTTAACAAAGTTCGTTATTGGTCTTCCTTCCGATGTAATTCTTCTCCCAATTGAATGTCGTAGGGAGAAGAGAAATAAATTGGAAGGAAGTTAACAAATTCATTGTTGAAATATTCATAACTCCAGGGACCTGAATGGCTACTCGCTGTCAAATGTTTCGTAGAGTCCCGGCGGTACCATGGTTGTTTGAAGGGGTTCGGAATCCACTTTAAACCGTAGGTCCCAACAGAATCGTAGAGCGTTGCTGAGGTATTCTTATTCCACGTGAGTAGCGTATCTTCAAGCAACACGCACCTTCTGGGTATGGCATCTAAGACAATTGTCTAAGTTTTCCCCATCTATATTAGAAAAAAAAATAGGCTGCACAAAGTAATCTGCTGATTTAAAACAGTAGTATACGCATTACTATGTACAGTTTTGTATTAAAAAACTTCATTACTTGTCTTCTACTGATGTAATTATTGTCCTAATTGAATGCTACATTGAGGAGTGAAACAAATTAGAAGGACGAGAACAAATTGTTGAAATATTCACATCTTCAAAACTTGCGCGAACTGATGGGCAACTAACGACGAAACCCAAACGGAGCGGAAGAAAGGCAAGGATATCCCTCTGCACGTAAGGACAGCGCTGCATCATCACTCCCTGGAAGTCGCCAAACGACAATCGCTCATCCGGGGAGGAGTCGTCGTGCCGCCACCCTTTCTCCGGGACTCGTTTGGGGGATCTGGAAGAAAGAAATCGTCTGCAGATCTCACGGGAGTGCAGGTGAGCTGAAAGGGAAGGGAGACAGAATCGGAACACAGACGACGGACATCGTGGCGCCTTAATGGTTCCATGCATTCCGAACAACAAGTGGCGCGATTAGAGGGGGTGGGGGGAGGGTCGAGGGTCATTAAGGGATATAAATCGTGCCCCATCACCTCTCTCTCCATCAGGGCTCAGCAATCTCGTTCTCCCTGATGTCGTCGCCGAAGAATGATTGGGTGTCGCGATGTGATAACTTTTGGGGAATACTGCAAAGTTCTGAAAGTTTCCACCTGCATCAAGAGATATCGGTTTTTCATCAATTAATTACAGATATAGAGATCTACCCATTAAATTAATTAAAGTTGTTAAGATCTTCTGACCACCGCTTCAAGAGATATTTTGATTAGTTAATTAAAGGTATTAAGACCTGCCCATATCCGTGTATGGTTAAAATTATTATATGAAAGTAAGCATTTTACAATAAGTTTGAAATTTTGCCAAAAATATGCCTTTTTTTTTTGCGGTATGGCGAAAGTTACAATTCGTATACACGGAAACCTGTTTTTATACGTACATTTTTTATCTTTTTTTTTTTTTCAATTCCTTCTATTTGCTCACAATCTCCCTATATACATCTTGTTCACATTTTCAATCGTTCATAAAATACTTGTTATTCATCCACTCGAGTTCAGATACATTTTTTTGAACTTTTAGTGAATGATACTGGATGTGTCATTCACTACAAGTTCAAAAAAAGGCCATCAGTTTTTTCAAATATTATTTCATTCATTAAATTTAATTAATTAATAACAAGATAACGGTATGATCTCAAAACAAAAAGTTCCGCCGATTTTTCTCATCCAATTTGGTATGGCCTTGCCGTGGTAGATGGGCTTTCCACTAACAGTACCACAGCTATTGAATTACTTGTATGTAATTTTTTCCGTCCAAAAAACGAAACAAACAAGCACATTGAACACTACAGGGGGTTTAATGTACAACTCATGCCACGAGGTCATTTCGATTCAAAATATCAGACGGCATATTCAAAATGGCAGACGAATTCGCTTTCTTTATGTCGCTTACAGCGCCATCTATTAATACACATTGGAATTTTCGTACCGTTCATTGGAATCATACCGTTCTCCTTCCTCAAGTACCTTTAGTTCAAATTTGAACATTTCTACAGCATTTTGAAAGTGGGACTTTAATTATAATCAACCCTGTACATAAAAAAAAATCCCATCTAACTCAAATTATGAATGCAAATGAATTAAAAAATATAATTTCGTGTGCACAAAATGACCGTGGAGCGACAAACCAAGCCCTTCTGTTGGAACATGAGTTCGTGGCTCTTTTGTGAGCCATTGCTTGTCTGAAAACTTAAAGATAACAGCTGCTACGGTTTGAAACCCAAAAACACTCACTAGGCGATATAACAATATATGTGTAGCATTCTGTCTTAATTCCATCGCATCCCCTCCTTTGTCAAAGCAGTGATTGCAACGGACGCCGCGAGTGGATTCAAACTTTGGCCCTCCTGCCAACCAGCTGGGCGCGTACCACTGAGACAAGAATTGGCCAATCTGATTCAATTATAACAAAGTTAGAAAGGCAGATCTAAATGTCATCCTCTTACAAACTCAAAATTGATCTGAAAATCTAACCATTTAAAGTCCTCTACAAATACTTAAATTCCAGACAACTGTCGAAAGTAAATTTTATTTATTTTACAAAACTTTGCAAAGAATTCTTTAAAAACGAAAAATATTACTTTCTTAACAAAAGTAACGTTATCTGTAGGAAGAAATAGAAAGAATCCACTTCAGTAAAAACTATTTTAATGTTCTGTTTACAATATTTTTCCAAGATTCAAGTTAACAAAATGCTGCATTTCATGTTAAATAATCGCCTAATTATAAATGTTTTTACAGTTTTTAACGCCTTCATAAACTGTCTGTGTAAGAACATTGTTAAGTGCTGTGTTTTGTTGAAATCTTTCTAATTGTTTCCATTGCAGCAGCGTCCACAAGCGAGTCAGAATTGGGGTTTACCTTTGTATCAAATTAGGATAATTGGACACATTTTTGACAGGAAAGAATTTATTTAAATGAAAAGTTGCGAAAGAACTTTGAATCCATCGTTTAGTGGGATGCCGCATTTTAAAGAAGGTGTATTCATTGGTGTTGTGTTCGGCGGCGTAATAATCCTTGATTAAAATATGAACTTAATTTCGTTCTTCTTATAACGATGATTTTTAACAAAAGGGCTCAGTAAAATTGAATTAAAGTGGATTCCGAACCACTACAAACACCCATGGGCAAAGCCGGGATTGGAACCCGACACCTGTGGTACCGAACGCCAGAACGATAGCCACTCGACCCTTCAGGCCCCCCATGTATTTTAGTGAAACACGTTACCCTGAAATTGATATTTGTCTTCAAATTAAATTTAATTCCTTAAATCAATTAATTAAACTCGATAACTAGGGTAATAGCCCTTTACATTGTCGGGAAAGATGCACTTATTATAAATAACTATTATTGAAAGGGGCCTGAATGGGCGGTTGGCTAGAGCTGTGGCCCTCGGTACCATAGGTTTCGAATCCCGGCGGTGCCATGGATGTTTGTAGTGGTTCGGAATCCACTTTAAACCGTAGGTCCCTGTCTAATAGGATGATAGGATGGTTGCGGTGGTAGTGTTACTCCGCGTCCGCAGCTTATCTTCAAACTACACGCGCCTCCTGGGTAGTGCTAAATGAGTAACATCGGTGCAGATCATGCCTTAAGTCATAAATGACAACTGTCTAAGTGTTTGCCAGCTGCATTAGATAAAATAAAACTATCACTGAAATGAACCCTAAAAATTAGTATTTTCACGCTGAGTTCTATTAATACTAGTCTTTACTTAAAAAGCACATCCCGTTGCCAATTTCTTGTGCATTAACTGTAATAAAGATGATGCTGTCACGCCAAGAATATTTTACGTAAACTAATTAAAATAATGATGAAACAATATTATTTATATGTAAGCGAATAGCAACAGACATGTTGCTGTTGTTCTAATGTAGCTGGCAATACAGAGACAACTAATCTTCATGCCATAAGCAAAGGCTGCACTGCTGTTACTCATTTAGCACTACCCAAGGGGGCGCATGTAGCTTGAAGAGAGGCTACGAACGCGAATAGCACTACCCCCGCAACTCTCTACGATACTATTAGACCGGGACCTACTACTACTACACTACACCACATCACTGTGCCTAGAGATGAGTTGTCCTTTTACAGCTTGGGAATGATGTCGACAAAGACGATTTTACATTATTCAATTATAACTATTAGCTCGTGAAAGAAGTTTCAATAAGTTGTTGCTCTAATGTAGCTGGCAATACACAGAATCTTTATGCCATGATCAAGGGCTGCAACGCTGTTATTCATTTAGCACTACCCTGGGGCCACGTGTAGCTTGAAGATAGGCTACGGACGCGAGTAACACAAAAAAGTGCGATAAATCTCACGGGCCGGAAAGATATTCAAGGCGAGCCTCGGGTTAGCCACACCTGGGTTAAAGTTTGACTAGCTACATAGGCAGATAAGAAATAAAATACGCACAAATAACACAATTGTAGGGCAATTACCACCCCAAAAAGTATTCTCAGAAGGGTATGTCTTCTTCAGCCTTCCATTGGACGGCAGTGGGCGCGCTCGTGCCATACTTGAAAAGGTCCACTGATGCTTAATGAAAAAAAAGGGTGGGTTTTAATTTGTATGTGATGTATTTGTCGTGATCGTATAAAACCAGAAGTTGTATAAGACGAAGATTAACGATTTGCCAGTTGGCGGAGAGCAATTGGTTGCTTAGCAACCTCCATCTCCTGCTTTGTGAATTTCGAGAAATGTCTTAAGCTTTTAGCCCATTGATTAGATAGAAAAGTATGCATATATGATTTTTTATAACTTATTAGTTATTAATAGCGTTCCAATATTTGCAGTTGGTCAGTGGTATATAGTGGTTTCAAATTTAATTAAATTTGAAAGATTGTTGATGTCAGTAAATAAAGAAATAATTTCTTTCATTAGGAAAATTCGCATTTTGGAATAAGTTAATATTTTGAATGCTGGGTAAAGCACTCTGTTGATTCTGAGTCACAATTGCTGGTTTGGTTCGTCGCTCTACGGTCATCTTATGCTCACTCTGGGCTAAACAGACCGGGACCTACAGTTTAACATGGATTCCGAACCACTCACAAGCATCCATGCCACCACCAGGATTCGAACCTGAAGCCTGGGATACCAAAGACCAGAGCGCTAGCCACTTGGCCACCAGGCCGCTCACAATTGCAGGAGCGGATGGAGTTTTTTTTCAGTGTAGAAGCAAAGCTGACGTTGGGCGTAACTTGTCCAGAAGAGATGATCTTAGGATAAGCTGCTTGTCTATTGGAGATGGAGTTAATTTTTCGGGAATTTGGGACAGCTTCTCCAGGCTGCAAGATGGCCGATGGCGTTGCAATTAATACATTTGGGGACATCAATTTTCCCTTCAATAGTACGCTCCGAAGTTACATAACATTCACATCATCTATCACCTCTGAACAAATCACAAAAGTAAAGTCATTTATTGCCCTTACAAATTTATTCACCTCTGAAATACAGCAGGTTTAATCCAGCAAAAAGTGTAGCATTAAGCTAAACCCTAAACCTCTCACTGTAAGCAATATGTATTTGCACCTGAAATTCCGAGCTTACCCTAATACAAATGCTTTCAGATTTTCAAAAAATGCTCAATGTTTTCTTTTTTCTTAAGCAAACCACAGTAAAAGCTTTTTTAAAATACCATTTAGAAGAAGCGTTCTTCCAGTTTTGAAAGCTATGAAGCAATATGAAATTCCTGAAACGTTTGGCTTTAAAATGCCTCTGTAGCTAACAAATTTATCTTTTAGGTGAACCCTAGATTACTTAGAGATAAGAGTATATTTAACTTGTTTTATGGAGGAATAGCGCTTTTTTTCCCTCCTTAATCCTATAATGGAAACATTACAAGCTTTTTGTTGTTGTTGTTGTTGTTGTGTTTATATGACGTTCTCCTGGCTTGAAGTCCGTGGCGTTGCGTTCGCTTTTCTCCTAAGCTAATTTATCCCCTCCTAATTTGACCTTTGCTCATTCTGTTTTATTTTTTGATTACATGCTACATTCCGTTTTTTGAAATTTATGTCTTCATTTTAGAATTTTATTAAATAAATAAATCATTTTTAGAAAAGGCATGAAATTATCTCTTTTTTCTTATTAGAGGGTTTTTGCATACCGTATTTTGGACGTCCGTTAGCTTTTTCTCCCTAGCGCGCATGCTCATAGGAAACATTATTTCAGATATGCATGCGCAATTTCCTATGAGCATGCGCGCTAGGGAGAAAAAGCTAACGCACGTCCAAAATACGGTATGCAAAAACTCTCTATTAACTCAAAGGGTGTGAGACGCCCGCTATGTTTCAACATATAACAACAGAGAGTTTTTGCATACCGTATTTCGGACGTCCATTTTTTTTTTCTCCCTACCGCGCATGCTCATAGAAATCATTATTACAGATACGCATGCGTAATTTCCTATGAGCATGCGCGCTAGGGAGAAAAAAATAACGGACGTCCGAAATACGATATGCAAAAACTATCTATTGTCGTAGTTAGAGGGCGTTAAGCGGCCGAGGATCTTCGTATTAACCTACAATAATATAAGTCCGATGCGTCTTCAATAAAATGAAGCTGCAAAATAAAAACTAAGCAAGAATATAAGTTATTATTTAAAAGAAATGAATCTCTTCCCGAAACAAGAAAAGTCATTGTGCCGAATGTCATTTTGTGGTGAGGAGTTCCATGATTTTTGTACTTGTTTTGTCAATACTGGGTCGGACAGTGCTGGCTGTGGATGATGCTGGAGTTATCGTCCAATGATAGCCCGTACGTGTTCAATTGGAGACAGATCTGGTGATCTCGTAGGTCAAGGTAACATGCCTACGACAATCATGCACAGTGGACACATTCTGGCTAAGTCTTTCTGCAAAATCGCGGAAAGAAAATCCACCTTCCCGCAGCCCTATTATACGCCCTCGTTCAAAATCGGTGGGCTCTTGATAATGGCTTCTTCGTCTTCTTAAAGGCATTCTTGGCTAACATCAGTTCAATACGTCAGATTTCAAAGCCCAATAACGCTCACGAACTTTACAGCACGCACTTAAAGCAAACCTGATTTGCATGTTCCGAGTGGCGCTGCTACTGCTACACTTATGCGAAAATTGAATCGATGTCATCTTTCAGATGTATAAACACGCCCCTACCAAATTTCGTTTATCTAACACAAGTCTTTCGTGGTGTTTGGATTTTTTTTTTTTCCGTCAGTGCAAAACAATTCAAAAACAGATTATATTTATTATAATAATTCTATTTCTAGGAGAAAGTAATGCTCATTCATTTCCCATTATTAGTTCACATTCTCCCTATATATATCTTGTTCAAACTTTCAGTCGTTCGTAAAATACCTTTTATTCATCCACTTAAGTTCAGATACATTTTTTTTTCACTTGACACTGGATGTTAATGCAGTTTTTTTCAATTATTAATTCGTCAATTATATTTAATTAATTAATTTTAGTTTTATTTACATTAAGTTGCATGTGTCTAATAATAGATGGCGCCACATGTAAGAGGAAAATTTCAACTTTATTTGTAAAGTACTTTTCTGCAATAGAGTGAAAAAAAAGTAGGACTTTAAATTTTTTTTATTTTTTTATTTTTTTTTATTACTTGCTATATTCGTTTCATATCAAAAACATACACCAAAATAATACATACACCAAAATAAAGGAATTGCAAAACAAATTAACATGAATACATCTGACACATGCAAATGGGGAAAAAAGCTTTTTTCTTAAAAAAAAAAAGAAGAAAAAGAAAGTTTTTTTTTTTTTTTTTTGTTTACTTTCAAATTCCAACACTTCAATTCAAATTTATGTTTCTCACACTTTATTTTAAAACGTCCGATTTAATGCGCTTCTGACACGAGCCATTTACTAATTTAGCCCAAAATAAGAAAAATGAGAAATTCTCCCTGAGATGACACTTCCTAAACGCCACTTAAGAATAATGAGTCGTTTATTATAAAATCAGAAAATTAAAAGCGTTCGCGTATCTTTGGCGCGGTTGTTGGTGCAGTTTTGGCGTCGGTTAATTTAATCGAGCCACTTTAACGAGGTCACTTTTAGGGAAAAGGCTGTTAAACATTTTTCTTTCTTCTTCTCAAACACACAATTTGGGTGTCTTGCTGGCTCAATTTTTTACTTGAAAAAGGCAATTTTTTGAATTCCTTCTATTAGCTCATACTCTCCCTATATACATCTTGTTCCCATTTTCAATCGTTCATAAAGTACTTTTTATTCATACACTCAAGTTCAAATACATTTTTTTTAACTTGTAGGAAATGACACTTGATGTTAATACAGTTTTTTTAAATATTAATTCATTCATTAAATTTAATTCATTAATTTTAGTTTTTTTTTAGATTTAAGTTGCATATATCTACCAATAGATGGCGCCACATAAACTTAAAAAAATGACTGAACGTTATTTATAAAGGACTTTCTGCAATAGAGTGGAAAAAAAGTAGGAATTGACTTTAATTTTTTTTTTTATATATATATTACTTGTTTTATCTTCAGAAAGGTAAGGCTTACTAAAACATTCGAGCACTTTTCTAATAGTGTTTTCATAAACTACATTTTAAACCAGGGGTCTGGTTTCGGGTTCCAGTCCCGGCGGTGCCACACTTTCCAGTTTTAAATCCTGGCCGTGAAATAGATGTTTGCTAGTATTTCGGTATCCACGTTAAATTGTAGATCCCGGTCTATTAGCTCAAAGTGTGCACAAAATGACCGTAGAGCGACAAACAAAACTTTCACATATATTAGACATTTTTAGAGGGCTGTCGTTTAAAGGGATTGCGAAAAGGGCTCATGTCGAAGAATGGTTTGAAGAAGATGGTTGTGAAATTTGATGAGGCCGGAGACTTGGGTTTGCTGCCAGGAAGAACGAGTTGCGAATGAAAATATCGAAGAAGTCGCTACTGCTGTGGTTGAAAGAGCCTCCACTTCCAGCTATTCTTCAGCAAGTGCTCGATCTGTGTCACGTGAGTTGGCGATTTCGTGGTCGCCAGTACGAAGCATTCTGCGATACATTTCAGAATGGTATCCGTATGAGATCCACGTGGTGCAAATGCTGCAACCTCAAGACCACCAAATACGCTATGAGTTTGCTTGGCGATTTTTGGCGAGAAAGGAAGTCGATGACACATGGCCTTGGCAAGTTCTGTGGTCAGATGAGGCGCACTTTACTTTAGTTGGAGCTGTGAATAATTAAAATTGCCGCATACTTTTCCTTTGTGGCACGATTTCTGTTTCTAGAAGCAAAGTTCGTTTCATGATGTCGAAATCTGTCATTTATCAAAATAAAACAGTTCAAAAAATAAATTATATTTATCATAAAAATTCTATTTCTAGGAGAAAGCAATGCTCATTTTTTTTATTCGTTTCATACTAAAACTTTGAAATCTGTCACACCTCAAAATGAAGGAATCGAAAAATAAATTTACATGGAACGATTTCTAACACATGCAAATAGAGAAAAAAAGATATTTTTTAAAAAATTTGACAAAGAAAGCTTTTTTTTTTTTTTTTTTTTTTTTGTTTACTTCGAAATTCCGACCCTTCAATTCAAATTTATGTTTCTGACACTTTATTTTAAAACGTCCGATTTAATGTGCTTCTGACACGAGCCTTTTACTAATTTAGCCCAAAATAAGAAAAATGAAAAATTCTCCGTGAGATGACACTTCCTAAACGCCACTTAAAAATAATGAGTCGTTTATTATAAAATCAGAAAATTAAAAGCATTTCGCGTATCTTTGTCGCGGTTGTTGGGCCAGTTTTGGCGTCGGTTAATTGAATCGAGCCATTTTAACGAGGTCACTTTTAAGGAAAGGCTATTAAACATTTTTCTTTCTTCTTCTCAAACACAATATTGGGGTCTTGATTGTTAAATTTTGACTCGGAAAAATGCCATTTTTTTTACCTTCAGAAAGGAAAGGCTTACTAAAAAGTTTAAACACTTAATTGTATTTTCATAAATTACATTTTAAAACTTGTGTATTGTACGATTTATGTATTTTTTGTCATCTGTGAGCATGGTGTTGTCCTGGTTAAGGGACAGCGTCGTTATCCGAAAATGAGGGACAAGAAAATAAAACTTCATTTCAACTACCCACCAGTGTTTGGGGTGCTCTAGGGTGACGAATCAATTAACTCTCCCCATGAATACTATGATAAAGATAGTGCAAGAACTTTGCCACCGACTATGCTAACAAACACTATCCTAGGACATCGCTGTATGAGTGTTGGAGGGGATAACACATTGAAGGTTTTTTTTTTTTTTTTTCATATTTCCATGCTTATTTCAGGATAGGAAAAGGAATCTATTGTTTACTTTCACGCCTACTTTTGGAATCACTGTTAGATCAATGTGTTTAACAAAATATCATCGAATTCCAACGGATACTACAATCGAATTCCAGGCAAAAAGCATTTTCCACTCGTTTTTTTCAGATAATTGTAGCCTTATATCCTTTTATTAAATATTTCTTTCCCAAAATAAATCGCCTTTTATATTAACATCCAATTTCGAATTGAAGGAAAAAAATGGCCGTTTTATGGAGGTTGGTCTTCCCTCATCCCCATTTCATTTATCGCACCATCTGGGGATTTCCGAATATTTTCCCCTCCGGTATATGCCCGTTGCCACAAACGCTGGAATAATCTCATCTGTTCGGTTCTTAAAAAATTACCAGTTAAGCCCTTTCACTTGAACTGGGGGATTTCTTTAATTGCGACGACGAACTGGAAATAAATTAGGCAACAGTTACGCAGCCAAAAGGGAAATAAGTTTTCATAGATTTTCCCCAATTTGTCTCTCTGAGGAATGCCTTAATTCAATTGACTGAATGGGTCTGTTAATTATTTAAAGCTATATCAAACTAAATGTGTGAGGATATTTGATTAAAAGTATTTGTGTTAAGTGTTTGAGATTATTGGAAAATAACTGCTAATTAGAAATTTAAATATTGGCATAAAGACTATCAAATTGTTTTATACAATAGAGCGCCGGTAACTTTTGTTGATTCAAAAATTCTCAACGAAAATGTGTTCCTCAAATCAAACAAATTGAAGATTCTGTAGTTATGTAAATTAGCTCTTCCATTCAATAAATGAAAGATGTGCTTAGAGGGAATTCAAATGAAATCTAATCGGAATGTGGTTAACATGAATTTAACTGTAAAGATTTTAAAAACAAGCAATAAGCTATTTAAAACGCTTTTATATATTTGTCGATTTTAAGTATTCTTAAAAGATCTACGAAATTATTTACGATAGTAAAATAAATTCAAAGATTATTATTAAAAGGAATAAAGTCCACAGCATGTATAGCCAAATGCGCTTGATATGAGCATGAACATCGCCACTATACTATGCTATACTATATTATAATACGATGCAGCCTGATCTACTGGACTTGGTTTAGGACTCTAAATCAAGGGGATAAGCAATAACAACAATATTATAATACTATACTATACTATACTACTACTATGTATTCCCTGGCTACTATAGAATTCACAGAAACTGAATGAAATTTCGGTTTAAGTTAACACAAAAATTTACCATTACAGTGAAAACGATTTCGAAAATTTTTTTTGGCAACACCTTTCTGTATTTCAAATTCCTGAAATAACGGGGGGCAATGAGTTCACCTCTTCCAAAATTCAAAATTGAAAAAAAAAAAAAAAAAAAACTCATGCATCATCATAAATTCATGAGTGAAATGCCCTCAAAAAACACACGAGAAATAAAATACGATTTGCAGGCTGATTAATTTTGCCGAATACATAGCTTAAAAAAACTGAAATATCCGGTGAATGCTATAGAAAAGAGATTCACTAATAGAAAACTTGGACTCTAACACTTTTCTAACCTCACATCCCTCCTATCTGAGGCTTTGCAACATTTGCTTAACTTCAACTCACCCCTGGCGTCCCCTATCCGAGGCTTTGTACCATTTTCTTAACTTCTAGTTACTCCCAGCGCCACCTATCTGAGGTTTTGAAACATTTGCTTAACATCAAGGCACTCTTAGCGCCACCTATCGAAATTAAGGAGAAATTGTAACTTTTCCTAACCCTGGCTGTACGAGTTATGAATATCAGAAAAATATTATTAGTTTGATCCTGTACTCAGATATTGGACTGGCTCCCAATTTGGCCCCATTCTCTTTCAAAATCGCTCCGATAATTAATAACTGGGACACTATACAACTGCATAACATTTATTCTGGATGATTCTAATATTTCTTGAACTTGGCTTAAGTTCCTGTACTGTCATGACTGACTCGTGCTTCATAGATCAGGTCGTTATGAAACTACGGTGGAGCTTTGAAAGCGCATTATTCATTGGGAATCATTATTCATTTCAGTAGAGTTAAAAAACACCTGATAAATTGAAGCGTGTGGCAGGATTTCAGTTTACTTTTTCCGTTGATATTAAAATGAGTTGAATGGCACTTGGAAATAATTGCGTATGAATTTAATAATAAATAAGTAAATTGAAATTTGAAACTTGATTTCATTATATTCATTAGTTTTAGCTGCAGATGCTTCCAAATATATATGCAGGGAATTTATATTTAAAGACCCACTTTCAAAATGTTGTGTAAAACAGAGTTCGTCGTCACAATGAGTTCAAATTTGAACTGAAGATACTTGAAGAAGGGAGAAAACGGTACGGCATCAAAAAAGGTTCCAAAGTGTATCAATAAATGGCGCTGTAAGCGGCCTAAAGAAAAAGAATTCGGCTGTTAGTGATAATTTGAATCGAAATGACAACGTATTTGGCATGAGTTGCACATTAAACCCACTGCAGTGCTCAATGTGCTTGATGGTTTCGATGTTTTGACGGAAGAAATGACTTCCAAGTCACTCAATAGTTGTGATACTGTGTGTGGAAAGTCCATCCACCACGGCAAGGTCATACCCAATTGGATGGGAAAAATCGATGGAAGTTTTTTTATAATCACCCTGTACATGAACTTTCTCGGCATAGGATCGCTCAAGAATCATGTGAAAAACAATTCTTAAAGCACAAAATTTTACAGTTGCAGTGAAAGGATTTCTGTTGAAGTTGTCGCTGAGCAAAAGGGTCGTGTTTCTAATTCATTCCTCATCAATTCCCCTTTCGTCTTTGTTTTGAAAGTGTTCTACATATATATATATGTGTGTGTGTGTGTGTGTGTGTGTGTGATTTTGTAAAATAACAAAGTGTATATTTTAATAAATCATAAATTATTTTTCAAAAGGAAACAAGAACGTCAAGTTAATATTAATAACGCATAAATAAGTATAAATAAATGTTCATTAAACAAACAAACATCATAAATCATAATTCTAGAAGGAAAAAAAAATTTAAAATTATTCCCTTTTAACGCATGTAGAAACCAATCTTTAATCTATATAATTAGTTTGCGACCTTATTTTATTTTTAATTCATTTCTTATACAGAAAAAAAATGTTTGAAATTTTATTAGGATTTTACTTTTGCTGCTTCAAGTGTGCTACATGGCGTACTGACATATTTTTGAATATCTCATTAACTTTCGAAAAATGAAAGAATTCATTAAGTCTGCGACAGTTCTGCATTTTTTCCTTTATGTATTCATTAAAATTGACAAATGAGAATCACTGGGGTTTCATAAAATAATTATTTTTTTTCCGATAATCGCTCGCACAGTGAAATCTCACGTGAACCCTTGCAGGAATTTAGGAAAAAAATAGCCTTTATTACACTCATGTCCATAAATTAAGGATAATTCAGAATCACACAGAAATTGAACTCTAAAATAAAAATTTCACCTGTAGAATTATCACACACATCTTGAAGAATATGCAAATTACAGGAAACCACCAGATGGCGCGGATAGTACGTCACAATGACGAGAGTGTAAGAGAGGGGTTTATAAGGAATGGTGGCAACGAAGTAAAATTGTTCACAAGCGCTTTAAAAGCCTTTCAGTGCAATAATTTGGGATAAATAGGCTCGACTCCATCTCATTCAAGATGGAGTCATCATTAGTGATGGAGTCAAACCTATTTAGCATAGACGGGAAGTCGGAGTCGGGAGTCGAGCATTTCTAGATGAGTTTGAATTAGAAGTTGAACATTTTTGAATGAGATGGAATCAAGCCTATTTAGCAGATAAAATTATATATATAAAATATAAATATTATATATCCCCCTATTAGATTGAGACCCACTATAGACATTTTTTTGGAGGAAACACACAATGAGTTATTTTTTATGTGTTTACTATTATTCTTACATGATACTATAATAACAATGATACTAAACGCACTCTGTAAAAAAATACATAACACTCAAAATAAAATATGAAAAATATATAAATATAAACGAAATAAAAAAAAGGAAATCATTAAAAAATATTTATTTTACTAGTGCGATAGTCGTTTCTCAACTCTTTCACTTAGCTTTTGCAAATCGACCACAATTTGGATATTGGCACATCGTAATGGGTGTTGCGTCTGTTATGTTTGAGCGTGTTTTGTGTTAGGTCTATTTCATTTTCGAAAAAAAAAACGATTCGCAGGTGTAAGCTGAACCAAAAGCGCTAACAACTTAAACTAAGAGTCTGGTTTGCTCTACTATCAACAATCCACTGTGCGTATCTAGGGAGGGTCACAGCATGACTGTGGCCATTAGATGATCCAAGTTACGCGCGCACCTTGAGTTTGCAGAATGTAATTTAATTATTCCGCGAACTCATCAACAAAACAGGCAATATCTGTCCTATATTCGCAAGAATATTATTTTAAAATCAAAGTTCATTTTTTTTTCATAATTTCGACATTTCATTTTTGACAATGTAATTTTTGTTGACAATTCATTTTTGTTAATGCACACATAATGTACTTTTTTTAATGCATTGTTTTTCACAACTTTGGCCATTATAAAACAAATATATTTTGCATGATAAATCTCCGGGCCGGAAAAATATTCAATGCAGGCCGAGGGTTGGCAACCACTGCCATAAACACTCTTTCATATTTGCTGAGTATCATTGGGCTTTTAATCTACGAATCAACCACTTTTATATATATATATATATATATATTTGTTCTAATGTAGCTGGCAAACACTTAGACACTTGTTTTTGATGCCTTATGGCAAACACTGCACAGATGTTATTCACTTAGTACTACCCAGGAGGAGCGTGTAACTTGAAGATAAGCTACAGACGCGGAGTAACACTGCCCCCGCAACTCTCTACGATCCTGTTAGACCGGATCCTACAGTTTAAAGGGGATTCCAAACCACTCACAAACATCCATGGCACCGACAGCTTACAGATAGTTCTAGCTTACAGTAGATAAGGCGTTTATATATATATATATATAAGCTGTCTCTAAGCTAGCTAAATGGATTTTGCCGATTAATAAGAAAGCATGAATAGTCAGTTTGCTTCATTTTATTACCACTTTTAGGGAGTTTCTAAAATCTTCGCCCAGATCTGGGAGACGCAATCCACGATCTGCGAAAGTAACCACTCTGTCGTCAGGGCAAATGGAAGCACGAGCAAGTCGTTAAAAGAACTCTTTGCGGAGCGTGGGGGAAGCAACTGGAGACAGGCAGCGATCCTTAAGGTGGCAATAAATTGAAGATGCACAGAAGTTGCAAGTGGCTGTTACGAGAATATGTGTGATGCAAGAATAAGGTTGAGTGCAGTAACTGAATCTGTCAACTCTTTCGCTGCCAGTCGAGAGATATGATTTGGTTTGTCGCTCCACTGTCATCCTGTGCACACTAGGGCTAAATAGACCGGGGCCTACAGTCTAAATTGGATTCCCAACCACTCACAAACAACCATGGCACCACTAACGAATATCCATCATTTAAAATATTACCATTTTACTACAGGACATATATTCAGTAACACACCTAAATAAATTGCCATTGCTTATTTTGTAGCATAGCTAAGCATAATTCCCGAAGTTATTCAGTAATATAGCTAAATGTATTTTCGCTACATACTTCGTAGATTTTTTTTTCCTTCTAATGTAGCTGGCAAACACTTAGACAGTTGTCTTGGATGTCTTTATGCAAGAGCCGCACAGACGTGACTCACTTAGCACTAGCCAAGAGGTGCATGTAGCTTGAAGATAAGCTACGGACGCGGAGTAACACTATTCCCGAAACGCTCTACAATCCTGTTAGACCGGGACCTACGGTTTAAAGTGGATTCCGAACAACTACAAACATCCATGGCACCGTCGGGACTCGAAACCTGTGGCACCGAGTGCCAGTGCGCTAGCCACACGGCCAACAGGCAGCTGTGCCTGTCAAGAGAGGTTTTGCCATAGAAAGAGATTTTTCCCAGAAGATTTTTCAGTCGCCAAAACAATCCGCCAAACTAGAAAAATTCATATCAAATTTCTCTTACCTTTCTAGTTCAGCGATCATCAGAATGAGATATCCAAAAGTACGGGCTGCAGTTAGTCAATTCAAATAAACATTTACAATACTTTTATTTACACATTACAATAGCGATATGACGCACAAAAATAATAGAATCACAGACACAAAAGTCCGCGTTTACCACGGATAGCTATCAACAAGAAAGTTCTAAAGTCCGGCGAGAGAAATTCTTACACCGAAATACGGTTACAGTTAAGTGGAGTGGTAAAGAGTTCAAAAAGTTCTAGATATATAGAGCATTTTTGACAAAGGTAGCTTACTTTTCATAACGAATAGGATTGAAAAGCGGTAATTTTCATTACAGTATGTAGAGGTAAAATTATTTCCTATGCCTATGCCTGAAATTATTTCCTTTCCTATGCCTCCTATATATGCCATATTACGGATCGGCGCGGGATGTGCAAAAATGAAACAAAATAATGAAAATTAATGACAGAATGCATTAGGTTTATATGACACTGATGGCCGAGGGACTAACTCTCTGGCGCTCGGTACCACAGGTTTCAGGTTCAAATTCCGGCTGTGCCAAGGATGTTTGGAGCCGTAGGTCCAAAGCCGTATGTTTGGGGAAGGATGTTTGGAGCCGTAGGTAGGGAGCCGTACTTTAAGCCGTAGGTCCCGGTCTAATAGGATCGTAGAGTGTTGTGGGGGTAGTGTAACTCGGGTCCGTAGCCTATCTTCAAAGCAACAATGTGACCCATGGGTAGTGCTAAATGAGTAACAGCAGTGCAGCCCTTGCTTATGGCATAAAGTTTAACCTCTGTATTGGCCGCTGCATTAGAAACAACAGCTACATGACACTTGATCACCAAGAAATATTTAACATAAAGGAATTATTATAAGATGGTTACAGTGGTATTATGGCTGCTAACCCTGGGGTGGAACGCATTCTTCATCACTGCCACAACTCACATCACTCGGATACTCTTATACAGCATTAGCGAACTGGCTAGAGCTCAGGCCGTTGGTACCGAAGGCGTCAGGTTCGAATCCCGGCGGGGGCATGAATATTTGTGGGTGGCTCGGAATCCACGTTAAACTGTAGGTCCCGGTCTGTTTAACCCAAAGTGTGCACAAAGTGACCGTAGAGCGACAAACCAAAACCGTCCAGCTAATGCCACAGAGTAGTAACAGCCAACAATTGCCAGAATTCGCCAAGTTATCCTCGCATACATTAAGCTGCAAAGTGAAAGTCCCGTGAGGAATATATTTGTCTCGAACCGACAACCCCTATGCGCACTCCTGGTTGAGAGTTTGCTCAAAGTGTTTTCTGCAGTCATGAGAAATTTAATTTGGCGTTTGCTTGGCTTCGAAGAGCAGCCGCCCTTTAGCGTGTCGCCAATAATAGTTCGAAAACGTCATTACACACACGGGAAAATCTTGTGACATTTGTCAACCCAACAAACTGACAATTCGCTCGTTATTCACTGCGGGCGGCCTTCTTCCGCTCATATTACTTCGCTATTTTACACGTTGTTCTCAAATGACGTCTTTCTAATACGTTGATAGAGCTTTTCTGAAATATCACTGGAAATGGTAGAAAAATATAGCTTACGGATATAGTTCATTTTTGTCTGTCAAAAGTTAGTATCTCAATACCATTGTCAAAGGTACTTTTCTTTCTTCTTCACTGCACCTCAACCCTCTCCCTAGGGCTATGGGATCCTCAACCATTTAGAAAGGTTGCAGCTAAATGCAGCTGACAATACAGAGACAGTTAATATTTATGCCATAAGTAAGGCCTGCATCGCTTTTATTCATTTAGCACTGTCCTGGGGGCACGTGTTGCTTGAAGATAAACTGCGGACGCGGAGTAACACTAACCCACTACGCTCTACGATCCTGTTAGACAGAGACATACGGCTTAAAGTGGATTCCGAAACTGGTGGTACCTAGCGCTACTACAAACATCTATGGCACCACCGGGACTCGTACCCGAAACCTGTGGTACCGAGCGCCAGCCACTCGACCATCAGGCTCAACATTTAGAAAGGTGAGGGAACAGGGGTGAGCTTCATGAACACCACCAACCAGTGTTTTAGTATAGGACAGTGCCTTTTAGGGGTAGAGGGAGGACTTTAGGGGTAGCTGCCCCTCACGTACATGGCGATAGGGAGACGAAAAGCCAGAAAATTCCTCTCAGGCACACGGCATTTCATACACTGTCACTACTCGCTATCGAGTCTTCTCATTTACTAACATGTCTCCAGCGGATTTGATCCTCAAACCTCCTGAACGCTAGCAAGACATCTGAAGATTCCTCAGAATAAAATAAAATAAATAGAATAAAATGTTCATAAAATATAGTGTAGTGTTTACATTATATTTTATGAACATTTGAGAGTGAAAAAACTTTTTCCGAATGGATGCCGCTTTCGGTCATCGATGATCCAGAGCGCAGCGTGGCTCTGTTTACTCGAAATAAATAGGAATTTTTGCATTCGTCTGCGACAATAGATGAAACTTAGATCCGCCACTACACTTTGGCAATCATATCGACAGCCAAGTGAGTTAAGAGCAGTCGATGAACAAGGAAACACCGGTTTAATGTCATAACCGGAAAGGTTATGACATTAAAAGCGTTTGAAGGCAGATATGGCAAACAAACGTTCCCATTTGAAGAAGAGATATGTTCTCAATCACCGCGTTACAGGTCAATGGTTAGGATGGCCAAATTGCACGAATTGTGAATTGCTTTCACACCCACTGTATTCTCTAGATTTGACCACCAGCGACTATTTTCTGTTCGCAGACTTCAAAAAGATATTCCTTGGAATGAGATTTGGCTCCGATAAAGAAGTGATTGCTAAAAATAACGCCCATTTTGAGGCCAAAGGTAAATCGTTCCCCACTGCTGGCATAGAGATGTTAGAAAAGGGATGCAAAGGACGCATCGCATTCTTATGGCATATCTATATTCTTATATAGATTATAGGCGAATATATTCATCTATTTTTTAGTATTACCTTATCCATCTGCATAGTCTCCTACGAGACCATGTTGATGAATTAAAAAAATTTAAAAAATTTGTTTTGTTTTTTTAGTATTTAGTCCCGGGATTCATATATACTGATATAGTGAACAAATTAATTTTATATGTTCCCCTTTTTCATATACATTTATAAAAAAACTGACAGAACAAACTATCTCCGCATCAATTAGCAATTTTTACCATAAGTTTTTGTGTTCAACACCTCAAAGTTAGTAATAAATTACTATTAATGCAACCGAGCTGAGTTCGGTTCAACCTCGTTAAGATACTGTTGTGTAAGAGGCAACCTATCTAATGTTGATTGGGCTCGAAAATAAGCGGGTTCAAACGCCCTAGAGATCATTTTCGTTGATGTCTGTTCCTAATTGTGGTGGAATAATGAAAGTTCAGCGTGGCAAGGCAAAAACTGTAGTCCATGTATCTGCTGTACATCTGCCGCTTTGGGTGCAAACAATCTCTGAGTAATAATATTATACAATACGCCTTGGGTTGCAGTTTGGAGCAAACATTCTTCTTACATGATCAAACACACCTTGTGACTTCTACTTTGTAATTAAACATGTGCGATGACAGTTTGGCGAATTCTGTCAGCATTCTTTAGTCTTGACTCAGTGGTGTTGGTGCGAAGGGAGAAAAAGTTATACCATCATACAGCGAATTAAAAAAAAATAATAATAATAATTCAGTTTCTTTTTAGTTGTAAATAAGTGTACATTTGATTTTTCTAAATATTTGACGCTTATGTTCTATTTATAATTTTTTTTTTAAATAAAATATTTATTTGCATAAATTTTTTGTTAATATTTTATCTTTTCTTTTATTATAACATTACTTGTATCTATTTATCGTTCGTAAGCACTTAGTTCAATAAATGTATGATTCGAGATGTAGAATTTTTCAAAATGGTCAGAATCGCTCCATTTTGGGATGGAGGACAATGTCGTGGGGAGATGCTGGCCCAAACTTTATGTTCCTTTAGAATAGGGGGACTAGCTCTATCATCAGTGCATTATGGCAATGCAACACATCTGTGATAATGGACCGTGTCAAGAAAACTTTAGAATCCTCTTACAAAGGACCTTTACCAGAAATGCTTAGTACTGTGCCAGGGGATCTTGCAAGCCCCTTTGTAAATGCATCCTAACACCGCAGGCGTCATATAAAATGATACATCCCCCATTAGACCCACTATAGACATTTTTTTTTGGAGAGAAGAATTGAAACAGAATGTTTCACGTTCGAGTCCCTGTCGTGCCATGGGTGTTTGTAGGGGTTTGGAATGCACTTTAAACCGTAGGTCCCGGTCTAATAGGATCGTAGAGCGTTCTGAGGGTAGTGTTACTCGCGTCCGTAGCCCATCTTCAAGCTACACGCACTCTCTGGATAGTGCCAAAGATAATAAAAGTGATAGTAAGTGCATAAAGATTATTTGTCTCTGCATTTCCAGCTGCATTAGAACAAAAAATTTAAATGTTAGATTAAATTAATTTTTTTTAGATTTTTTAAGATTTTTTTTTTAATTTTTGCCATTGAATGTTTCTAAATTTTACTTTTCATAAAGATGTAATAACATAGATGTTAATTTTATATTAATGAATATGTGGAGGTTTACGAGGTATATTTACCCCATAGGTACGTCCGTATTCGTTTCCGTCTCCACTGCTGCGTTGCAGAAATAGCTTATGTTCAATCACTAAACTGCGAGGAGCATTGTTTCAAGGACCAAACACCGAATCGTAGCTTTTACTAGTAAATGCGAAAACAAATATAAAAATTTTTAAAAAATTAAAAGCCAATGTAAAAGAAGACAAATTATTTTTTCATGAAGATTTAGATTCGTGTTCACATCTGTGATAATGGACCGTGTCAAGAAAACATTAGAATCCTCTTATGAAGGACCTTTACAAGAAATGATTAATACTACACCAGGGATGGTCAACCCAAAAGATCTTGCGGGCCGCATCTAAAATCATGTATCTCCACATTAAATTTAGACCCACTATAGACTTTCTTGGGAGTGAAAGATTGAAACATGATGAGTTATTGTTTGTGTGTTCACTATTGTTCTTACATGTAAACATAAAAAGTATAATAATAAGGATACTATGAACACTCTGCAAAGAAATATATAACACTATAAACGAAATATGTTGTTGTTGTTGTTTCTTATCCCACTTGGCTGGCCAAGCCCACGAGTCCGTACGTACTCATGATTGAAGGGGAAGGAAGCAGCTTCTGTTGTGATGGAGCACCCGTAGGTAGAAGCCTGACTTTTGCTCCGTGACGCTCTTACAGTCATAGAAGACCGGGACCTACGGCTTAAAGTGGATTCCGAACCACGGCAAACATCCATGGCACCGCCGGGATTCGAACCCGAAACCTGTGGCACCGAGCGTCAGAGCGCTAGACACTCGGCCATTCAGGTCCATAAACGAAATATAAAAATGATAATATAAATATGAACGAAATAAAAAAATGAAATCATTAAAAATTATTTATTTGACTAGTGCAATATGTGTTTCTTTATCCTTTCACTTAGCTTTCGCAAATCGATCTCGATTTGGATATTTGGACATCGTAATCGGTGTTGCGTCCGTTATGTTTCAGCGGTTTTTTTTTTTTAATCAATTTCCTTCAATAAAAATAATAATAATAATAATGCAGTTTCTTTTTTGTTGTAAATAAGTGTACATTTGATTTTTCTAAATATTTGACGTTTATGTTCTATTTATAAATTTTTTTTTAAAAAATAAAATATTTATTTGCATTAATTTTTTTATAATATTTTATCTTTTCTTTTATTATAACATTTCTTGTAAAAAAAACGATTCGCAGGTGAAAATTGAACCAAAAACGAACTTCAACGTTTTGAACGAACGTTGAACTTCAACTGAGAGTCTGGTTTGCTTTGATATCAAAAATCAACTGTGCGTATTTAGGGATGGTCACTGCATCACTGTCACTTAGAACAGAACATTACATAGAACCTACCTACCTAGAGGGATACATAGAACCTGTTATATTAGATATTCCAAGAAAAGCGCGCATCATGAGTACACATAATGTATCTTTTTAATGCATTGGTTTTCACTACTTTGGCCATTCTGAAATAAATATATTTTGTGAAAGTGCGATGCATCTCACGATCAGAAAAAATATGCAAGTCAGACCGCGGGGTGGCCATCCCTGGTCTGGACAAAGTAATCTGGTATTTTAAAGCAGTAGTATACACATTACTGTATATAGTTTTTTATTAAACAAAGTTCATTATTTATCTACTATCCAATGTAATTATTGTCCTAATTGAATGCCACATTGATAAGAGAAATAAATTACATGGTTACACCAACAAATTCATTGTTGAAATATTCCATGGATCATTCCTGTCTGCAACAATTAATCTCAAAAACTTCCCAGAACTGATGGGCAATTGACGACGACACCCAAACGGAGCGGAAGAACGGCAAGGACATCCCTCTGCACGCAAGGACAGCGCTGCGTCATCACTCCCTAGAAGTCACCAAACGACAATCGCTCATCCGGGGAGGAGGAGTCGTGACGCCACCCTCTCACCGGGACTCATTAGGAGGGAAAAGAAATCGTCTGCAGATTTCGCGGGGGTGCAGGTGAGCTGAAAAGGGAAGGGAGACAGAATCGAACACCGACGTCGGACATGGTGGCTGGCGCCTTAATGGTTCCATGCATTCAGAACAACAAGTGGCGCGATTTGAGGGGGTGGGGAGGGTCATTAAGGGATATAAATCGTCCTTTCGTCCCCCAACCACCTCTCTCTTTCATCAGAGCTCAGCAATCTCGTTTGTGATCATATTTTAAAGTGCCCCCTTCATCCCTACCCTTCCCCTGATGTCGTCGACGAAGAATGACAAAGTTCTGAAAGTCATCACCTGCATTAAGAGATATCGGTTTTTAATCCAAATAATTAAAGGTATAAGACCTACCCATATCCATGTATGACGTTTTTTTTTTCCAATGCTGCTGGCAAACACTTAGACAGTTGTCTTGGAGGCCTTAAGGCAAGAGCTGCACCAACGTTACTCACTTAGCACTACCCAGCAGATGTGTGTAGCTTGAAGATAAGCTGCGGACGTGGGGTAACACTAATAATGCAACGCTCTACGATCCTGTTAGACCGGGACCTACGGTTTAAAGTGGATTCTGAACCACTATACAAACATCCATGGCACCGCCGAGACTCGAGCACGAAACCTGTGGAGCCGAGTGCCAGATTGCCAGCCATGCAGCTATTCAGGCCCCATGTATGGCGCTGTATGTTTAAAATTATTAAACTAAAGTAGGCGTCTTAAAATAAATCTTAAATTTTGGGAAATATATGCTTTTTTTTTTTTTTTAGGTATGGCGAAAGTTATAATTCGTAAACACTGAAACTTGTATTTTATACGTTTATTTTTTATGCTTTTTTTTGTGCAATATACATAAAAAATTAAATCTAACTCAAATTATGAATACAAATGAATTAAAAAATGCAGTTTAAAAAGATCCAGAGGCCTGATGGCCGAGTGGCTAGCGCTCTGTCGCTCGGTACCATAGGTTTCGGATTAGAATACCATGAATGATTGTAATGGTACCGTGGCGCCGTGGTGGTACCATGGATGTTTGTAGTGGTTCGGAATCCACTTTAAGCCGTAGGTCCCTGTCTCATATGACTGTAAGAACGCCACAGAGCCCAATCAGACTTCTTCTCATCCACATCCTTCGCAAACTATAAAGGGGCAACTCAGGTCTAGGCTCAGTGATATGGAGTGGCGTAGTAGTAGTAGTAGCCCTAACTTTCTGTTCCTTTAGACTAGGGGGAACCCCACTGTTTTATCAGTACGTTATAGCCTAGACAAAGTAATCTATTTTAAACAGAAAAAAGAGAAAGATACGCATGACTTTTTTATTTAGCTTTTTAGAAATACGCATGACTGTATATAGTTTTGTATTAAACAAAGTACATTAATTGTCTTCAATCTGATGTAATTACTCTCTTAATTGAATGCCACATTGATGCGATATACAAAATAGAAGGACGACAACATATTCATTCTTGAAATATCCATAACTCAATGGATCATTAATGTCTGCAACAATTAATCTTTAAAAATTTGCCCGAACTGATGGGCAACTGACGACTAAACCCAAACGGAGCGGAAGAAGGGCAAGGACATCCCTCTGCACGCAAGGACAGCGCTGCGTCATCACTCCCTGGAAGTCGCCAAACGACAATCGCTCATCCGGGGAGGAGTCGTCGTGCCGCCACCCTCTCTCCGGGACTCATTTAGGAGAACTGGAAGAAAAAATCGTCTGCAGATTTCGCGGGGGTGCAGGTGAGCTGAAAAGGGAAGGGAGACAGAATCGAACACCGACGTCGGACATCGTGGCGCTCGCTCCCTTAATGGTTCCATGCATTCCGAACAAGTGGCGCGATTTGCGGGGGTGGAGGGTCGAAGGTCGTTAAGGGATATAAATCGTCGTTTCGTTCCTAACAACGTCTCCCTCCATCAAGGTTCAGCAATCTCGTTTGGATCATACTTTAAAGTGCTCCCTTCTTCCCCACCCCCATCCCAGATGCTGTTGACTAAGAACGATTAGGTGTCGCGATATCATAACTTTTGGGGAATACTATCAACCTGCATCAAGAGATATCGGTTTTCGATCCAATTAATTAAACGTATGAAGACCTACCCATATCCATGTATGAGGTTGTATGGTTAAAATTATTAAAGGAAAATTGGCATTTTAAAATAACAATTTTAATAATTTTGACAATAGTAATTACTAATAATTTAATTTAGCATTTTAAATAACTTTGCCACTAATATACTTTTTTGTGGCATGGCGAAAGAGGGCGTGTCGACTGAAACCTGTTTTTATATGGGTTTTTTTTATGATTTTTTTGTACGATAAACATAAAAAAAATTTCATCTATCTCACATTATAAATGCAAATGGATTACAAAATGTAATTTAAAAAGAGTTAGGAGCCTGATGGAAAAGTGGTTAGAGCTCTGGCACTCGGTACCACAGATTTCGGGCTAGAGACCCGGCTGTGCCATGGTTCGGAATCCACTTTACACCGTAGGTCCCAACAGGATCGCCCAGCGTTGCGGAGGTATTGTTACTCTGCGTCCGTAGCTTATTTTCAAGCTATACGTGCCCCCTGGGAAGTGCTAAAATGAGTAACATCGATGCAGCGCTTGCTTTAAGGCATCTGAGTCGAGTGTCTTGGTGTTTGACAGCTGCATTAGGAAAAAAAAGTACTTTATTTGTCTTCCATCCGATGTAATTATTCTTCTAATTAAATGCCACTTTGATGAGAGAAACAAATTAGAAGGTCGTCAAAAAATTCATTGTTGAAATATTCACAACTAACTCCATGGATCATTCCTATCTGCAACAATTAATCTCAAAAACTTGCCCGAACTGATGAGCAACCAACGATGATCTCCCAAACGGAGCGGAAGAAAGACAAGGACATCCCTCTGCACGCAAGGACAGCGCTGCATCATCGCTCCCTGGAAGCCGCCAAACGACAATCGCTCATCCGGTGAGGAGTCGTCGTGCCGCCACCCTCTCTCCGGAACTCATTTGGGGGAAAAGAGAAATCGTCTGCAGATTTCACGGGGGTGCAGGTGAGCTGAAAAGGAAGGGAGACAAGATCGAACACCGACGTCGGATATCGCGGCGCTCGCTGCCTTAATGGTTCCATGCATTCCGAACAACAAGTGGCACGATTTGCGGGGGTTGGGGGGGGGTCGAGGGTCGTTAAGGGATATAAACCGTCCTTTCGTCCCCCACCTTAACTGTAATTTATCTAATTTTTATTTTGGGGACTTAAATTCTTGCTCACTTAACCTGTAATGCTCACTTATCATGTCCATAACATCCAATGCCTTCATCCCAACAAGATAGGTGTTTTAGGCCCTAGGGGGCCAAAGAGCACCGATAACCAAGGACTGACTGAACAACCTCTTCCTCCATCAGGGCTCAGCAATCTCGTTTGGATCCTACTTTAAAGTGTCTCCTTCTTCCCTGCCCTACCCCTGATGGTGTCGGCGAAGAATGATTGGGTGTCCCGATGTGATAACTTTTGGGGAATACGAAGTTCTGAAAGTTACCACCCGCATCAAGAGATATCGGTTTTTGATCAATTCATTAATGAACTTCTACAAAAAATATTTATTTTATGAGTTTATAGTTATGAGTTCACTGAATAATTAAATTATATTCATTATGCGCGAACATATTATGCGCGAGCATCTTAATAATATAACAGATAATATATAATAGATCATCTAATATAACAGATAATATAATAGATCATCTAATATAACAGATAATATAATAGATCATCTAATATAACAGATAATATAATAGATCATCTAATATAACAGATAATATAATAGATCATCTAATATAACAGATTCTGTTTCACTTTCACTTTAAGTGACCTCAGTGACGCAGTGACCATCCTTCTAGATAAGCACAGTTGATTGTTGATAGCAGAGCAAACCAGACTCTTAGTTGAGGTAGTTAGCGCTTTTGGTTCAACTGACACCTGCAAATCGTTTTAATCGAAAATGAAATTGACCAAAGAAAAAACACGCTCAATCAACGAAGAATGATTTGGTGTTGTGATGTGACACCTTTTAAAGAATATAAAGAATTTGAAGGATAACAGCTGCTACGGTTTGAAACCCGAAAAACACCCACCAGGCAATCTGACAATCGATGTGTAGCATTCTGTCTTACTTCCACCGAATCTCCTCCTTTGTCAAAGCAGTGGCTGCAACGCACACCGCCAGCGGATTTAAACCTCCACCCTCCTGCCAGCCAGCCGAGCACGTACCACTGGGACACGAATTGGTCAATCTAATTCAATTGAAACAAAATTAGAATGGCAGATCTAAATGTCCTCACATTACAAAATCAAATCCTGATGGCTAGCGCTCTGGCGTTCAGTACCACACGCTTCGCGTTCGAGTCCCGGCGGTGCTATGGATGTTTGGAGTGATTCGGAATCCACTTTATACAGTAGGTCCCGGTCTTAATATGATCGTAAAGTGTTGTGGGGGTAGTGTTACTTGCGTCTGTAGCATATCTTCAAGCTACCTTTGCCCCCTGGGTAGTGCTAAATGAATCACAGAGGTGCAGACCTTGCAGATGGCATAAAGATTAACTGTCTTTTTATTGCCAGCTGCAGTAGAACAACACCAAAATCAAAATTGATCAGAAAATCTAATCATTTAAAATCCTCGATAAATACTTAAATTCCAGATAACTGTCGAAAATCAATTTTATTTTACAAAACTTGGTTAAATTCTTCAAAAACTGAAAAAATGGCTTCCCTAACAAAAGTGACTATAGGTAGAAACAGAAAGAGTCCACTTCATTCAAAACTATTTTAATGTTCTATTTATGTTGCATTTTTTTTTTTCAGGATGCATGTTTTCAGAATGCATTTCATATTAAATAATCACCTAATTATAAATGTTTTCATAGTTTTTAACACTTTCAAAATCTTTCTCTCCAAGAACAATGTTAAGTGTTTGGTTTTGTTTGAATCTTTCCGATTGTCTTGAATGCAGAAGTGTCCACAAACAAGTTAAAATTACGTTTACCTTTAGTTCAAATTAGGATAATTGGATACATTTTTGAAAGAAAGAATTAATTTAAATGACTTGTTGCAAAAGAACTTTGCATTCCATTGTTTAGGATGCCGCATTTTAAAGAAGGTATTCATTAGTGTTGTGTTTGGCAGCGTAATAAACCTTGAAGAAAATATAAACTTAATTCTGTTCTCCTGACAATGATTTTTAATAAAAGCGCTCAATAAAATTGAATTATAAAAATTTAATTACGAAAATTGATTGATAAAACTTATATTGAATTGAATTATGAAAAATTGAATTGTAAAATTATTTCATTCCGCTTTTCAGATTCTCTACACTTATAAAAAAATTTAAATTTTCTGAAACATTTAAAAATTTCCTTTGACTGGCATTTCTAGAGATTCATTTATGATGATTGGATCAATACTACCTAATAATTGTTTACGCACTAATATTCTGAACACTTTCATGTAGAGCAGGGGTGGACAACCCGCGTCCCGCCTCGAATATTTTTCTGGCCCCGAGAGATTTATCACACTTTTACAAATATATGTTTATTTTACAATAGCCAAAGTAGTGAAAACCAATGTATTCAAAAAGTACACTATGTGTGCATGCATACATTCAAAAATGAACTGTCGAAAAGATGAGAAAAACCAGCGGCCCGCCTTGAATATTTTTCCGGCCCTGTGACGAATAGGATAGAAAAGTGATGATTTTCATTAGAGTATGTAGAAGTAAAATTATTTTCTAAATATCATATTACAGACAGGCGTGGAATGTGTAAAAATTGAAACAATATAATGAAAATAAATGACAAAATACATTAGGTTTATAAGATACTTGATCACTAAGAAATATTTAACATAAAGGAATTGTTATAAGATGGTTACAATGGCCCCTCACCTTGGAGTGGAACGAATCTCTGCCACAACTCGCATCACTCGGATACTCGTATGCAGCAAGTGCTCTGACCGTGGGTACCGAAGGCTTCAGGTTCAAATCCCGGCGGTAGCATGCATGTTTGTGGGTGGTTCGGAATCCACGTTACACTGTAGGTGCCGGTGTAGCCTAAAGTGTGCACAAGATGACCGTAGAGCGACAAATCAAACCTTCCCGCCAATGCCATAGAGTAGTAACAGCCAATAGTTGCCAAAAATCGCCAAGCTATCATCGCATATGTTAAGCTGCAAAAGATTATATTTTTCCCTAACTGACAACTCCTATGCGGGCTGTATGGTTGAGAGTCGTCTCCCAAAGAGTTTTCTGCAGTCATGAGAAATTTAATGTGCCGTTTTAGCTTCGAAGAGCAGCCGTCATTTAACGTGTCGCTAATGATCATTAGTTTAAAAATGTCATTACACACATAGGAAACTCTTGTCAACCCAACAGATTGACAATTCCCTCATTATTCATTGGAGGCGGATTTCTTATGATGCACCATTTCCACGTTGTTCTGAGATGACGTCTTTCTCCTACATTGAATGAACTTTTCTGAAACATCATTGGAAATGGTCGAAAAGTATCGCTTACGTAAGTCTTTGTCTGTCAAAAGTTAGTACCTCAGTACCAGTGTCAAAAGTACTTTTCATTCTTTTTCACTACACCTAGGGCTATGGAACTCTCCGCTATTTTGAAAGGTTGTTCTAATGCAACCGGCAATACAAAGACAGTTAATCTTTATGCCATAAGCAAGGGCTGCAACGCTGTTATTCATTTAGCACTACCCTGGGGCCACGTGGTGCTTGAAGATAGGCTACAGACGCGGAGTAATACTACCCCCACTACTCTCTACAATCCTATTAGGGCCGGGGCCTACGGCTTAAAGTGGATCCCGAACCACTATGAACATCCATGGCACCGCCGGGACTCGAACCCGAAACCTATGATACCGAGGGCCAAGGCGCTGGCCACTCGACCATCAAGTGTCATATAAACCCTTTCAAGTGTCATAGAACCACTACAAACCTCCAGTCTCATACGGGACTTGAACACGAAACCTGTGGTTCCGAGCACCATCAGCCCCCATTTAGAAAAGTGAGGGAATAGGGGTGAGCCTTCCGCCAACTGGTGTTTTGATGATAAGACAGTGCCTGCTGGGAGGACTTTTAGGGGTAGCTGCCCCTCATGTGCACGGCGAAAGGGAGACGAAATGCTAGAAAATTCCTCTCAGGCAGCTGGACTATCGATGTGAGAGGCTTTACAAACACTGTCACAACTCGCCATCGAATCTTCTCATTTACTAACATGTCTCCAGTGGATTTGATCCTCCTCCTAACAAGACGTCTGAAGATTCCTCGTTGATAGTGTCTACACTGTATTCTATGAACATTTGAGAGTGAAAATCCTTTTTCCAAATATCGCACTCAGTTCAATAAATATAGGATTCCAGATAAAGAATTTCTCAAAATGGTCAGAATGGTTACGTTTTCCAAGCAAATGAAGGTAAGGTAAATGAGCCAAGGATACAATACTATTGCCCAAAGTGTTTGAAATCATGCAAATATTTCTCTTTCGTTTTACATCCAGATCCGACGTCCTATGCTGAAGGTATATAATGGGTCCTGACGTCGGGCACGGGTGTATGAATTGATATGTAAAACAAGTATTGTCAGCCTGGACAATCCAAGGTAGAAGCTAATAGCTGATGCGCAACCACGGAGCTTCAACAAGACTCAAATCCTCATCGTAGTGTCCGCTCGAAGGGCGGCTGGCTTCAGGCAACATGATTTGATCCTAATTAAGTGAAAACCAAAAGTAGGGTTTTTGTAAAGTGTTACTTTTTTACCTTTATGTATAATAAAATTTACTTTCTTAAATTAACTTAAAATGTAGTGATTTTTGCTTCTGTGTAGTGATTTTTGCTGGAACCATGGATGTTTGTAGTGGTTCGGAATCCACTTTAAGCCGTCGGTCCCTGTCTCATAGGACCGTAGAGCGCCACACAGCACAATCAGACTTCTTCGCACCCACATCCTTCCCAAATTGTAAAGGGGCAACTCGGCTCTAGGCACAGTGATGTAGGTGTGTAGTAGTAGTAGTAGCCCTAACTTTCTGTTCCTTTATAATAGGGGGAACCGCTCTGTTTTATCAGTGCATTATAGTCTGGACAAAGTAATCTGGTATTTTAAAACAGTACTAGTTAATATAGGCATTACTATATACAATTTTGTATTAAACAAAGTTCATTATGCGTCTTCTATCCGATGTAATTATCCTCCTAATTGAATGCTACATTGATGAGTGAAATAAAATAGATTCATGCGGAATTCAACAAATTCATTGTTGAAATATCCATAACTAACTCCGTGGATCATTCCTGTCTGCAACAATTAATCTCAAAAACTTCCCAGAACTAATGGCAACCAACTATGATCTCCCAAACGGAGCGGAAGAACGGCAAGGACATCCCTCTGCACGTAAGGATGGCGCTGCATCATCACTCCCTGGATGTCGCCAAACGACAATCGCTCATCCGGGGAGGAGTCGTCGTGACGCCACCCTCTCTCCGGGTCTCATTTGGGGGATCTGGAAAAGGAAGAAAAAAATCGTCTGCAGATCTCGCGGGGGTGCAGGTGAGCTGAAAGGGAAGGGAGACAGAATCGAACACCGACGTCGGACATCGTGGCGCTCGCTCCCTTGATGGTTCCATGCATTACGAACAACAAGTGGCTCGATTTGCGGGGGTAGTGGGGGGTCGAGGGTCGTTAAGGGATATAAATCGTCGTTTCGTTCCTAACAACCTCTCCCTCCATCAGGGCTCAGCATTCTCGTTTGTATCATACTTGAAAGTGCCCCCTTCTTCCCCACCCCATCCCTGAATGGTGTCGGCGAAGAATGATTGGGTGTCATCACGTGAAGACTTTTGGGGAATACTACAGAGTTCTGAAAGTTACCACCTTCATCAAGAGATATCGGGTTTCGATCCAATTAATTAAAGATATTAAGACCGGTTCATATTCCATGTGTGGTTACAGTTGTTATACGAAAATAGGCATTTTAGAATAAATTTGAAATTTTGCAAAAAATATGGGGGTTTTTTTTTGTGATATGGCGAAAGTTATAATTCGTATACACTCAGATATCCGGCTGCTTCGGAGATTTAACTTCCAACGATGAGGCATTTTTCTCACTTCTTTCAGGACATGAGTGAGCTGCTGTTTCATAAGTCATTGCTTTCCGGAAGAAATTATAAGGATAACAGCTGCTATGGTTTGAAACCCGAAAAACACCTACCAGGCAATCTGACAATCGATGTGTAGCATTCTGTCTTACTTCCACCGAATCTGCTCCACTGTCAAAGCAGTGACTGCAACAGACGACGCCAGCGGATTCATACTTCGACAATCCTGCCAGCCAGCCGAGCACGTGCCACTGGGACACGAATTTTTCAATCTAATTCAATTGAAGCAAAATTAGAATGGCAGATCTAAATGTCCTCACATTACAAAATCAAAATTGACGGGCCTGATGGCCAGTGCTCTGGCGCTCAGTACCACACGCTTCGCGTTCGAGTCCCGTCGGTACTATGGATGTTTGGAGTGGTTTGGAATCCACTTTATACCGTAGGTCCCGGTCTTAATATGATCGTAAAGTGTTGTGGGGGTAGCGTTACTTGCGTCAGTATCATATCTCCAAGCTACCTTTGAGCTTACCTATCTAGCTAAATGAATCACAGAGGTGCAGACCTTGCAGATGGCATAAAGATTAACTGTCTTTTTATTGCCAGCTGCGATAGAACAACAAAATCAAAATTGATCAGAAAATCTAATCATTTAAAGTCCTCGACAAATACTTAAATTCCAGACAAATATCGAAAATCAATTTTATTTTACAAAACTTGGTTCAATTCTTCAAAAACTGAAAAAATGGCTTCCCTAACAAAAGTGACTATAGGTAGAAACAGAAAGAGTCCACTTCATTCAAAACTATTTTAATGTTCTATTTATGTTACATTTTTTTTTTCAGGATGCATGTTACCAGAATGCATTTCATATTAAATAATCACCTAATTATAAATGTTTTCACAGTTTTTAACACTTTCAAAATCTTTCTCTCCAAGAGCATTGTTAAGTGTTTGGTTTTGTTTGAATCTTTCCAATTGTCTTGAAGGCAGCAGTGTCCACAAACAAGTTAAAATTACGTTTACCTTTAGTTCAAATTAGGATAATTGGATACATTTTTGAAAGAAAGAATTTACTTAAATGACTTGTTGCGTAAGAACTTTGCATTCCATTGTTTAGGATGCCGCATTTTAAAGAAGGTATTCATTAGTGTTGTGTTTGGCAGCGTAATAAACCTTCAAGAAAATATAAACTTAATTTTGTTCTCCTGACAATGATTTTTAATAAAAGCACTCAATAAAGTTGAATTATAAACATTGATTGATAAAAAATGATATCGAATTGAATTATAAAAATTATTTCATTCCGCTTTTCTGATTCGCTACAGTTATAAATATTTAAAATTTTGCGCAACATTTAAAAATTTCCTTTGACTGATCTTTTTAGAGATTCATTTTGATCAATACTACGTAATAATTGTTTACGCACTAATATTCTGGACACTTTCATGTAGAGCAGGGGTGGCCAACCCGCCTCCGCCTTAAATTTTTTTTCCGGCCCGAGAGATGTATCACACTTTTACAAATATATGTTTATTTTACAATAGCCGAAGTAGTGAAAACCAATGTATTCAAAAAGTACACTATGTGTGCATGCACACATTCAAAAATTAATTGTCGAAAAGATGAGAAAAATGAACTTTGATTTTGAAATAATATTCTTGCGAATATAGGACAAATAGTGTCTGTTTTATGGATGAGTTTACAGTTATGAGTTCGCAGGATAATTAAATTACATTCTGCGAATGCATGAAGCTCTCTTCTTGGAATATCTAACATAACAGGCTTTATGTTTCATTTTAAGTGACTTCAGCGACGCAGTGACCCTCCCAAGATACGCAAAGTTTATTGGTGATAGCAGAGCAAATGAGACAGTTGAAGTTGTTAGCGCTTTGGATTCAACTTACACCTGCGAATCGGTTTTTTTTTCCCCCTAAAATGAAATTGACCGATCACAAAACACGGTCAAACATAACGGACGCAACACCTATTACGATGTGCCAATACCCAAATGGAGATCGATTTGCAAAAAATAAGTGAAAGAGTGGAGAAACACATATCGCACTCGTAAAATAAATATTTTTTAATGATTTCATTTTTTTATTTCCTGTTCGCGCCAACGCGCAAGGATACCCCTAGCGGCGAAAAAAGTGTGTGTACGCATGCGCCTGGGAGCGCATAAGTGTGAGTCTGAACAATGTAATGCTAGAGAGGCAGGAGTGAACAACACGGCGGCGAGTGGCTGTGACTGTCGTGTAAATAAAGTGATTGTTAAGTTTTAAACCTGTGGATATTTATTGTGTTTGTGTGAGTGTGATACAGTCCGCTAAATAAGAGAACATGTGTCAGTGCTATTGACGAGAACATTTCCTTTATATTTATGTTTTTTATATTTCATTTTTAGTGTTATATATTTCTTTACAGTGTGCATTTAGTATCATTACTATTATATCATCTATGTTCAAATGTAAGAATAATAGTAAACAAAACAATAATAACTCATTATGTTTCAATGTTTCACTCCAAAAGTGTCTACAGTGGATCTAAATTTAATAGAGGGATATGTAACTTTGTATGCGGCCCGCGGAATTAGGATGCATTTCCAAAGTGGCCCGCAAGATCATTTGGGTTGGCCACCCCTGGTCTATGTGATATTTGAAAGAAATTGAATGCAGCTGACTCGGAGAAATTCATTCATTTTAACTCGAAAACGAAAACTAATTATCGAAGATAGAGATGTATGAAATTAAAAATAGCTTCAAATATAATATCATTTCTCTCTAAGCTAAATGAAAAGAATTTTGAAGCTTCCAAAACAGACTTGAAAAGAATTACAAACATTTAAAACCCACAAGTACATTTTTCAACGATGTAGCAAAAAAATAAACAAACAAACAAATAAAATTAAGTTAAAAAAAATATAAATAAAAAAAAAAAAACCTTGACAATTTTTGTAATTTTTATAAATTTTGGAGCGCTCAACTATTGTCATAATAATTCCTATTTTTAAAATCAACACGAAAGGTTCTTTAAAAAATTTTCTTTTAAATTCGGAGACTGTGCGGGCAATTTTAGAAAATTTCTATTGGTTGTTGTCATCAACCAATCTCAATTAACCCATATGATTTTTAAAAAACTCTGACACAAACCTATATCATCCTACTGCATTTCCATTTCACCATTCATTTCAAAGGATTTTATTTCTCAAAAATCAGTTAATAGTCATTTTATACTGCTACCGTGAAGAGCCCATTTACCCTCTGCACACTTCTGCCATCTGTTGAGCATTCCTTACACTAATAGCAACACTTTTAAGAGAGCAATGGCATAAGCCAGGGATGGGCAAACTCCGGCCCTCTGGAAAGTTCCGGAGGATAGAATTTTAATTTGCAGGTCTATGTTTTGGTCTTATGTTTAGTCTTCAGGAATTTTCTGGAGAATTTGGCTTTTGTTTGAAGTGTTTTGTTGTATGGTTTTGAAGCACTTTTCACGTTTTGGCTTGGGATTTTAAACATTCGTATATCCAATGGCTATAAGTACTCGAAGTGCGTTGATCCATTCCTCCTTCTTGAAGTTTCACATTTATCACTTTCTTACACTTAAACATAGATAATATTATAATAATAATGATACTAAATGCACATTGCAAAGAAATATATAACACTAAAAATGAAATATAAAAAATACATAAATATAAACGAAATAAAAAAGATGAAATCATTAAAAAATATTTATATGACTAGTGCGATATTTGTTTCTCCACTATTTTACAAATCGATCTCAGTTTGGTATTTGCACATCGTATTTGGTGTTGCGTCCGTTATGTTTGAGCGTGTTTTGTGTTGGGTCAATTGCATTGGGGAAAAAAAAAGGTTCACAGGTGTAAGTTGAACCAAAAGCTCTAACAACTTCAACTAAGAGTCTGGTTTGCTCTACTATCAACAATCAACTGTGCATATCTAAGGATGGTCACTGAGGTCACTTAAAGTGAAACATAGAAACTGTTAAATTAGATGTTCCTAGATGTACGAGCCTGATGAGCTCGCAGAATATAATTTAGTTACTTTGTGAACTTATAAATAAAAAAATACAATATCTGTCCTATATTCGCAAGACTATTATTTTAAAATGAAAGTTAATTTTTTCTCATCATTTCGACAGTTCATTTTTGAATATAGGGATGCGCATGTAATGTACTTTATTAATACATTGCTTTTCAGTACTTTGGCCATTATAAAATAAATATATTTTGTAAAAGTCTGGTAAATCTCACGGGGCGGAAAAATATTCAAGGAGGGCCTTAGGGTTGGCCCTCCCTGATTTAAAACGTATATTAAAGCAAATAACTGCATTAAGACACAAATAACATTCACTTTCAGGTATGTAGTTCTCATAATGATACATCGTCTGATCGGTCTTTTGCATCGACGTATAAGTGGAGTTTATTGCAATTTTTTAAGACATTATATCCAAGAACAAAACGGAATTATCTAATTTTATTATCGTTAAATAAAACCAAACTGATCTTCTAAGAGTTAAGATTCATGTGAAATGAATGGTACAATGAAACACAACCTCAAGACGAAAAAAAAATAATAATAATGAATGCTTCAAAAAAATGTGTTCTTAATTTTTTTTTTGTAGCTGTATAAATATTTTTAAAAAAAAAAATACAAAAAACAAGTAATATAAAAAAAAAATTTTTTTGAAGTCAATTCCTACTTTTTTTTCACTCTATTGCAGAAAGTCATTTATAAATAATTTTCATTCATTTTTTTAAGTTCATCTGGCGCCATCTATTGATAGATAGATGCAACTTAAATCTAAAAAAAAATTAAAATTAATGAATAAAATTTAATTATTGAATTAATATTTGAAACAACTGTATTCACATCCAGTGTCATCCACTGTAAGTTAAAAAAAAAATGTCTTTGAACGTGTGTGGATGAATAAAAAGTATTTTATGAACGATTGAAAATTTGAACAAGATATATATGGGAAGAATGTGAGCTAATAGAAGGAATTGATAAAAAAAAAAAAAAAAAAAAAAAAAGAGACAAAAAAAAATAAATTCTTTCTGACAATTATTATTTCACGCTTCATTATCGTTTAACAGCGCCATCTATCAGTTGGTATTTAAACTTTCAGAAGATTTTAAAAAACGGTCCAAGTGAGGAGTTTTCACCTGCGGGCGCGAACGATTAAAAGACTGTTTTAGAACAAAAAAAAAAAGGGGGGTAAAGTTCATCGAATCGAAAGCGGTTTAAAGCAAGTGGCATAAAAAGAAAAAAACTGTCTCTCTGTCTTGCTTCATTAAGTTCAGGTCTCCGGCAATTCAGTAAAAATTTGAGCAAAAGCACTTTTCGTTATCCAGCCGGGGTTCTAAAAAAATTCGAATTATTTCGTTCAATGGATTCCCTCAGTTCAATCAGGGGTATTAAGAAAAAAAAGTAATTAATTAATAAACCTGTGCCAATTTAATTGAATTCTTTATTTCCTCTTTTTTGGAAGGAAATGAAATTGAAGATTTTATTCAGTTTGCATTTTATTTATTTTTTTCCCCTCTGTAAAACGTTTTAGTTAGTAAGAAAGAATGATTAACAAATTATAAAAATTTTATAAAATTAAGAAAAATTAAAGACCCCCTAAGCAGAAATAAACAAACACAAATTATTTTTATAATAGACAATGATAAACAATCTTTTTTTTCCTACCGTAACATTACCATATGATCACTGAATAAAATTAACTTTTGCCGATAGTTTTTTTTAAATTTTTTTTTTAAGTTTATGCTATTGACAAATATTAACAAATCTGGGGTAAAGCATATAATTTGAGGGCTGCTTTTCTTTTTTATTTTCTCCATCCCTATACCTAGGACTCTTCTAACTGAAGAGGAGTCCTAAGTATGGAGAAGAAGGAAATAAAAAAGAAAAGCAGCCCTCAAATTATATGCTTTACCCCAGATTTGCAAACATTTGTCCCTTTTTCATTAGATGAACGTGCTTTTATAATAATGTATATTATGCAAGCTGCATCATATTTTATAATTTAACGCATGAATAAATAAATTTTTGTATAGGTGTTTCTTGCTGTAGTTTTAGATTTTGTCCTAATTACACTTAAAGTGCGTCTTGATTATAAATGTGTGTAGAAGTTGATTGTATATTTCTGTTTAGTGTTTTGTGCATTACTCATGTTGTAATAAAAAAAGAAACTTCTGAATAGAATGTGTTTCCTTCATTTGATTACATGATTGTTTTTCATTCATGTCACTTTACTACCACGTTTGAACATGATGTTGTCCTGGTTAGGGGTTCATGACGCCATACAAAAGGTGAATCCAGCAAATAAAGTCCATTGTTAACTATTGTTTTCAAAGGAGAATGAATAATGGATACAACAATGGACGAATGTAAACATAATGGACGAATGTAAACATAATGGACGAATGTAAACATTGTTTATATTCGTCCATGTTTGCTGTTTGTTGTTGTTGTTTCTTATCCCACTTGGCTGGCCAAGCCCACGAGCCCATACGTACTCATGATTGAAGGGGAAGCAGCTTCTGTTGTGATGGAGCACCCGTAGGTAGAAGTCAGACTTTGGCTCCGTGACTCTTACAGTCATAGGAGACCGGGACCTACGGCTTAAAGTGGATTCCGAACCACTACAGACATCCATGGCACCGCCGGGATTCGAACCCGAAACCTGTGGCACAGAGCGCTAGACACTCGGCGATTCAGGTCCCAAATTTGTGAATGCCAACGGCACGCGGTGTTCCCAGGTGGTCACCCACCCAAGTACTGACCGCGCCCAATGATGCTTGACTTCGGTGATCTAACGAGAACCGGTATATTCAGCATGATATGGCCGTTGGCTCATTCGTCCATTAGTGCATCAAACAAATAAAGTGGTATGGGTCGAGTCAAGCTACCACCCGACGAAGCAGACAGAAGCCTGAAGTGAAGCTGAGCGTAAGCGGCGATTGGACAGACGCCTGGAAAAAGTTGCAGCGAAGTATTCCTAGCCACCAAGCCTGAATCCGTGCGCGTTAACAGCGTGGAAAAAGTTTAGAGCTGACCCCTCCCCAAACGTGAGGGGCCGAGTGTCTGGCGCTCGGTACCACAGATTGTGAGGGGTTCGGAATCCACTTTAAACTGTAGGTCCCGGTCTGTTTAGCCTAAAGTGTGCATAAGATGACCGTAGAGCGACAAACAAACCAAACCAAACCTCCCAACGTGAGCATGAAAATGCGTTTCGTCGTGAACGTCGTGCCAAGAGACATCAGCAAACGTCAAACGGTCTCTCACCGTCTAGTATAACAGTTGGGCTGAAATGTTCATAGGCTGACACATAGATGGCTCTACTAGTATTAAATCCATATGATTTTTAGTTAGCCCTAACTTTCAAAAGACACGTGTATAAATACTACTGCACTATTAGTATGTGAGTTATAGAATTTTTAGTGAGGCAACTTTTGTTAGTTTGAAAAAATTGATAAAAAGGAATTTCGTGTGTTAATTAAAGCATTGCTTTTCGGCGAAAAAATACTATTGAAGCCAAGGCTTGGCTTGATAAACATTATTTGGACTTTGCACCAGGAAAATCAACCGTAGAGAAGTGGTATGCTAAATTTAAAGGAGGCGAAATGAGCACCGAGAACGATGCACGCAGTGGACGCCCCAAAGAGGCTGTTACCGACGAAAACATCAAAAAAGTGCACAAAATAATTTCTGATAACCGTAAAGTGAAGTGGATTGAGATAGCTGAGACTGCAAAGATATCAAAGGAACGTGATGAACATATCGTGAATGAATATTTGGATATGCGAAAGCTCTGTTCAAAGTGGGTGCCGCTCGAACTCACAATCGACCCCAAACAACAACGAATTTATGATTCTAAGCAATGTTTGGAGCTGTTGAATCTTAATAAACCCGAATTTTTGCGTCGATATGGGACAATGGATGAAACATGGCTCCATCATTTCACACCGGAGTCCAATCGACAGTCAGCCGAGTGGGCTGCACGTGATGAACACTAAAAATGCTATAACTCACATACTAATAGTGCAACAGCTGTCAAGTTTATACACGTGTCTTTTGAAGATGAGGGCTAACTAAAAATCATATGGATTTAATACTAGTAGCGCCATCTATGTGTCAGCCTACTAACCTTTCAGCCCACCTGTTACGACGTCGACTTGATAACGAATATTTTGCTTGAATGTCTCGCCAGGTACTAAGTTTGCGGCCTGGTAGTAAGGTTTTGAAGTTGGTTCGATGCTGTTCTTCGTACGGCCGATCCACCAGAAGACGACGATCCAAGGATGGAGTGTGGACCCGATCCGTGGAATTTTGCCCCATAAATTGATAGCAAGGGAAGGTGATGATGGATATCCAATGTAGCATAGTAAGCAGTAGATGTCCAGTCGACGGTCGGGTTGCGTATATGCATCTTATCATATTCCCACATGAAAAGTTGAAATTTACCGAGCAGATTTCAGTCCCATAAAAGAAAAGTTTGTCACTATTTTAATTTTCTTTATTTTTACTTGTGAATTAAATTCCTTAAAAATTATAACATTTAACAATTTAAGAAACGATTTTGTTATTTAATATCTTGATGTGTAAAATAAAAAAAAAATCTATTTACACAGTCCAGTCACATTAATGTAGCCACCTGTCAAACGCCAGAATATGCACTCTTGTATATTCCGGCTTTAAGTGGAGTGTGGTATTTAAGTGGAATTCTTTATATACACTCCACTGAAATGTGCTGCCACCTCCCTTTTGTGATTGGTTATTTCACGTTGACGTCGAAAGTAGGTGGGGGTCACATTAATGTGACTTGAATGTGTATATTTAATATATTTCTGTTTTGTCCCAAGTCACTAAAATGGTACGTATAGCATGCTACTCGCGCAATGGGGGGGTAGAAGTCAACCTGCTTCACTGTAACTATGTTCGACCATCTTAGTTTCGAATAAACACCCTCAAAGTTGCCATCTGAATGTTTGAAAGGTTAATAAATAAAATTCTTAACCTACAGATCTAGCATGTTCATCTGGACATACACAAGTTAACAGAAACTTTTGTATGAGTGTCGAATTTCGGACCCACTTTTCTAAATTATAAAATTTTACAGCTTCCTCAAGCGCCTCATTCTTCTATATATTTAGATGTAGATCGTTTAGTGTGTAGTAGTAGTAGTAGATGTAGTTTTTTGTTTATTTGTGAGATTGTGTCATTCTTCTATTAAAAATGTCTATAATGAACCTTTCATTTCATCAACCCTCTTCAATGAACCTTTCACGCCAATATTTTCATTCCCGCACTCCAGCCTCGGATCGTCGTCTTCTGGTGGATCGGTCGTACGAAGTCTTGTTTTTTCCCCAGGGCACTTGGATGTATAGAGGTAAGTGATGACTGAAAACACTATCATACAGGCCACATGTTGACGCGCATGGATTCAGGCTTGGTGGCTCGGCCCGGATGCTTTCCTGTAACTTTTTCCAAGCGGTTCATTGCAACGGTTTGCAATGAACCTTTCATTATATGCCCATACTAATAGTAGCAAGGGGCCTGAATGGCCGAGTGGCTAGCGCTCTGGCGCTCGGTACCACAGGTTTCGGGTTCCAATCCCGGCGGTGCCATGGGTGTTTGTAGTGGTTCGGAATCCACTTTAAAAAGTAGTTCCCGGTCTAATAGAATCGTAGAGCGTTACGGGGGCATTGTCACTCCGCGTCCGTGACTTATCTTCAAGTTACACGCGCCCCCTGGGTAATGCAAAGTGAGTAACGTCTGTGCAGCGCTTGCCTTAAGGCATCCAAAGACCAAGCTGTCTGTGTTTGCCAGCTGCATTAGAAAGAAAAAAAAATAGTAGCAAGTGAATATTTAAATGGGTTTATTGGCAAATGCAGCTGTAATTTATGCTGCTGAGCAGAATTATAAAGCCTTCCATCAAAATCGGTGTTTCATGACATCTGTTGTTTGATTTGGCACATCTTTCTATTTTTAGGTTAACCTAATTATTACGAATTAGAACTATTTTTCTAATTTTATGCACTGATCGAAGTAAATTGTTTTATTTCAGTTGAATATCAACCTACTGTAAAAGTAAGATGAAATAATTAATAGTTTAAAAAAAACTGAAAAACACGCTTTTAGAGTTAATCAAATTAAAAAGTAAAAAATAATTGTCAACATAAGAATAAAATGACTGACGAGAAAATGAATGTCACTGTTCTAAAAGCGTGGGGTGCTCGATATCAATCGTTATAATTTTTCATTAGTTTCATTCCGAAATGCAGAGTTAGTTTAAAAATGTCATACAAAGCACCCCACGCTTTTAGAACAGTGACATTCATTTTCTCGTCAGTCATTTTATTCTTATGTTGACAATTATTTTTTACTTTTTAATTTGATTAACTCTAAAAGCGTGTTTTTTAGTTTTTTTTAAACTATTAATTTATTTTTTACTTTATAGTTTGATTAACTCTAAAAGCGTGATTCTTTAGTTTTTTTAAACTATTAATTAATTTTTTACTTTTTAGTTTGATTAACTCTAAAAGCGTGTTTTTTAGTTTTTTTAAACTATTAATTTATTTTTTACTTTAACAAACAAACATTCAGGTGAAACTAATATAATAGCGTATTAAAAAGAATCAACTGTTTTCTTTCTGAAAGATGCCTGTAAATGTTTCTTTGCAGCTTAAAGAGTGTATATGAGGAGAAACAGATCTCCAGGGGAAAAAGTCAGTTACATACAAACATACAGGTGAAGCTAATAAAAGCGTATTAAAAAAAAGTGAATTTTCAAGTAAAGATCGAATTGCGACTGTCCGGTTCTTGATGCATTCAAAGAGAAACGGAAATGCAATTACGTTATCTGCAAAAAAAAAAAAATTGAAGTGCAACAGTAAATGGCCCTATCAAGAACATGGAGCATGCTTCCCAAAACAATTATCAAGGTGAACGTATGATATGTCGATTCTTTGAAAAAACAAAACTGTGGACATAAATTATGGAGAAAACTTTAGACATATTCTTCTTAGCAAAAGAGACGCCATAAGATCAGCAATTCGATCTTTATCAAAGTCAGAAACGTGCTGGTACGCATTTCTGCTTCTTATACTAGGCATCAACTTTTCACCAGGCAACAACGTTCAAATGCAATTTGTGCATGAGAAACCGGCTGAACAATTTCCTCATTTAAACACATTGTAGGTGTCGCGCCTGCTTTGACTGAATGTGCTGAAAAACTAATCATTTGCATGTCACAGCACCTTCTTCCTGTCGTTTAAATTTTACGTCTGTAGCATGTCGCCTTCTTTTTAATGGCGAGTAGTGTATATTTGTTTCGTTTGTCGACATTGGAGGTGAAGAATCACCCCTATTTTGGTACATTACTTATCTTAAAAGTAATATTCCGAATCGAACTTATAAGTTCGATTCGCTTTTTCATGCATTAGTGCTAGAACCACAAATCATCGAGCAACGGCGCCTGTCGGCATTCTGTAGGTACTGAAAAACCGCTCAGCTCAGCATTCAATTATCTGATTAAAATTCCTATATCAGAAAACAACAGGAGAGTACTACATTTAGAAACTGATAGGCCCAAATTACATAGCCTGTACTTTTCGTTGCTGTTAGAAAAGAATTAGGTGATTTATTATATAGGGTAGTTTTCTAACATTCACCTTAACATTATTTATAATATATCTTTAATGGTATTCATTACTGAAGATTTAAAAAGAGAAATGATTTTTAAAAATAAATGACAAATAAAGATCCATAATCTGTTATAAAAATTATGATTTAATTGATAATAATATCCTATTTACGAAAAGAATTCATATTGAGCCTACCATCATGGGTTTCATTACCATACTAAATTTGGAATAATAAATAAAGTTTTTGAAAAGAATAAAAATTGGTCTTACTTTTTGGGTACAGTATTATTAGTATAGGTCTTTTTCAATCAAAACACATTCATTGAGTTTAAACTTATCTTCTGCAACCCTGTCTCTTATAATTTTTTTGATACATTAGTTTGTATGTTTCCGTATTATTCACCATGTGAAGAGTTTAAAACTAAATATATACTTAATGTCTAAATCAAAGTTTTTATTTACGCATTTAAAATTTAGCCATTATAATGCATAGTAAATCATTTTAGTTTTAGTTTTAGTTTTGTACAGTGTCATTGATTGTATAGTCTAGAGCAGGGGTCTCCCAAACTTTCCAGCCTTAGGGCCATACTGTTTACTCCAGTACCATACTGTGTACCAAGGGCCAAAAGCGTTTTAATTTTTCTGCCATTATCTATAATTTCTAGACTAGTCGCCGAGTACGCGCTCTGAGCGAGCATACGCTTGCTAAATTCGCTGGTTCAATTACTATTGTGTGTATCGATACGACCGTGACACTTGACGACATCTATTGGTTAAAAGCGGTAATAGGTAGGTATAACTACCGAGAGTAACCGCGGGATGTTCACTAGTTTATAATGTTAGTGGGGTTCATTTCAATTATGTGTTAGTTGTTATGCTTAAGTTAATTTTTCTGCGTATTATGCTTGTCATTACGCTTTACCTAGCAAGTCAATAAAACCGAGTTATTATCATTCTGTGGTTTTTTATCCAACTTATTACAGCAACAATAAGCTATTCGCTGTCGCGGGCCGGATTGATGACGCTGGAGGGCCGTAGTTTGGAGACCCCTGGTCTAGAAACATAGAAAATTAGAACACTAGAGATAGCTAACAAACGTGTATTTTTTTTGTGAGTAACTTAGTATGTAGATGCAAAAAAAAAAAAAAAAAAAAAAAAAAAATGCATTTTGCACCTTACGAATTCAAGAGATGCCAAATCAATGTGAATTCATGCTTTTTTATATTATATTTTGGTTAGTCTACTTTTTAAATTCTAAAAGTCAAAACCCATCTTTATTTTAGTGATTCGGATTTATTTTTATTTTGATAATAATATTCATTGCTCTTAAATTATCTTAAGAATGATATTAATAAATTAAATTAATTATTTAATTAAATACATTATTTGCATTAAATGTAAAATTAAACCAAAAAAAATTATACACATTTTTACAAGAATGGAGCATAGAGTTTAAAAAAAAACTTTTATATACAGAGAGAGAGAAAGAATGCATATAAATAAACTTCAATCAATATTTCATTTCCCGCGATGAATAATAAATACACCAAATGAAATACAAAAACTTTTAATATTCAATAAATTAAATATTCAAAATACTACAAAAAAAACAATAACAAACACTGCTAATCATTTAACATAATCATGATAAAAGTACAATTTTAGATACATCTATTGCAAATCCTAGTAATTAAAGGATTAAAAAATAACCTTCCAAATACTACATATCAGTGTGAAGTATTGCCTCTTTAAAAAAAAAAGCAAATAAATGAAAAACATTCTACACAGAAGTTTCCTTTTTAATTATGACATGAGTAAGAAAACACAAATTTATAATCAAGATGCACTTTAAGTGTAATTACAAAAAAATCTAAAATTACAGTATGAAACAGCTATACAAAATTTTAATTATTCATATTTTAAAATATGCAACTTGCATAAAACACGTTATTATAAAACCACAAACATCTAATGAAAAAGAGTCTAGAGCTCTTGAGATGAATGGAAAACTTTGCAGTGCTTATTCAAGTTATTTTTATACTTAAATGCTCTACTGCATATATCACAAATGTAGGGTTTTTCTGTTGTGTAAGTACGATAATGTCGTTTTAAATCATCTGGCTGTGAAAACCCTACACCACATTTCACACAAATGTAGGGTTTTTCTTTTGTATGGATACGATAATGAAATTTTAAACGGGTTTTCTCTGAGAAACCTTTATTGCACGTTTCACAGATGTAAGGTTTTTCTTTTGTATGAGTACGGTAATGACGTTTTAAATCCTTTTTTAGTGAAAAGCCCATACTACACATTTCACAACTGAAAGGCTTTCCTTTTGTATGAACGCGGTAATGGTTTTTAAAAGAGATTTCTGTGAGAAACCTCTACCACACATTTCACAAATGAAGGGTTTTTCTTTTGTATGAGTAAAGTGATGTCTTTTTAAATCTGCTGTTTGTAAAAAACCTTTACCATATGTTTCACAAATGAGGGGTTTTTCTTTGGTGTGGATGCGGCAATGGGCATTAAAACGAAATTTGTGTAAAAAATCTTTACCACATGTCTCACAAACGTAGGGTTTTTCTTTCTGGTGAATGCGGTAATGGGTTATTAAATCACATTCCTGTGAAAAAATTTTAGCACACAATTCACATATGTAGGGGTTTTTTGTATGTCTATGACAATGTTGTTTCAAAGTACCTATCTGTGAAAAGCCTTTGCCACATATTTCACACATGTGAGGTTTTTCTTCCATATGAGTATTATAATGGTTTTTTAAATAACTTTTCTGTGAAAAGCCTCTACCACACATTTCACAAATGTAAGGTTTTTCTTTCGTGTGAGTGCGGTAGTGGTTTTTTAACATATATTTCTGTGAGTAACCATTACCACACGTTTCACAAATGTGGGTTTTTTTATGAACAATGCACATTTCCATGGCAGTATCTATATAGCAAAATACTTTCAAAAAGCAAGTTTAGCTAACAATATTTCTTGATACCCTCAAATTATACCTAGGAAGAATTTTTTTTTTAATTGTATGAGAGGAAATATTATGAACTACTATAGTAAAATGAAAAATTTCTGATTAATTCTCTTAATTAAAAGATTAAAGATAATGACCCCAAAATCTTATGGTATTAAAAAAAAACTATGATGTTTTTTTATTGGCTTCACTTAATTTCTATCTATTCAGGGATGGCATTAACTGCTAAGAAAGAAACTAGAAAAAAGTAAACTAATAAATTAATACTATAAATACTTAATTTTTTATGATCATGTTTACAAAAAAAAATTTAATTATTCATAGCATTTCTCAATGATTTCATACAAAATCCATTATATAGCATATATGATAAAAAGGATTTAACATTTACAAAAAAAGAATAAATGTGAAAATATAAAATTACTCTTAAATTGCATAGTACTATTTCTAAGCAAAATTTTCAAAAGAAAATATTTTATTGAAAAAATTAGAAATACGCTATATTCTATTGCATTTTAAAGATCAAAATCACAATTACTGTTTAACAGATTATACCTTGTTATTAAAATTTTGGATATATGTGATATAAACAATAAAACATACATATATGTTCAGATAATCACTGAAAAATATATGGTAATAAAATATACCTCATGAACTTTTTAAGTAATAAAATTGAAATAAAATGCTGAAGAAAAATAACTTTTGTTAATTGTGTTTTTCTTCTCATTTAACAGGCTAGCATAAAAATAACAAACCTTTATAAAAGCACTATTGGCTTGAAAAGCTCATATAATAATAATATTAAAAAAAATCCACAGATTTGAATTAGGTTTTGTATTTGATAGTTTGATTGCAGTTTATGCTGCTAATTCATACTCACTGGATTGCTTAATCTGAAAGTAAAAAAATATTACTTAGTTCTCATTTAAGGCACTAAAATAAATAAATAAAAAGCCTGAATATTTTAGCATAACGATCTAATCAAAGTATGGCATACAAATCTTTTTTTTTTATCCTGAAACACTTGTACTTGGAATATTTACTAATGTTACTTATTAAAGAAGAATTAAAAATTATAGTTCATTCATTTCAAGCCTCTTTCATCAACATCAGAAGTACATGTTAAGAGTAAATATAATATTTCTTAAAATCATAGGTCAGAAGACCCTGGGATTTGGTGAAACCTTTTCTTTGCAAGTGAGGTCAAATAAAGAATATGATTCAAATGCTGAATTGAAGTAATTTTGTGAAAAAGAAACAAAACGTTGAGACAGGCATGAAAACACACAAAAACTATATATAATTTTCTACACGATATACTGAATTTTAAGATAAATGGGTAGAGATTTCATTAAACAATAAATCTAATAAATTTCCCTCTCCAAAAATCTCTGAATTTGTTTGGAGCAGTAAAAATGTTTTTTTAAAAAAATGCCTGCCGTAATACCGACCATAAATCGCACATAATACCTGGATTTCTAATCCCTGAATTTAAGGCTTATGTCCTGAGATCTAGCAAAAGGTCTTGGTAAATATACCAGGTTAAAAAACTAAATGCAAAAGTCCCTTAAATAGCGACTTAACATTTGTTCTTTTGTACTTAGAATATTATTATATACCTTATATTTTTCTTAGATGTAAAATCTTCAAAATAAAATTTTCTACTCTATGAGTAATGATGGGAAAAGAATCAAACACTTATAGTGAATTGTATGAATTTCTTCAATATTCTAACTTTTTATATTGCAAAGTGGAAAATTGATGAAAATGCATTCATGTTAAAATAAAATATTTAAGAAATAAATTTTAATGTCTTCTGACTTCAGGGGAAAAAAAATGTCTTTTAAAACGGAAGTAAATACTAATTGCAAAAAATAAAAACTTTTTTTTTTTTACTATGGCATACTTAATAAAATTAATTCATTTACTTTAGTATTTTACAAAAGGTTTAACAATTTTTTTATCAGCAAGGAAAGATTTCACATCTCACAAAGTAAATCATTACTTAAAGTGAGTACCTTTTTACCATGGATGTAGATGAAAGAGGTGAAATTTGATTACTACAAATGATATTGATATATTTTTCAACATCCTAAATTTAAAAATAGTTTTTTCTAAATTTTAATATGAACTTTTTATTTGTTATATGTAAAATTTTCCTGGTACTGACAATGTGTTTTTCTGTTTTGTTTCTTAAATAATAAAAACAAAGAAGCAATTCATTTCAAGAAAAGTGGAATACTTTTGTAGTAGAATGTCGATATTTGTACATTTCAAAGAAAATATTAAAAATGTACATAAATATTAATTAAGGTTTAATTTTATATATTAGTTTTAGTTTTTTTAAGGTTATTTTTCTTTACTAGTTTATTTCAATATCTTACTATGAAAATGTTATATATTTACATAATAATATTTGCTAATGAATTTCACTTGTATCAACTATAATAACTAAATTTATATTTAAAAGAATATTATTAATATATTATTATAATATAAAATTCTACAAAATTACTCACAATCCAATATCAGGAATTATTTTGAGTGATTCAATAAAAAGTTATTATTCCATATATATATATTTCACTTATATAAAATGCATCAGTCACAGTATAACTTTAGTGTGAATTAATTTTCCATTGCATCTCAATAATTATTTATATATATGTATATATTTTTATTGTTAACAAAAGAATTGATCACTTCTAAAGAAGAAAATTTTATTAAGCAAATAGAAATATGACATCACAACATTTATAGACATTTTTCAGGCTTTAAATTTTTAAGTGAAAATGTAATTTAAATGTATCTTGATTAGTAGCAAATGTTTTTGGATGTTTGTTATTTGAATGTATAAAAAATAATTTCGAAAATGTATAAATAGTAAGTTTAATACAACTTTTCATGGAAATTTAAATCAGTTTGTAGACAATTTCTATGATATGAGTTAAATGGAAGGTTTAAGTATATATGTATACTCTTATATGTTTTGTCATACTGACTAGGAATTTCAGTTGGTAATGATAATGAGTTTTAGTTTGGTACTTTGAAACCTGATAGTTCAGTGTTGAATATTTTACCAATCCACTTTACTGCTTTACAATTGACGTTGGCAATCAATTACAGATTATATACAAGAAAGAAAATTTGTTATAATTACTATAGCCTTACTAAAAGAAAAAAATGAAACAGAAAAAAGTATACAAAATTTTCACTTATTTTTAAATGAATAAAAAAAAATTACTTTTTTATGAGAAACAGTATGTTATTACAACACAAATATAGCAAAATACGAAATTTTTTTGTACACATATAAAAGAATATCAATATTGTGATAAATACAAAATAATGAATAAATTAACGTCAGCATTGCTTTGCAAATCAAATACAATGAACTCATGCATTGAATGGTTATTCATATTTTCTTAATTCAATCTGATTGAATCAATCTTAATCTTCATTAGAAGCTAAATCTGGAGATATAATGTATCTATGACAACAAACTTCTTATATTTGATAAATTGACTTACACATATGAGAACAAATTTAATACAACACAAAGAAGAAAAAAAATGCTCAAAAAAATAATTTTGAAATAACTTTCTAAAAAAATTGAAAACAAAACTATCAATTAAGAAGGTTAATACTTATTCCATTTGTAATACAAAATATTGAAAAAAAGTCTTAAAAAGAGTATTTAAAATAAATTCTATATGAAAACTGTTAGATTATATTAAAAAATATTTTTGTAAATAAAATTAATAAAATGTTTTGATAAAGAAATGAGCATCAGAAATCAAATTACTTTGTCCAAATACGTATTCAAGACTTCTCCAGCTGACTAATTGCAAATCTGTTGCTATTCCGAATAAATCCAAATGGATTATCATTCCAGTCAGATCTGAATCAGGGAATATTAAAAATTTAAAGCTTGAAAATGTTTGTACAAGAAAGCAAACATATTCAAAAACAAATGCAGAAAGTAAATATACAAATAAAAAAACTCAAATAATAATAATGAAAAAATTTTTACTTTTCCTTAATAAACATGAATAAAAATACATGTAAATTATTGTTGCAAATAAAATCAAATAGTAAAACTGTGAAAAGGGGAAATAGGGTTAATTAATGATGGACTGAAATTATGTAGCAATTATTTTAAAAGCAGTCATTCTAATATATTTATAAAAATAAATAAACTTAAAAAAGTGAACTTTTATATATTATAATTTTAGAAAATACAAACAAATCTCTTGCTATTATTTATTATATCAGTATCTGGGATAACTATTACATTATTTGCTAAATACAAAATTTTTATATTTCAATAATTTACTATAATTTATTGCATTAAGGATTTTTATTTGTTTTATTTTATTACATAGCTGGCCAAGTCAAGTAAATAATATCAAAAATACCTAAATTTCCCACAGTTTAAATTTTTTTTTCGAAAAACAATAATCTGGAAAGATTTCAGTCAATAGTTATCCCATGGCCTTTCCCTGATCATACATCATTTATTTTTATTAATATTGTCTGATTAGTGAGCATTGCTGCCAAAATAAAAATTTATAATTTTATGTATCCTTTTTGATATTTCATTATTTCTTTTATAAATTTCTAACACTGCTATTTTTTTTTTAAAAATTATACATAACAAGAATTACTAATAATGTAGACGTCATGATTAAAAATTGTTTATAATTTTTTTTGTCTACATAACTAATGCACCACTAAAATTTAGAAAATATTCAATGGAAAATAATGTTTATAAATGCATTTCAATACAGAAATTAATGCACAATGCAATCATGTATAGTAATTACTAAACTCAGTTTTTATAAAAATGTGATATTTTAGATATAGTAAATATTGTATCCACTACATGCATGATACTGTGGAATCATCCTAAGGGCCTTGCAAAAAAATTCTATTTCATTTAAAATACATACAGCTTTTATGATAAATAAATATGATAAATGATAAATCTGTTAAAACTTGAAAGCATTTTCCCAAGTGTATTAGTAACTATGGTAAATTTGTTTTCAGGTTTATTTATTCTCTCTCTAAATATTATTTATAATAATGTTGTGATAAGATTTAAGTTCCATAATGATCAAATTTGTTTTATTAAATGTACTTGAAAAATAAATAATTATTCAGCACATATAAAATGATTTCATTTTTTTTTAGCAAAATGCACTAATTAGTTATATACTAATTAAAAATAATTTTAATTATTTTCTGCATGCCTGATATTTAATATTTCTTAATAAAGATTACAAAATTTGAATTTTGTTTCGTATACTTAGCATGTTTATTAATACTTTCAAATTAATTTGTAAATATTTTAGAAACAAATAAAATGGTCTCAAACAACATAAGTTGTAAAAAAACAAAAAAAAACATAACAATCAAAAGTTTTAACTATTATAAATTAAGCCAATACAATTAACTAATACAAATATTGTATAGAAAAATTATTGTATGAAAAAATCTTTCTTATAGCAAAATGATTTATTTGAAAAAAAACAAAAAAAACCTTAATTGTCATCTTGCCATGTTATCTAAAGTTTGTAATTAAGTTATAATAATATTTAACTTTGTTAAAAGATTCTTGAATTGAACCTATTTTCATAGAAAAAATACCAATTGTATTAAATTTTGGAAGAAATAATTTTTAATTTATTTATTTTTGCCTCATATGCACATAAATTTATTATTTTCAAATTTGACATATCATTTAAGTAATTTTTAAATTAAATCTTTTACTTTAAATTTCGTCTTTTTGTTACAAAAAATGTTTAGAAAAATTAAATTAATCACTAACTCTAGAACACATTCGTCAAATGAACAACAAAACATTACAATTACTTGGTGATAATTTACATTGCTTATTTAAGTTACAACACTTTGTGTATTAATGATGATATTGCAAAGACAACTTTTTAAAAATTCAAATAAAACTAATTCCCTATAAGAAATTTTATATTAGTTATATATAAGAAAATTTGAATTCATAAAGGCAATTACTGGAATTTAAAGTAAAATACTTTGTAGGTTTATTTTTAATACATTTAAAATAGTGTTTTTCAGCCAAAGCATAAGTATTAATATCTGAAAGCAAAACTATTAATTTTTTCTTAAGTAAAGGGCCCTTTGAAGATGACTCGCTTATAGTAGATTTTTATTTACTGGGTATTTCAAAATTCGTATTTTTACACAATTTTTTTTTTTTTTTGATAATTTGCTGCAAATGAATATAGAACATTAATATAATATAAAAAACATGCAAAATCAGTTGGCTTGCTATAATATATATAATGTAATTGAAATTCAGAAACACATGTCAAACTTACTACAAAAGTAAACAAAATTAAAAATCACACTTTGTTGCTCTACTAAATTTATTAAAAACATCTTTTACTATCATTATTAAGGTTTTTTAATGAAATCACAATTTTAATTTATTTTTCTAAGTCGTTGTAAATCCAAAACGTAAAACTTTTTGATTTCATTAGAAGAATATCTTGATCATGCATATAAGATATAGGAAGGAAATTGATAATAATGAAATTTTATATTAATTGAAATACATTTTTTTTATAAAAATAGAATAAAATAAAAAAATAATAGTAAAAAAAAAAATAGTTTTATTATTTTCCTACGTAAACCAATCTGCATTCAAAATCATGATTTTAAATCAGAGATAAAGGCATTAAAATGTTTTGTTTATGCCACTTTTTGTGTTACTAAATGTCAAATGTTAGCAAAATTATGTGTGATGGTAGTGTTCCATTGTATTAAAAAAATTATCAATAAAAAAAAAACGCTCGGTCAAATATAAATAAATTTAATGTTGCCAATCGCAATTATAAATGCTAATGCAGCTGGCAAAAACTTAGACAATTGTCTTTGATGCCTTAAGGCAAGCACTGCACCAACGTTACTCACTTAGTACTACCCAGGAGGTGCATGTAGCCTGAAAATAAGCTACGGTCGAGGAGTAACAATACTCCTACAACGTTCTACGATCCTGTGAGATCGGGACCTGCGGTTTAAAGTGGATTCCGAACTACTCCAAACATCCATGGCACCGGCGGGACTTTGCACCCGAAACCTGTAGCACCGAGCTCCAGAGCGTTAGCCACTCGGCCATTCAGGCCCAAATTATGAAAACTTAAATAATTTATAATTAGATGGCCCACAGGCGCTTTGCTTAGAGTCCGCAGCCTCGCCAGCCAACTACTTTTCTTCATTTTCTGAGCGCATTATTTCGACTTTTACAAGAACGCATTTCCACGAACTACTGGTCATTTCCACACAAAAGCAACTTTCGCCCACTTAAATCAATTTAAACGAAGTCAACAGTGGAAGCTTTTGTGGTGTTTTATCAAAGGAGAAATTTTAAGCTGTAATAATGGTGATAGCATACGGACACAGGTTTTGGCGTGAGTAGAAGTGTTTTCATTTGCTCCGTTTGATAGCCGAGATGGAAGTAGAAGGCGCTTTTCAGATCCCTTTGAAAGTACCCTCGAAGAGTTTGTAGCGACACCTATTGATGTAAAATGGAATACAAATTGAACGACTTCTACTTTCACTGTTAAAAAAGGGAATTTTCCCGCTAGAATGAAAATAGAACGTAGTAAGCGTTCGAAGTAGAATAAACATGTCGTAATTGTGAAAATTGACTAAGTTTTTAATCTTATTATGAACTTCAGGTTTATTTTATAAATTACAATTATATATTGAAAAGATACACTACCAAAATAAAAATTTAAAAAATCTATCATCTTCATGTCATAAAATCTAAATTAGAGCTTTATAAGATTACAAAATTAAAAACTACAGTAAAAATTACATTTTTAGTTTATAAAAAATTAGAAAAATAATTAACATATTTCAATGTATTCAATTAAAATAAAGAAAAAAATTTCTCGAATGGCATGCTCCGTTGTAAGCCCGGCAATGAAACAACTCAACCATAAACGCATTTGCATTGTTACCGACAATGACATTAAATGTAAGAAATTTTGCCCATATAGCCCATTTTTTAATAATTAAGGAACTGAACTCGATAAGCGATGATCTGCTTAACAAAAATATCGCACATTTATTTCGTTTTGTATGTAAAAAAAAGTATTCCATTAGTACATTTCAAGGGCAAATGATTAATTTTTTTAATTATGCATTTTTGCGGGAAATATTTCAAATAACCACTGTAAAAAGTACATCAATAGTAATATTTTGAATTTTTTAAATTTATCAATTGAAAAATAGTAAGTTATATTATCGAACTTTATTTTCCTGAATAACTAACGGTTTTCCAAATATTTTCGACTCACTCGTATATGAGACTCACAACCGTAACGTTTTGATGTTGCCTAGACAACAAAAACAGGTTTGTTTTTATGATATTGTTATCAATGAATGCATGCACTCAACCGCAACGCTATCATTCATATCTGAATCAGGGAGCACACATTTCAAAGTTCCAAGATAAGACAAGTCTCATCGGAAACAGATAAATATTTTTTACCGCGTGACAGATAATCAAAGTCTTCAAAAACTATCGTTTATTGATCTCAGTTATTCATTCTTGTACTAAGTAGGACTGAAGATGCAGCGTCTTACATTTATATGTGCTCTTGTAGCACTTGCGGTCTATGGCAGTAAGTAACTTAAAAATATAGATTTTTTTTCTCTCTCTTTCGTCGATTTTATTAAAATATTTCTAACTTATTTTATAAAATACAAAACATTCTTCTGTAAAATCTTACTCAGGGGTGGCAAATCCGTGGCCCACCTTGAATATTTTTCTGGCCATGTGATTTATCACACTTTTACAAAATATATTTATTTTACAATGGCTGAAATAGTGAAAACCAACGTATTAAAAAAAAAAAAAAAACATTATGTGTGCATCTATAGATTCAAAAATTAAACTGTCGGAATGATGAGAAAAATTAAAAATGAAATAATTTTTTTTTTTTTATGTAACTTTGATTTTAAAATAATATTCTTGTTAATATAGGACAGGTAGTGCCTGTTTTATTGATGAGTTTACAGTTATGAATTCGCAGAATATAATTTACTTGTATTCTGCGAACTCAGGATGCGTGTATCTTGGAACATCTAATATAATAGGTTCTATGTTTCACTTTAAGTGACCTCAGTGGCCCATTGACCATACCTAGATACGCACAGTTGATTGTTGATAGCAGAACAAACCAGATTCTTAGTTCAAATTGTTAGTGCTTTTGATTCAGCTTACACCTGCGAATCGTTTTTTTTTTTTTTTTTTTTTTTTTTTTTTTTTTTTCCCGAAGATGAAATTGACCTAACACAAAACACCCTCAAACATACTGGACGCTAACCTACAACACCCATTAAGATTTGCAAATACCCGAATTGAAATCGATTTGCAAATACCCGAATTGAAATCGATTTGCAAATACCCGAATTGAAATCGATTTGCAAACGCTAAGTGAAAGAGTGGAGAAACCAATATCGCACTAATAAAATAAGTATTTTTCAATAATTTCATTTTTTTTTTTATTTAATTATATTTATATATTTTTTTTACATTTCATTTTGAGTGTTATATATTTCTTTACAATGTGCGTTTAGATGATTATTATTATGTTATCTATGTTTACGCGTAAGAATAATAGTAATAGTATAATAGTAAACACAAAAATAATAATAACTTATTATGTTCAAATGTTTCACTCCAAAAAAGTGGATCTAAATCTAATTTTATATGCGGCCCGCGGAGTTAGGATGCATTTCCAAAGTGGTCCGCAAGATCATTTGGGTTTGGCCACCCCCGATCTAGCTGAATCATATAACTATATAGCTCATAATTCATTAAATATGAGTACCGCTTCTGAAATTTAAATTTGTGAGAATGAAAAAAAAAATCGTTTTTTCCTTTATTTCATTTCTGGTAAAGGGTATTTATTCCAAGTGTATTCTTTAGAAAATTTTATTTATTTTAATAAAATATATTTAAAAATCAATGCGTGGGAAATAGCGCAGTAAGGATTCAGACAAACTTGGATTTCTTGCTTTAAATTTGAAGTTGAAATACGAAAAATAGGCCTTTTTCAATTTAGCGAAATTTTATACATAAAAAAAAATGGCAAAATGATGCAATCCCGATCAGTCAATTACAATAAATAAAACAAATTTGAATCATTAGCTAGTCCTTGTAAAATTACTAAATAGCATTGCTTTTTTTGTAAAATTCAACAATAAATAATAACGTTAACGGGGCCTGAATGGCCGAGCGGTACCACAAGTTTCGGGTTCGAGTCTCAGTGGTGCCATGGATGTTTGTAGTGGTTCGGAATCCTCTTTAAACCGTAGGTCCCGGTCTAACAGGATCGTATAGCGTTGTGAGGATATTTTTACTCCGCGTCCGTAGCTTATCTTCAAGCTATACGCACCTCCTGGGTAGTGCTAAATGAGTAACGTCGGTGCAGCGCTTGCCTTAAGGCATCAAAGAAAACTGCTAAAAATTAATAAGTGTTTGCCAGCTGCATTAGAACAAAAAAAAAAAAATAATAATAACATTAACATGTTCGTTCTCATACTACTTAAATAATAAAATAGTTTTAGTATGAACTTATTTTTCATACAAAACTCTAGTATAGGTAACTATTATATTTTGCAGGTGTTGATTATTATTAATAACATAACTAAAAATGGAAACTTGGTAAACTTATAGTTAACTTGTTAGTTAAAAGCCAATGTATTGCAATTTATTATAAGAAAAGTTTATTAAGTAAAAGCACGAGAGAAAAAAATGCTTTTATAGATCGTTTTAAAAGAGTTTTAATTTTGGTTTCAGGTAGATTTTTATGAATATGTAAAATAATCTTTATTTCTAAAATTTAATATTTATTTAATATTCTTTTCTATGCATTTCTCTATCGGAATGTTATAACGATTATTTTTATATTTGTACTTTTTCGGGGGCCTGATAGCCGAGAATTTACTTCTCGATACCACAGGTTTCGGGTGCAAATCTCGGCGGTCCCATGGATGTTTGTAGTGGTTCGGAATCCACTTTAAGCCGTAGGTCCCAGTCTAACAGGATCGTAGAGCATTCTGAGGGTAGTGTTACTCGCTGCCGTATTACATCTTCAAGCTGCACGTACACCCTGGGTAGGGCTCAATGAGTAACAGCGGTGCAGCCCTTACATATAGCATAAAAGATTGACTCTGTATTGCCAGCTGTATTAGAACAACATTTCAATAGACTGCTCTAATTTTAGGTTTGGTTTGTCGCTCTACGATCATCTTATGCGCAAGAGGGAATAGACCGGGACCTACAATTTAAAGTGGATTCCGAACCACTACAAATATCCATGGCACTGCCGGGATTCGAACCCGATACCTATGGGACCGAGCGACAGAGCGCCAGCCACTCGGCCATTCAGGCACCTCTAATTTTAGGAAATAAAAAACATTCGCATACATCGCGATGTCCGCTTTTGTCACAGCTGAGAAAACAAAGTGGATATAATGTTTCATGCGAATTTGACTTGACGTGGCACTTTGAGGTGTATGCTCGCTGATGCTGCTTTACCTCAATTTATCCAAATGTTGATTAAAATGCATACGGACTTTTAAACAGGATTGGCTTCAAAATATCGATACATTTTTTTGTTCTAATGCAGTTGGCAAACACTTAGACACTTGTCTTGGATGCCCTAAGGCAAGCGCTGCACCGACGTTACTCACTCAGCCCTACCCAGGAGGTGCGTGCAGCTTGAAGATAAGCTACGGACGCGGACTAACAATGCCCCCGCAACGCTCTACGACCCTGTTAGACCGCTAGATGCATTTTAAAGCGGCACCAGTCCATGGCACCGCCGGAACTCGAAACCGAAACCTGTGGTACCGAGCGCTATCTACTCGGCCACCAGGCCCTTTTAATGCTTAATACTGAATCTCATTTTAATTATCTCATGTCCTTTAAATTTAAACATAAGCTTTTGACTTATTTGATTAAAGATATGAATATAGGTATTTCAAATTTGGCCAAAGATTTTTTTTTTTTTAGGATATATCTTCTCTGTAAGCATTTCTTTAAGGGAGTCGAGCATTTTTAAAGGCGTCTGTTTAAAAGTCCGACTTTTTTTTTATTAAAAAAAAATAATAATAATGTTTTCAAAATTCTTAGAATTAATTTTAAAACGAAATGTTAAAGAGGCCATTCAATTTTGTCCTACTATCATGCAGCCAGTCGGTCAAGACAGTGATTTATTTAGAAGCATGTCGAGTCAGTGTCGAGAAATTTTTCTCAGCACCGAGGCACATCAAAAACTGTCTTGGATTCATAATGAAAGAAGATCTTATAATAAAAGTCATTCTATTATTAAGAAGATTGAATTTATTACGAATATGGTATGTTTGTGCTTTAAATTTTACCATTTTCTTTTGCTTGTCTTAATCTATTCTAGAATACTTTGCTACCTGCTCATTTGGTACTGTAATTTTAAGAGTATATATATATGTTTCTTTGTATAATTAAATTTAGAGCAGGGGTGGCCTACCCAAGTGATCTTGCGGACCACTTTGGAAATGCTTCATAACTGCGCTGGCCACATCTAAAATTATACTTCTCCCTATTAGATTTAGAGCCGCTAAAGACAGTTGAAAAATTGAAACATAATGAGTTATTACTGTGTTTACTACACTCATGTCCATAAATAAAGGATAATGAAGTTCAGGCAAAGAAAGAGACAGAAGCAAAACAAATTTGACTTATTTGTAAAGTCTATTTATTAAACAAAAGGTAAAGAGCAAAAAAGATGCTATATGTTTGACATAATTAATACAAATCGCGATTTTTACTCCCTGGAGCAAATTTCAAAAAAGAACCTGTTTACAAAAAGCAGTATAACATGATTAGTATGATGGTTAATATGGAGTATGTCTCCCGGAAGATGCAATACAGACCTTACAACGCCTAGGCATGCTGAGTATCAAATTATCAATTTGATCTTGGGGAATATTACACCATTCATCAAGCAATACCCTCCGAAGTTCCGGTTGACAGGTGGTAGGGGGTTGACGGGCTGCAATTCGTCGGCCAAGCATATCCCACACATGCTCTATTGGATTCAAGTCCGGTGAGTATGCTGGCCAATCCATACGGATGATATCCACCAATTGAAGGCATTCGTCTACAATGTTTGCACGGTGAGGACGGGCATTGTCATCCATAAACAGAAATTCAGTACTCATGGCGCCCCGAAACAAACGTACATGTTGTTTCAGAATGACATCCCGATAGATGTGGCCTGTCATCGTTACACTCTGAACATGCAGGTCAGTTCTGGAACCAAAAATAATTCCTCCCCAAACGAGCCATCCTGCACCACCGTAACGGTGTCGTTCAATGGTGTTCTCTTGGTGGTAACGGGTACCTGGCGCTCTCCATATGAAAGTCCGGCGAGAATCAGACTGCAAACTAAACCTGGACTCGTCGGAAAACATCACACAAGACCACTGTTGCGGTGTCCACAATGCATGCTCTCTACTCCAGGTTAATCGCAGGCGACAGTGAGTTGCGGTAAGTGGAACACATCTGACAGGCCTACGAGCATATAGACCAATGTGCCCTAAGCGTCTGTACACGGTCTGCCTTGAAACTGTCGTATCGGTAGCTGAAGAGAGCTGACGAGACAGGTCTGATGCTGTGCTCCGTCTGTTTCTTTTGGCAGTAACTGCTAAATACCGGCCCTCATTCGGCGTTGTAACTCGGGGGCGACCTGTGCTGTAACATCTACTCACATTTCCATCATCTTGGAATCGTTGCCAAAGCCTGGAGATGACACTCTGGGCGATTCCAAGTTCCTCGGACACTTCCAGCTGGGTACGTCCACATTCCAGTCGTCCGATAATTCTACCACGTAAAAAATCATCCAAATGCTTCCTTTGTGCCATAACTATGCGGTTATTGCACTAAAAGGCTTTTAAAGCGCTTGTGAACAATTTTACTTCTTTGCCACCATTCCTTATATACCCCTCTCTTACACTCTCGTCATTGTGACGTACTATCCACGCCATCTGGTGGTTTCCTGTAATTTGCATATTCTTCTTCAAGATGTGTGTGATAAATTCTACAGGTGAAATTTTTATTTTAGAGTTCAATTTCTGTGTGATTCTGAATTATCCTTAATTTATGGACATGAGTATATTATTCTTACATGTCAATTATATAATATAATAAGTCATCATAAAAAATATATAAATATAAATAAAATAAAAAAAAATGAAATCATTCAAAAAATATTAATTGTACTTGTGCGATATTTGTTTATCCACTCTTTCACTATATTTTGCAAATCGATCTCAATTCGGGTATTTGCACATCGTAATGATTGTTGCAGGATAGCGTCCGTTATGTTTGAGCGTGTTTTGTGTTGGGTCAATTTCATTTTCCAAAAGAACGATTCACAAGTGTAAGTTGAACCCAAAGCTGCGACAATTTTTTTGTGCCAGACTTTTCAAATTAGAAAATTTCTCCTTTATGACTTTGTAAAAATCTATTTTTGATTCTGATGTTTCAAAAATACGTTTTAATTCAATATTGCATTGTAAGTCAACCAGTTCCATATGGAGATATTCTGGGGCCGCGTTGATCTCAGCATGAAAGGGAGATTTAATTTTTTTCAAAACTTATTTTGTATTTATCTAACTCTAAATTACTGAATCGACTTTCTGAAGATCTGTAAGTTTTCTTATTTCTTTTGCATATTTGATGTAATTTTAAATATATGGGGGCTCTTAAAAAATTTAGAAGATCAATGTTTGATAAAATTGCTCTACTTTATACGGTAATCCCTCTATTTTTTCCACCCTCTAGCCTATTCCACAGTTATTTTGAAAAGGGGTATTTTTTCCTGACGAAATTCCACTATCAACCTCTTGAAATCTTTTGAATTTCTATAAGAAACGCTTGCGTGTGAATATCTCAAAAAAGTTTTCAAAATTTCAATGTCAAATCATTCAATGTCAAATGTGTGTGAATTGGGATTTTCCACAATGAAGTGGCCACTTCCTTGAACACTGAAGAAATCGTCACTTCACTCATAATAAACTGACACTTCACTCACTGACACTTCATTCTCATAATAAATAATGTGCGTTTTATTTTATTTTTTATTGCATTCTTTTTTTTTTTTTTTTTTTCTGTAGTATTAGACTTTACTGTTATAACATATTTCTCATAAATTTGCTTACAGTGTATCTGCAGTTATTTGTAGTGCATTCAAAGCGTCCTGACTTCAAAACGTTTGAGAATCAGAGTTATCGAATATTGGTATATTCCCGTGATTGTTGACTAGCTCAGGGGTGGCCAACCCGCGGGTCTCATGCTGCCCGCCTTGAACCTTTTTCCGGCCCATAAGACTAATCACACTTTTACAAAATATATTTATATCATAATGGCCAAAGGAGTGGAAACCAATGTATTAAAAAAAAATACATTATGCGTGTATCCATCTATTCAAAAATGAACAGTCGAAATGATGAGAAAAATTAGATTTGATTTTAAAACGATATTCTTGCGGATATAGGACAGATAGTGCCTGTTTGATTGACGAGCTTACAGTTATGACAGCGGAGAAACAAATATAGCACTAGTAAAATAAATATTTTTTAATGGTTTCATTTTTAATATTTCATTTATATTATATATTTCTTATGTTTCATATTTAGTGTTATATATTTCTTTACAATGTCATTATTATTATATTATATATGTTTATATGTAAGAATAACAGTAAACATAATATTAATAACTCATTATGCTTCAATTTTTCACTCAAAAAAATGTCTATAGTGGGTCTAAATCTAATAAGGGGATATATAATTTTATATGCGGCCCGCGGAGTTATGATGCATTTCCAATAGGATGCATGTATTGGCTCGCAAGATGATTTAGGTTGGCCACCCCTGGACTTGCTGCTTGTAGTATTTGAAGAATTACTTCTTCAAGAAATCAAATTTGGGGCTATTACCGTGGCTTTTGAATTGGATAATTCTTGTAGTATTCTGATACATTGCGTCATAAATTTCTTGGGCTATTTTGTTGAATGATGTATTCACATATGTATTCGTACTACACAATACGTTCTCGCATTATAAATTGAAATTCGTGAGCGGATTTCAATTTTTTTTTTTTTTTTTAGTATTATGTTTTTATTTTTCATATTTAGATTAGTCAATCACCTTGTTAAGTCACTCTAAGAGGAAATATAATTAATGCACAAATATTTCTATAAATATTAAATGTAAAAATTTAATTGGCGTACAGTTCGTTTGTTCTTTAGTTACTTTTCATATAGATTAAAATCTTGAATTTGTTATCAAATTTTATTTTACAATAATTTATAAGACATCTCATAATAACGAAATATTTCTCATTTTTTTTAAAAAATTTATAGGAGTTTTGGGTTGTTTAAACAAAGTACTTTGGCTGTGGAGCAGCCACGCACTTTTATCTTGATGTTGGAGAAGCGTTTCTTCAGGTCAATGCCCATTGAAATTTTATGCCACACATTTTGTCTAGAAATATATAATTAATAAAAAATAAAAGATAATACTAATAGTATAAATTAAGAGAGAAAAAAAAATTTTAAGGCTTTAAAAAAATGCCTAAATATGAAGTGAGAAGAAACTATGACATTAGAAGGAGGCCCACTATCCGGTGGGTCTTGCAGCAATGGCACTTCAGATGAAGGAATGAGGGGAAAAAACAACGGATTATATGTTCAGAAGAATACGCGATCTTTTTCTATCTTGAAACAAAGAAATATCATACCTAGGAAGAGAATTTAAAACCGAATTGCAAGTGTGAGGAAGATTATTGTAGAAATATTAAGTATAAATTGGAGAATGTTTGGGAAATTAAGCGATTGTCTAATATCCTGATTCCTGAAGCACCAAGATGAGTTGGTGATCATCCGAAGGATTTTGTTTTCAAGTCTTTGGATGATTTCCAAGTTACTTTTTGCTGCGAAGATCTAACTTGGACTTGCATAAGTAATCGTGGGCCGCATGTAATATATGTGAGCAAGCATTTTGTTATGTAACAACAGGTTAGAGTTTCTACAATTTAGAGGATAGAACATGTGGATAGCTTTATTAAATTTATTTCGGAGGTTTTTAATATGCTGTTTCTTTATTTTATTGCTTTTTTTAAAAATGAAATTTAAATATTTCATACTCAGTAGAAGTATTAGATACTTGATAATAATCTTTCTTTTGTGAACAGTTGATACTAATTTATCTGTAAAAGCTGTTACAACTTCAAAAAGCATTCTTTCAAGATTCTGATAATTTTTTACATTTATTTTCGATTACAATAAAGAGAAAACTTGTTAACATTTTATGGGAATGTAAAGATATCAGCAGCCAGGATTATTAATCATAAAGTGAAGAGCTTAAATAAACTGAATGCGATAAAAAAAAAAAAAGAATCTTAGGTACTTAAGTAATAGATAAAAATTAGATAATAGATAAAAAATGAATAATAAACTTGTGCGAATGCTTCTACAATATACATACGTACATATCTATACTTTTGCAGATCGTTGTAAATATCTTTCAATGTGTGTTTGCGTGACATTTTAATACAAGGTTTACGTTTATTTTTTATTTACTAAATGATTATCTTCTGATTTGACTGATCGGCAAGATTTTTTGTCCGTTAAATGAATAAGAATTGCTCTTTGTTCTGGGATATTTTGATCGACTTGCATAATTACATAAATAGTAGATACTAATAGAATAGAATAGATAGATAGATAAAATAGATTATATTATATCAGGGGTGGCCATCCCGCTGCCCGGATGCAGCCCGCCTTGAACATTTTCCCGCTCCATGAGATGTATCACACTTTTACAAAATATATTTATTTTAGAATGGTCAAAGTAATGGAAACCAATGTATTAAAAAAAATGCATTATGTGTGCATCCACACATTCAGAAATTAGTTGTCGAAATTGTAAGAAAACAATTAACTTTGATTTTAAAACAATATTCTTGCGAATACAGGACATATAGTGCCTGTTTTATGGATGAGTTTACAGTTATGAGTTCGCAGAATAATTCAATTATATTCTGCTACAAGTTCGCAGAATAATTCAATTATATTCTGCTACAAGTTCGCAGAATAATTCAATTATATTCTGCTACAAGTTCGCAGAATAATTCAATTATATTCTGCGAACTCATGATGAGGGGAGAAACAACTATCGCACTAATAAAATAAATATTTTTTTAATGATTTCGTTGTTTTTTTTTTTATTTCGCTTATATTTCCATATTTTTTTTCTATTTCATTTTGAGTGTTATGTATTTCTTTACAATGTGCGTTGAATATCATTATTATTATAGCATCTATGCTTATATGCAAGAATATTAGTGAACATACCAATAATAACTCCTTATGTTTAAATTTTTCTCTCCAAAAAAGGTCTGTATTGGGTCTAAATGCAATATTGGGATGTATAATTTTATATGCGGCCCGCGAGATCACTTGGGTTAGTTAGACCTGCTGCCATTTTTAAAAGCACACTATCTCGCCATTTTAATTGTGCACTATTTCCATTTTTAATTGCACACTATTAATTATTCTGCGTGGTGCCGCTGTCCACTGCTCTCGTCAACCGCCAACCTAGCTCTGATTTGCGGAGTGCTTTGCCCTTCTGGGGTCAGAGTTCACAGTTCATTGCTCCCACTCATAGCGAAGATCTCCGTCGACGCATAACAGTCATGAGTCTCCTGATGAGAAGTAAAAGAAAATCAGCAATATAAATTTTAAATCATATTCGATAGTTTTGTGGCATCGACAACGGGTCCCTAATTGTACCAAATTTTAACTTAAATTCTTTTAATTTTAAATTAAAGTTTATTTTTTATCTTACTTTTATTTATTTTTAGTACTTTTTAATTTTTGATAGCACCATTTTTTTTTTCTTTTTTTTTTTTTTTAGAAACTTTATTCTTTTATCACCATTACTAACCTGAAGCAGCCAATTACAATTGTAAATGTAGATGAGGAATTAGATGAGGTTACTCTGACCCTCGGTGCCACAGGTTTCGCGTTCGAGTCCCAGAGGTGCCATGGATGTTTGTAGTGGTTCGGAATCCACTTTAAGCCGTAGGTCCCGGTCTCATATGACCGTTAGGCGTAGAGTTGACAACCCTACCCCCGTCTCGTCTCGAAATCTACCAGTACGTAGAGGGCCTTGGCCCACACAGGGCTGTTGCGCCAATGATGATGATGAGACGAGGAGGTTAAGTGGTCTATCCCCATGGGTACTCCGTAATCGGTACGCTGGTTGCCAGGTCAAACAAATTACACACACACACACTATTCTAATGAGAATTCTATGTTATCTTTTTAAAAAGAAAAAACAACAACATAATATTTCAATTCGAGTGATTAAGTGATGGTATTTTTTGCTTACTAATAGAAAAAAATCCATTTCATCTCTAATATCATATTTAAATTTTTATTTCTAAAACGCTAAATAATTTTTTTTTATATTTATCTCGAATTTTTCATTTATTTATTTACCATAGCTAGATTAAAAAAAGGGGGGGGGGGAATTGCTCGATTCTGAAAAGTGAAATTTGATAAGATTACCAACTTCAAGTTGCAATTTCTCTCCGTGTATCCTGTTCTGTAGCACATGGAATTTCCCACACTGGATTTCCCCACAAGATATCGCATCAACCTTGGCTGATCTTTTGGTTCGAGGAATTTGACAGATGCATTTTTTATCTGGTTTCATTTTAACATCTTCTTTTGCGACTGTTTCAGAGAGATGAGGATTGATTCGTGTAATTATGCATTCGTAATATACAGGGTGATTGTAATTAAAGTCCCACTTTCAAAATGCTGTAAAAAAAAGAACCACTCGTCACAATGAGTTCACATTCGAACAGAAGATACTTGAAGAAGGAGAAAACGGTACGGCATCCAAAAAAAGTTATTAAGTATATTAAAAGACGGCGCTGTTAGCGGCATAAAGAAAGTGAATTCGGCAGCTCTAGGGATATTTTGAATCGAAATGACAATGTATTCGGCATGAGTTGCACATTAAACCAAATGCAGTGTTCAATGTGCTGGATTGTTTCGGCTTTTTGACGGAAAAAATGGCTTCCAAGTCATTCAACAGTTGTGACACTGTGAGTGGAAAGCCCATCCACCACGGCAAGGTCATACCCAATTGGATGGGAAAAATCGGTGTAACACTTTTACAAAATATATTTGGTTTCCACTACTTTGATCATTATGAAATAATCTATTAAAAAAATGCATTATGAGTGCATCCATGCATTCAAAAATGAACTGTTGAAATGATGAGAAAAAAGAGCTTTGATTTTAAAATAATGATATGATAATTTTTAAATAACAATAAATTCAACTTGCGACTATATATTTTTATAGTTCATATTTAGTGTTATATATTTCTTTACAATGTGCGTTTAGCATCATTATTATCATATTATCTATGTTTACATGTAAGAATAATAGTCAATAATAACTCGTTATGTTTCCATTTTTCACTCAAAAAAAATTTCTACAATTGGTCTACATCTAATAGGGGATATATAATTTTATATGCGGGCAGTGGAGTTAGGACGCATTTCTAAAGTGGCCCGCAAAATCATTTGGGTTGTCAACACCTGATTTAGGTAGTTAAAAAGTAAAGAGAACATTTCAGTTTCGTATCATTTTTAGTGCACTATGAATGCGATTCAAAATAAAACTATTTATAAGTAATATTTAATCTTTATTGCTTCTTTTGCAGCCCAGGCTATTCCATCCGCCACAAGAGCTCCTCCTGTTTTCGACACCAACTATTCAGTGAAGGGTGTTCTCCTGTTGCCTTATGCCGAGATCAAGGAACCTTTTACTGCTTTCTATGACAGTGAAAGCAAAAAGAGTCGAATAGACTACTATGGCAGTAAGCTCCTTTTTCAATTCCTTCTATTAGCTCACACTATCCCTATATATATCTTGTTCAGACTTCCAATCGTTCATAAAATGCCTTTTATTCATCCACTCAACTTCTAATACATTTTTTTGGAACTTGTAGTGGATGACACTGGATGTAAATGCAGTTTTTTTTTAAATGTTAATTCATTCATTAAATTTAATTCATTCATTTTAGTATTTTTTTTTTTAGATTTAAGTTGCATGTACTCAGCAATAGATGTCGCCCGATAAACTTAAAAAAATGAATGAAAATTATTTATAAAGGACTTTCTGCAATAGAGTGAAAAAAAAAGTAGGAATTGACTTAAAATTTTTTTTTTTTTTATATCACTTGTTTTATTACAGTTTTGCCCCGTTACATTGAGAATTTTTTATTCATCTAGATGCAAAATAAAAAAATAAAAAATAATAATAATAACTTTTTTTTTTCGAACGAAAAGGCGATATGAGATGCTAAAATCATCTAAATCTTTATTACAAAAATAATAGAATTAGTGTTGTTGTAATATAGGGCTTTTTTGGAAATGAATCCATTACAATAAGGATCCCACACAAAGAAGGAACAAATCAAACATACAGTAAGACAGCAATTGACACTAAGTCGGTCTCACACGCCACAAAAAATCCAAGGGGTAGAGAGTAAATAAAGGGGGTAGACACTTTATTGTAGTCCATGAGGGCCCTTGACCCCACAGTTGCAAGACTTCTTGGCACTGAGCCTGTTCAGTCCTGGACATTTTAAAAGATGTTCTGAATTCATTGCTCCAGCTCTACATAGCGGGCAAGTGTTCGAGGCGAGGACACCTATCCTGTTTAGGTGTTCCGCAAGACAATCGTGTCCAGTTCTTAGTCAAAAGTTGGCGATTACTGGTCTAGAGTTAGATTTACGTTACCTCTTTACGTGGACTAGAGTTAGATTTTCCAGCTGTCTTGAATAGTATGGTGCCCAGTTTTGCCTTCAGATTTAGTTATGAGATCTGCAGTTCAAATTTGAACTCATTGTGACGAGTGTTTCTTTTTTTACAGAATTTTGAAAGTGGGACCTTAATTATAATAACCCTGTATTTATCAAGTAAATTACATTTTTTCAGTTTACATTCATTATGAAAAAAAAAAAAATTTTTTTTCTTTTTTCAGAATAAAGAATTATTAATTTTGCACAATTTATTAATCGCAAAAATTTTTATTATTTTCAAGTGCAAATGACACCCTTAGTTCAAATAACTTCGAGCGAGATTGTTGAAAATATTAAATGGATGGCTGGGGGGTCCAAATGATAGGAGATAAAAATTTTCACAAAAGAGAGGCAATCAAATTAAACCGAAAGGAAAAAAAAACTATGATTGGATATTTGTAACGTACTAAGTAGGTGCTTCATCGTCAACGTGACAGCGAGTTTCTAACTTGCAACGCATCTTTCAATTTCCAATGCAGACACCGTGCAGACCTACCAGAGGGCAGACCTGGCTGAGTTCGGCATCAGCTACAAAATAGCGTACATGCCTGGCGAAGATGGCACCCCCGTCCACACGTGCTTCCAAGTGAACGGGACGGACAAAGCGCCCGTCGGGGTCCAGGGAATCATTCCGGACATGGCCGCATTTCAAGTAAGAATAAATTACATTGATTATTCAAGTAAATATTGCTCCATATTTTATTATTTTCTGCATGCAGCCTTCCAACAAAGAATTTTGTCTATTGTAGCATTTTCCCCACGAGACGAATAGACCAGTTCAGTGACATGAATAATGATAAATCATTAAATGAGCAATTGTCTGTTCGATTTTCACAGGTCGAAATAATTACAGATGGAATAGGGACTACACCATGAGTTGTTGCATCGTGATTTGAGATAAACCATGGGCCGAGGAAGTGACAACGTCAACGAGAAATGAGGGAAGCTAACAATCCTCCCTTCTCTTAACAGATTTTTCCAAAAAAAGGTTTTTTGGATAAATAGAGAACGATAGTTCTTGAACGAGTCGAAAAGAAGTGTTGTTTTTCTCTTTTTCTGTAAAATGACTGAACAGGCTGGAGTTTCCGCCTGTTTACGAAGTAAACCCCTTGCGGTTTCGTGTATCATGCCGTGTGATAATTAAGGTCTACTGCAGACAGGTTGCATTAGATTAGACCTAGACGCGATAACTCTGAAAATCTCCGTCCTTGAGTGAACAGCACTTGAGAATCAAATTTAAATCTTTAATTTTCATTTCATGGTAAATAGGGTTTTGTATAAATTCTTGTAAATAAAAATTAAAGTTTTCCCATGAGCCTGAAAGTGGCCCTCTTCTTGAAGCCCTTATAGTTTTAATACAATCCAAAATTACTATTAAGATTTATACTATGTAAAATGTACACTTATATAATAGAATGATTAATTTTTCTGTAAGCTTATAAAACGGTAGTGGTCACGGGTTAAGTCAAATTTTTGGGAATTCTTCATGTCATATTTTCATTAAAGTTAGATACAAGGGTTAATATTTGTTTAACTTTATTACAATTCAATAATAGAAATTTTAAAAATATTGCAAAAAAAATAATAATAATACTAATAATAGAATAAATACAATGGAAAAAATAACAAAATATTCAATCAGTATAAGTCTAGGGGATTTTCCTTCGGCACTTTTTTAAAAGCCCGTGTCGAGGCTGTTTGCAAAAAATACGTTGATGAGTTCATTGGGAGTGATAGTTTGACTTACTTTTAAGCGATGAAAATGTTTACATTTTTTTTTTTTTTTAACTTCAAATGAAATTTTCGTCACTGTCACTCCATTTTAAAAAATTATATATCAAACAAATAATGACTAAAAGCCACAAATTACAAACTCAAGATGGGATTAAGTCAAAGCGTTGGAGAGCTGAAGATCTTTTAACAATACCCAGCAATCCGCGACGACATGCTGTCGCCCAGTTTCGTCTTCTGACTGGCCATGACTGCCTAGCAGAACTTCTCCATCGCATTGAAATCTTTTCGAACCCTGGCTGTCCCCTATGTGATCCAATGAGGAGAGACCACTTCCAACGATGTGCGGTACTTGGCGGCGACTCGGAGACAGCGCTCTACCTGGCGTCCGAGAGAACTCTTAAGGCAATGACTTCGGTCATTTTTGTATTTTTTTATGTTTATCCTTTTGTATTTATTGCGGCCTGGTGGCTAGCGCTCTGGCCTTTAGTACCGCAGACTTCAGGTCCGAATCTTGGCCGTGGCATGGATGTTTATGAGTGGTTCAGAATCCACTTTAAACTGTAGGTCCCGGTATGTTTAGCCCTCGTGTACACCAGATGACCGCAGAGCGACAAAACCAAACCAAATTTGTAATTTTTTTTTTTTTTTGCCTTGTTATTATTATTATTTTAATTGTACGTGCCTTACCATTGGAAATAAAAAAAATAAAAAAGACTTTTGGGGGGCAAATTTCATACAAAAATACTTTTTTTTTTCTGAGCCGCAATGGACCATCGTTGTTAAAATATATCTAAATTTTATTGAATGATGGTTTATATTTCTTTGTTTGTTTCAAGAGTTTCTGTAACGTATTATTTTTTTTCCCAGTACGTTAAAGACACCGACTGCTATGAACAGAACGCCCTCTACCTCACCGACCTACAACAGTCTGTGTGCGAACTGTGGCAGTCGGAGAACACGTATGACGACAAAGTGAATAAGTACAGCATGTACTTAAACAAAACCACGAAAGCCCCGGTCCACTACATAATGAAAGGTTACAACAATCTTTTGGGGTCCCATTTCGATAAGTACGAGCTCTACTACTTCGATTACGTTCCCGAGAGCGTGACCGATGATGACTTCGAAATCAGTTCTGGTGAGTACGAACTTGCATTTCTTTCATCCCTTCTGAAATGTGCTTTTTCGGCTGTCGTTTTAAGCCACCCCATGTCTGTTTTATGTCGTTTTAAGCCGCCCCCGTGTCTCTTTTATATCGTTTTAAACCACCCCATGTCTGTTTGTGTCGTTTTAAGCCACCCCATGTTTGTTTTGTGTCGTTTTAAGACATCCTATGTCTGTTTTGTGTCGTTTTAAGCCATCCCATGTCTGTTTTGTGTCGTTTTAAGCCACCCCATGTTTGTTTTGTGTCGTTTTAAGCCACCCCATGTTTGTTTTGTGTCGTTTTAAGCCACCCCATGTTTGTTTTGTGTCGTTTTAAGCCACCCCATGTTTGTTTTGTGTCGTTTTAAGCCACCCCATGTTTGTTTTGTGTCGTTTTAATCCGCCCCATGTCTGTTTTATGTCGTTTTAAGACTCCCATGTCTGTTTTATGTCGTTTTAAGAAAAGCCTCCATGTCTATTTTAAGACCCCCATGCCTGTTTTATGTCGTTTTAAGACACTTCTTGTCTGTCCTTTTCCCAGGGGAAAGGAACGCACTTTTTTAAACAAGTGCATAATAACAACCCATCACTCAAATTTTTTATTCGCTTTTCGTACATATGTATATAGAAATTAGCAGATAATCAGTGCCAGGGATATTTATAATGCATGCAATTAGTGTTTCCTGAATAAGGTTGTAACACTACAAGGAACTTACAATTTTTTTATAATTTTCATGGTTTAAATCTTTTATTTATTGCAAGAAATGCTTGCTTATAGTACTAATATGCAAATTATGAGAGCAAAATGCTGAAATATTCTCTAATCGGGTAACACTAGACCAGTGCTCTCCAAAGTGGAGTGCGCTGTAACATTTTTCCCACGGGAAGAGTTGCGGCATTCCGTTCCCAGGAGAGAGGAATATATATTCTTTGACAAGTACATAATAAAAACATATCACTCAACTTTGTCAGCAGATAAGCAATGCTGTGGATAGTTATATTACATGCAATTAGGGTTTTGTAATAATGAGAAAAATCTGTCACTCAAATCTGACAGTAGATATTTAGTGTCATGGATAACGAGGCCTCATGAAATGAGAGATTGTCTGTGCGCCCTTCACAATAAACAAATACAGATGAAATAAATCACAGAAACAACAGATTGTATATGGACTACACCATGAATTGTTGCATCGTGATTTGAGATAGACCGTGGGCCGAAGAAGTTAACACTCCAATGAGAAATGAGGGAAGCTAACCTTCCCCCCTTTTTTGACAGATTTTCTTAAAGGGAGGTTTTTGGAGAAGATTAGAAAGAGAGTTCTGCGACGAATCGACAAGAAGTGTTGTTTTTCTCTTTTTCTGAAAAATGATTACTGACGAAACCTTTACTATTACTTATACTTTATTATTACTATTATTATTTTTTTTACTATGCTATTTTTTTCCCCAAAATTCACGCGAGAAATGGTTTTGTTTTCAATACAGTTTTAAAAGTAGTGCCTCTCGAAAACTATGCGTTTTGTAAAAAAAGTAGACTCGTGCAATGCTCGTTAGACAGATCAACCGATATGCAGGGGGATTATAATTAAAGACCCAATTTCAAAATGCTGTAAAGAAAGAACCACTCGTCACAATGAGTTCAAATTGGAACTGAAGATACCCGAAGAAGGGGGAAATGGTACGGCATCAAAAAAAGTTCCGAAGTGTATGAATAGATGGCGCTGTAAGTGGCATAAATAAGGGGAATTCGGTTGCCAGTGATATTTTGAAGCGAAATGACAACGCATTTGGCATGAGTTGCACATTAAACCAACTGTTGTGTTCAATGTGGTGGATTGTTTCGGTTTTTTTATGGAAAAAAGGACTACCAAGCCATTCAACAGTTGTGACACTGTGAGTGGAAAACCGATCCGCCGCGGCAAGGTTATACGGGATGGGAAAAATCGGTGGAACTTTTTTTGATGCCGTACCGTTTTCGATATTCTTCAGTTCGAATTTGAACTCATTGTGACGTTTTTACAGAATTTTGAAAGGAAGAATTTTTTAATTATAATCACCCTGTATATCACCGAAATTTTGATAGATTCGATGTTAAAATCATTGTTGGGAAATTTAATAATACTATTTTTTCCAAAAATTTTAAAATGAGTTTGATCAGTGACCGATTTAGGCTTAGGTCCGGGCCTAGGGCGGCAAAAATTTGAAATTGATTTTGTTTTTTATCAATTGTAAGACCCAATTTAAATGCTTCTTTTCTTGACAACCTCAAGATGTCAATATTTAAAGGGTAGAATTATTTTTTAAAATAATGAATCGTGAAAGTAGTAAAATTTAAAATATGTAAAAAATAGGTACTAAAAAATTTTCGTTACGTACAGCATTTATCTATTGATGTTAGATGTTTCATACATTTTTCTTAAAAAATCTATATGTAGCGTTTTGTTTGCTCATCATTATAACACAAAATATTAATTCACCCTATTTAATTATGCCTTTGTCCGGCTACTCAAAAACTTTATTTTTTTTTATGGCCTAGGGCGCCATCGAACCTAAATCCGACACTGAGTTTTATAATAATGGCAGATCATTTGATTCCTATCAGTTCCACCTAAATCCTTTTTTCAATTCCTTCTATTAGCTCACACTCTCCCTATGTATATCTCGTTCAAATTTCCAATTGTTCATAAAATACTTTTCATTCATCCACTCGAGTTCAAATACATTTTTTTGAACTTGTAGTGGATGACACTCGATGTGAATACAGTGTTTTCAAAAATTAATTCATTAATTAAATTTAATTAGGAATTGACTTAAATTTTTTTTTTTATATTACTTGTTAAAACTAAATGTCCACGACATGAACCAGGCTTGGAGTGCGGCGGCTTTCCCGGTCCCGGAGTGGAAGAGATGGTGCTCAACAACCCCATGATGGAGTTCATCAACAACGAAGACCGACACGTCCACGACAGTTTCGAAGACTTCAAGACGAAGCACGGCAAGAACTACCCGGATCCCTCCGAGCACGAAAATAGGAGGAACATCTACAGGCAGAACTACAGGTAAGGTCACGTGATGTTGGATCATGATCATTTCGATGGAGGGGTTGAAACTTAATCATCGAAAGATCGGTTTGGATGGATTTCAAATGAAAAAAAAAATGGCTACATGAATATAATATGGGATATATACACTCAAGAGCCAAAACATTATGACCACCTGTCAATAACGAGTTGGCCCACCTTTGGCGAGCAACACAGCTTCAACCCGCCTTGGCATGGATTAATACCACCACTTAATACCAGTTAAATACCACTTCCACCCGATCACGTGCCTTCCACGTCATCCAGTCGAGTTCATTGCAAAATGTAGGGGTGGTCATAATGTTTTGGCTCTTGAGTGTATTTGGGGGCCTGATGGCCGAGTGTCTGGTGCTCGGTACCACAGGCTTCGGGTTAGAGTCCCGGCGGTGCTATGGAGGTGTGTAGTGCTTCGGAATCCACTTTAAACAGTATGCCCCGATCTAATAGGATCGTAGAGTGTTGCGGGGTAGTGTTGCTCGCATACGTAGTTTATCTTCAAGATGCACGCACCCCCTGTGTAGTGCTAAGTAAAGTCGGTGCTGCCCTTGCGTATGGCATAAAAGACAACCGCCTAAGTATTTTCCAGCTGTACTAGAATATATATATATATACTTGTAATATTTAGGCTTAACAATTTGAACAAATTTGGAATTTCTGTTTTGATAACCGTAATAACAAATAGATCTCTTAATTTTGTTTAATCATTTATAAAAACCAGTTTGTTTTTAGCTTCACTTCATTACTTTTATCTAATAATATCTTAAAAAGAAGTTCGTCATCTTTGTTTGAATTTGACTTGACGTACGTGCACGAAAATCCCTTTATTTGTGTGTATCGCTGAAAGGCAGCAGGCATATAAATGAATAGTATGAACTGAATATATACAACACATACGAATGTTTAATTTATTTCTTCATGGCAAAATAAGAAATTTATATAAAAAAAGTTTTAATGGACTGGGCCGATAGACAGGTTACCCATAAAATTTAGAATTTAATATAACAAAACGCATAACAGCAATCATAAAAACAGAAGAAGAAAGAAAGAAAAAGGATCAGTAACATGGCAATGCATCAGGTCGTTAAAAACCGGAAAAAGATTAAAAAAGTAAAAAAATGAAAAATTGTAGAATTCCAAATATAAAAACAATTTTTTAAAGTTAATTCCTACTTTTTTTTTTTACTGTATTACAGAAAAGTCCTTTACAAATAAAGTTGAAATTTTCCTCTTACTTCTGGCGCCATCTATTGGTAGATACATGCAATTTAAATCTAAAAAAAACAAACTAAAATGAATTAATTAAATTTAATTACTGAATCAATATTTGAAAAAACTGTATTGACATCCAGTGTCTTCCACTACTACGAGTTTAAAATGAAAAATGTATTTGAACTCGAGTGTATGAATAAAAAGTATTTTACGGACGATTGGAAATTTGAACAAGATATATATAGCGAGTGTGATCTAACAGAAGGAAATGAATAATAGTAATAAAAAAAAAACGTTGGAAGTGGTCAAGGAAACAAAAAAACTGATGAAAGGCACGAAAAAAGAAACAAAAAATCACGCTCCCCACAACACTGTCCATAATTTTACAAATAAAAAGAAATTAATAAAAAGAAATTTTGAAGGAAAATGAATTTCAAGTTTAGAGTGGACCACTTGAAACGAACAAAAAAGATATTTAAAAAGAATAAAATCGCAAAAAAGTAGTATTTTATTTTCAAGACATGTTTTTAAACAATTCTTAAGCTCGTTCGTTCAGATGTGAACAAATCGAAGAATAAAATTCAAGAATAAGAATTTTAAATACGAATTACGAATTTTATAGAAAATTAAGATTTAAGGTAATTAAGGTTTATTTTATAATACGAGAAGAATTTTAAACAAGAATTAAGAATCACACATATGAAGAATGCACCGAGAGTGACACATCCCGTTCTTTTACAGACAGTTTCGAAGTGTAGTTCAACAATCTAAAAATATTTATTTAAAAAAAAAAAACTACGAAAATTTTTCCCATGTTTTTTTGGCTACCGAATATTTTCTTATAAATTCAGAGAAAGAATCTGTAGTTTTAGTTAAAGTCGCAAACCCACTGATCATTTTCTGGTTTCATAAATAGAGATACTGAAATGACCGACAGGTGAGCTGCTTCAACAAATTGATATTCAGGGTGATTATACTTAAAGTCCCACTTTCGAAATGCTGTAAAAAAAACACTCGTCAGAAGGAGTTCAAATTTGAACTGCAGATACTTGAAGAAGGGGGAAACTGTACGACATCAAAAAATTCCAAAGTGTAATAATAGATGGTGCTGTAAGCGTCATAGAGAAAGGGAATTCCGCTGCTAGGGATATTTTCAATCAAATTGACAATGTATTTGGCATGAGTTGCACATTAAGCCAACTGCAGCGTTCAATGTGCTTGATTGTTTCGTTTTCTTTGAAGGAAAAAATGACTTCCAAGTCATTCAACAGTTGTGTCACTGTGAGTGGAAAAACCCATCCACCAAGACACGATCATACCCAATTGGATGGGATTTATCGGTGGAGCTTTGTTTTGATGTCATACCATTTCCCCCTTCTTCAAGCATCTTCAGTTCAAATGTGAACTCATTGTGACCAGTGGTTCTTTTTTTTTTTAATAGCAGTTTTGAAAATGGGGCTTTAATTATAATCACCCTGTATATTTTAACCAAAAGTCTAAAATAGCGAATAAAAAATATTATATGTATATTACGATATACCGAAATGTATAACTATCTTTTAACAAATTTAATAAACAAAATTATTCTTTCAGATTTGTGCAGAGTACGAACCGCGCCGGACTTTCGTATGCGGTGAAATTGAACCACTTGGCAGATATGAACGACATGGAAGTCCGCCGAATTCGAGGGCGTCTGCCGTCCAGTGGCTACAACGGAGGAAAGCCCTTCCCCAAGGAGGAGTTCTCCAAAGGCGTCCCGGACACCTTGGACTGGAGGCTCTACGGTGAGATCATTTATATATATGCATTTTTAAATTTCATAATTAAATGAGGAATGAAAAAAGAATATATGAAAGTTGATTTATTAAATTAAATTTTTAAGAAGTTAAATTTTTTTATCCTTAATTAGAATAATTATTATTTTTATTTATTTATTTTTTTTATAAAAGAAAATTTTAAATGTTTTGGTATCATTATATCGTCAACAGGGAAAAAAAAATGTGAGAAAATTAGAGAATACGCGTTGTTGTTTACGTTGATTGTGCTTGGTTATGTTGCACCCGTTGTTAATTATTTTTTCATTATTGAAAACATAGCATTCATAGGAAGTATAAATACTACTACTGCTGTTCTTTAATTGAGGCGTACAGACGTTCTCACTTGCACATTTTTTTTTTTTTACCTTCATCATATTCTAAAAGTGGCAACGCATCCTTGTAACGAATTTTACATAAAACCGTTCTTTGTGAAATCTGCGGAGTTTGCATGAGGTTTCAGGTTCGAATCCGCCGATGATGTGTATCGTAGTCATTGCTTTCAGAATGGATAAGGCGATTTTAACAGTGTGTAAGTACTTCGCTGTACATCAAATGCGTGTCGTATGGATATCTGTCCTGAGGTCTCTAATACTAATTCATACCAATCTCGAATCCCAAAGAGGAGAAATTGTTATTTTTGTAAAAATTTGCTACACACATTTGGTTTGGTTTGTCGCTCTACGGTCATCCTGTGCACACTTTGGGCTAAACAGTCCGGGACCTACAGTTTAACGTGGATTCCGAACCACTCACAAACATCCATGTCACAGCCAGGATTCAAACCTGAAGCCTGGCATACCAAAGATCAGAGCGCTAGCCACTTGGCCACCAGGTCGCCTACTACACACATTTGACTTTGCACATTATTTGACCTTTGTTTAAAGTTCTTGCGATAGTAGATCTACCTCCCCATGATAAACCCTGGCAACCCACCGTCCTAGGCGGCTAAAAGATCTATTACTATAGGCATGCAGCAATGCTCCAAGAGTGGACACCTTCGTGTAGACTGAGTATCTTACAATGGAATGGGGTGGCCTGTCCCAATCTAAGAAAGTTGAGATTCAGCATTCCCTTGCCGGCTATGATGTTGATACTTGCTGTGGGCAAGTGATCTGCACCCCATTGGCGTTTTTGATAGCCCAAATTTCCCGCTCTGTGGGAAAGACGAGATCATGGACAGCCACCATATAGCAGGATGCCCCGACTTGCATGGGGAGGAATTCCGAGGTGAAAAGATATTGGAGAGCTGATGAGACTGACTTTTTTCTCTTATTGTTTTTTTTTTTTTTTTTTTTTCTTCTTGTAACTCATTTTACACTGTTTTGATCTCGTAAGAGTGTGTCATTTTCTCTTGCCATTGTAAATAATAATAATAAAAAATGTTTAAAGTCCTCGAATATTGAAGGACTGTAAATTCAATACATCGAAAGGTTCTAGATACTACATATTCATTGTAGATGTCGGTATTTAAAAAGAGGAACATAAAAAATGAAAAAAAAAAAAATTTTCATTTTAAGGTTATTTAGAACATCGACATATCCTCTCATTGCTCGTGAGGCTTAAAACTCATTTTGGCGAGTTCAGAGAAGAAACCTTATAAATATATGTCTCAGTTTCCCTCCGCCAAATTCTTGCAGATTTTTGTTGATCATGCTTCCTCGAGCTTCTGGTAAGGCCGACAAAGCTCAAAAAGCTGTCCGCGCTGAAGATTAAAAAAAAAAAAAAAAAAAAAAAAAGAGGAAGAAGCTAAGGAAGGAGTCTTTTGCAATTTACCTTTACAAAGTTTTGAAACAGGTCCACCCTGATACTGGAATTTCCAGCAAAGCCATGCCTATTATGAATTCTTTCGTGAATGACATCTTTGAGAGAATAGCTGCTGAATCTTCCCGATAAGCTCCAATAAGAGGAGCACCATTACCAGTCAGGAAATTCAAACAGCAGTTAGGTTGTTGTTGTCTGATGAATTGGCTAAGCACGCCGTTTCTGAAGAAACCAAGGCTGTCACCAAATACACCAGCTCAAATTAAATAAACATAATAAAAAAAAGCCCTTTTCAGGGCCAATACATAGTTATAAATGATCAATAATAAGTAGAGTTCAATTTTACAGTACATTTCATATTTTTATAAATGCATAAAACAATTTCTGACAATAAAAGTACAGAATTGAACATTCCACTTGATTAGTGTATGTTAATGGGGTAATTTATATATGTATATGTCAATTGAGTACAGCTTTTTTTCTTTCTTAATACATGTTAACATTTCTTTAGCAGGGGTTTGGGTAAATATTTCATTTTATCCTGAAATTCATAAATAAGAAAAATTAGCGAACCACGGTAAAGAGAAATGAAAATTATTCCGCCAACAATAGAAGTGTGTGAAATAAGGGCAGTGAATAAGCATTGTTAATGGAATAATTATTGACATGGAATAATTATTGAAAAATATAATTGTTGGAACAATTATATTTTTATATGGAATAATTATTGAACATGGAATAATTATTGAAAAATATAATTGTTGTTTGATACAAAAGCACTGTAAAAAAATTTGCAGAACTTTGTAGCAAATGTTCTTAGGGATCGCGAATTAAAAGAGAGATGATATCATGTAGGAAAGTGCGTGCAAATAAAACCATTTGGTGGGAGAGGATGCCAGTTTTATATTACTTGTTGTTGAGTAAATAGCACAAACATGCATTAAAGAAAAACTTTCTTATAATTTGAATGCTGCCACAATGCAGTTGTCTTGATAAGTCTCTATTATCAGGTGCTGTGACCCCTGTCAAGGATCAGGCCGTGTGTGGATCCTGCTGGAGTTTCGGAACAACGGGAACCATTGAAGGAGCTCACTTTTTGAAAGTAAGTGCTTCCTTTTTAGATTCTTTGATGCCTGCAGTTGTACTTTTACAACCGAAGTGAATCATTTATTACGTATGAAGTTACACCAATTAGGTTTTATTTTCAACAAAATTAATCTAATCTAAGCAGACCTAGAGCCATCTACGGCGCGGCGTTTAAGTCCTTCCCAAATCTAGAAAGAATTCGTGGGATTCAAAATGACCAAAATAGCTAAATTGAAAATCTGAAGTGTATTTATTTGGCTCCTTAAATTTTCATTTATTTCTACGATGTGCAAAACTAACACAAATACTGACTATCGAAATTTTTTTTCCCCAAATGATATCTAAAATTCTTTAGAAATGAAAACATTTTCTTATGTATTTATTTTAAATTCTAAAATTTTTTTATTCTTATTTTTCATTCATTCAGTGACCGTCCGCGGGGAAAGGTGTTACGGACTCCTAATTGTAACTGAGTAACTTAACTTACTTCTTTCTTTTCATTATTTAACTTAATAGCGTAAATTTTCTTTTTTTTTTTATCTAAATTAACGATGTTATTTCAATAATGTAAATTTAACTATATTAATGATTATGTGGAGGTTTTCGAGGTATATTTATCCCATAGGCACTCCTAAACAAGTACGTTCGTTTCCGTAACCGGAAGAATTTACTTTTAAATAAACTGGTGATGCATTCAAAAGCTAACGGGGTGTTTTTCATTTGCAGACCAACAAGCTGGTTCGTCTTTCACAGCAACAGCTCATCGACTGCAGTTGGCGCTACCAGAACAACGGATGCGACGGCGGAGAAGACTTCCGGGCCTACGCCTACATCATGGCTGCTGGGGGTTTGGCTTCAGAGGAAGACTACGGACAATACCTTGGAAATGTGAGTCGACTTACATAATCTCTTATGCTAATTCATACCAATCTCTAATCCAAAAGGGGTGAAATTATTGTTATTTTTGTAAAAATTTGCTACACAAAAGTAGTCCTTGATCGAATTCTGCTCCAGAGTCTCATCCGTAAATTCGATTGTTATTTAAATGGAAGACATTTAAAGATATTTTTTTTCCTACATCAAACTGTAGCGATATCTGCCATAAAGAACTCTAGCAGCCCAATAAAATATAGCCTTGGTAAAGTTGTCAGAGTTGAAAGTCGTAAAAATAAGTGCAATTCATGTTGTCAAATGTAAAAAGTCCATGGCTGCTCAGACGCCAGACATCATGAGTAGCTACACCCATGCGGTGCAAATGATTGTTAAGAAAATCATGTCCTGTCGAGAGTCGGGTTAAAATCTAGAATCCTGTACCTTTTGAGCCAAACACGTTGCCAAGTCGGTAAGCAAGCATAGAAATCAATGGGCAAGATAGTTTTCGCGGTAAAATATTACGCCAAAATCCTTCACTGGGTTGCCAAATCGCCAAGTAAACAAACAAAATGGCTACCGAAGTTCAGTATTATTGTAAAATGTTATTTCGACAAAATTTCTAGCCAAACAGTGCTATTACGTCAAAGTTTATTCCTGAAAAGGCTTTGAAGCCAAATATTATCACTATCGTGCCAAAATTTTAATCTTTAAAATGCTTTATAGTCAACATTTATCGCCAACATTTTCACTAAGCGAATTTTGTTATGTGCTTTTAAACCAAAAGTTAATATTTTATCGCCAAATTTTCTCATTAAGCAAATTGTTTTTTGCTGTTACGCCAAAAGTTAATGCTTTATCGCCAAAATTTAGATCTAAATTGCCTTTACGCCAACTTATATCGCTTTATCGCCAAAGGTTTACCACTATTATGGCAAAATCTTAATGTTTTCTTTTTAAGCCACTTATTGCCGCTTTAACGCCAAAATAGATCCTTATTTTGCCAACATTTTATTCTTAAATTGCTTTCACACCTAATTAAATCGCTTTATCTTATTTTATTATTATTTTAATTTGCTAACTCACAAAAATGTATCGTTTAGATAAAGATAATAATCGCTGTTACGATAAAATTTCGCAAAAATTATTCGCCAATTATTTTTTTAAATGTCAAAAAATAAGTCACGTTCTTTACGACGCCGAATTCGAATGATAAATTAATATTAACAAAAGTGAAAAAAGAAGAAACCAGAGAATAAATTACCTTTTATTGTGGTATGTCCTTCATCTGTGGTGGAATTCCATCGGTGAAATCATAAAAAAATTTGCGGATGTCAAATTTGTGTTGGACATGTATTCTGCCAGATAATTATCAAATGTTCCGGACATATTATTTTATTATTAATTTATATAATTATTGAAAATTGAAATTGTAGCGTTAACTAACGTTCTAAAAATCAAAAGCTTCAAATATTCCGTGAGAATTCTAATTACGGTTGCCACAAAATCCTACTAACTAAACGAACATCTTTAAAAAGGGAATTAATTATTTAAGAATAAAATATAATGTTATTAATAAATTAAAAAATCGGGGTTTTTTTCCGCTTTATTTTAATGAATGACAACATCATAAAAATTGTTTATATTCTGCATCAGCGACAGACATATGTTATAAGAATAAGCTCGGATTAATTTATCAATAATTTGTCGGAATATATATTTCTGTTATTATTTACTGCAAATAATTATCGAAATTGCAATAAAATAGTCATTATATTGCTCGGAAAATGAAGCTACGAATTTCTCTAATTGCAGTATTGCAACCCTAAAGAAACTGGCGAAATATTCAGGGTTGCAAGTTTGGCGACTTTCTCGGGGGTACAGTATTCTAGATTTTAACCGAGAGTCGAAAATTGGCAGTAAAAACTGCACGGGGCGAGTCCATTGAGATGGGTGATGAAACTATATTCCACGTTTTATCAGTTGAAAAGAGTTTGTTTTAAGGGCCTATTCTCAGAACTGAATTGATGAAAGGATGGTTGTAAGTTACCATAGCCACAATTTCCTTTTTTTTGGCCAAGAGGTCCATCTTTTCATTTCCACGCACCCCGAATTGGCTGGGAATCCACTGTCTTTAACGATATTCATTCGTTGGATTTCTGATATATTTTGATCATTAATTCAAATTTTATTGAAATTTAAATGATTCTAAACTTTGCTAGATTTTTAATCGCTATGTTGCATAAATAACTAAACGCTATAATATTAATCTTAAAAAAAAAAAAAAAAAAAAAAAAAAAAAACTGCAACTACACGTTATTCGATGGAGTTTCGAGCTTCATTCATGTGTATATACCGCTGTCCTTTAACGGCAAGTGACAATCATGCTTTATGGTAGATCTTTTAGGAATAACTGTCCTTTAATTGTAATTTTTAACTATACTGCCGGCCATTGAAAATGTTATATTATGCATAAAGCATGCAAAAGATGTGAAATTAGCATCTCGAAAGGATATGCAAATGATTCGCAGACACACATCGCGGGTGTCATCTACAAACGCTATGTAAAAGGAGAACAGTTTGCTATTTTTAAGTACGGGATATTTTGTATATGTGTGTGGGGAGTTGCAGTATGACGTTTGCCCACAGAAATGTGGCTCATAGAGTCCATTTCGAGAAATGGGTGCTCCTGTTATTCATAATCAAGCCACAATAACGCGGATGCAGGAGTGACGGACCGAACTATAAAAACGATTGCACCTCATTAGGAAGCACAGCGCAAGAAATAGTCTGTTTCACAATAATCAGTGTCCTCGCGTACCATTCGATATTGTTTGCAGCTCAAGGAAATTTCAACAAGGTGTCCATTGCTGCGATTAACTTTGATTCTAGCCCACAGGTGTAGGCGTCTGCAGTAGTGTGATGAACTCCGGGCATGGGCACACGACATTGTCTTTTCAGACGAATCATGATACTATCTATATCACCACGATGGTCGTATCCGAATACAATGACACAGTTATAGGAAGTTGCATAATTCTTGAATTATACGGTGATTATAATTAAAGTCCCACTTTCAAAATGCTGTAAAAATAAAAATAAAAATAAACACTCGTCACAATCAGTTCAAATTTGAACTGAAGATACTCGAAGGGGGAAGCAGTACAGCATCAAAAAAGTTCCAAAGTGTATTAATAGATGGTACTGTGAGCGGCGTAAAGAAATTAAATTTGTCTGTCAGTGATAGTTTGAATTGAAATGACAACGTATTTGACATGAGTTGCACATTAAACCAACTGTAGTGTTCAATGCGCTTGATTGTTTCTGTTTTTGGACGGAAAAAATGACTTCCAAGTCATTCAACAGTTGTGGCACTGTGAGTGGGAAGCCCATCCACCACGGTCAGGTCATACCCAATTGATGGGAAAAACCGATGGAACTTTTTTTTTGATGCCATACCGTTTCCCCTTTCTTCAAGAATCTTCAGTTCAAATCAGAAACTCATTTTGACGAGTTGTTTTTTCCCCAGCATTTTGAAAGTGGGACTTTAATTATAATTACCATGTATATCACCTTACTAATACTTCACCTGATATTATGCTGGCATTGGATTGCACATTGTCACACTAAACAGACAACGCTGTATCTCAGACGTTTCAAAGCCTAAAGGCTCGTTCCCACCGAGGCGTGAAGCGTTGAAGATTCACGCGGCAGGAAAGAAAAATTTTTCGAGCCCTTCACAGCGAAACGTCAGAAATAGCATTACGCCTAGTGAAGTTCCGCTTCGAGTTGAAAGTTGGTCAACTCGAAGCGGTGGATTTCAAACCGGTTTCAGGCGAACGTGGTGAGACTAGTTATTGGTCAACGTTTCACGCTTTAACGCCTCGGTGGGAACGAGCCTTAACGTCTTACCTTTCAAAGCTTACCTGCGGCATATTTTTAAAAGAACAGTGCGGCACCGCATGGAATGTTCAACAAATCCTTTTTGCCTACCAGATTGCGTTATTATTGTCTTGCCTTGCCTTTCCCGTCCCAATGCCCATTGAACACATCTAGTCGCTGATTGGCAAACTGCTTTCCAGCATACATTACCAGTTTCTACGCGAAATCGACTTTGACAACGTAAATCGTAGACTGGCATACCTCAAGAACACATTCAACGCTGAAGCTCATAACAGCAGTTATTGCCATTGATGGCTGCTACACTGTTTTTTTTTTTTTTTTTTTTTTTTTTTTTTGTATTATTCAACTCAAGGGAATAATCTGCATTTTCAATCATCCTCTCACTTTTAGTGTTTGGCTTTGATATCTCTGGTTGCATTTTGGGTGATCAACAGTATATTTTAAAATGAATCAGAAGATCGAATTGTTAAAAGTCGAGGAATTGTGAATGCTTCGAACTTTGTTTTCACTTAGGTTAAAAATATCTGGTACATTGGCTTGAGTATGCTTGCCCGTTGAAACTCCATTCTCGTTTCTCAGATATGAAGAGAGAAATCACTTCACAGGGAAAGTTGTTGTTGTTGACTAATCCTCAGTATCCTGCAGTGCGGGACGGACATCCCATGAGTGATCTACTCATGAATGGAGGGAAAGGGGCAGCTTCTGTTGTGATGGCGCACCCGTAGGCAGAAGTCTGACTTTTGCTCCGTGACGCTTTTACAGTCATATGAGACCAGGACCTACGGCTTAAAGTGGATTCCGAACCACTCCAAACATCCATGGCACCGCCGGGACTCGAACCCGAAACCTGTGGTACCGAGCACCAGCCACTCGGCCATTCAGGCCCACAGGGAAAGTTTGCTGATGCATTGGCGTGGTCAACAGATTATGCCGAATGCGTGCTTAAATATCCAGCATAGAGGTGGCCAACCCGTCTGGAATATTTTTCCGGACCGTGAGATTTATCACTCTTTTACAAAATATATTTATAGTGAAAACTAATATATTAAAAAAATGCAGTATGTGTGCAGCCATATATTCAAAAATTATTTGATTTTAAAATAATATTGTCAATATTGCCTGTTTTATTTATGAGTTCACAGAATAATTAAATTATATTCTGCGAACTCACTATGCGCGCGCATCTTGGAACATCTAATACAACAGGTTCTATGTTTCACTTCAAGTGACCGTCCCTAGACACACACAGTTGATTGTTCACAGCAGAGCAAATCAGACTCTTAGTTCAAAATGTTAGAGCTTTTGGTACAACCTACACCAGCAAATCGTTTTTTTTTTTTTTTTTCTCCGATAATGAAATTGACCCAACACACAAAACACGCTCAAGCATAACAGACGCAACACCCATTATGATGTGCAAATACCGAAATTGAGACCTATTTGCAAAAGCCAAGTGAAAGAGTGGAGAAACATATATCGTACTAGTAAAAAATATGTTTTTAATGATTTCATTTTTTTTAATCCGTAATAGGAGATTGACTTAATTGCTTCTCATAAAGAAATAATTTTGTACGTAAAGTAGTGTTTAAATTCTCTCCAATGCTTAAAAATATGTTTTTCACGGTCCTCATGCAATTTCTTACTAATATTTGAAGTATTACAGGAGATCTTCTTCTAATAAAATGTGATATCTCTTTAGGATGGCATCTGCCACGACAAAAGCGTGCCAAAGACTGCAATGCTCAAGAGCTTCGTGAACGTGACCAGCGGCGACTTGGATGCCCTAAAGCAAGCCATAGCGAAGAAAGGGCCCATCTCCGTGAGCATCGACGCATCGCACAAGGGTTTCTCCTTCTATTCACACGGGGTCTACTACGATCCCGACTGCAGTGAGTTGAAAATTATTTCTTTTGGGGGTTGAAATATTCTTAAGGTGAAGAGCATATTGCAGGCCAATTCACTTCTCATGCCATTGGGAAAATAAAACTCCACAACTTAAAATGATAATGAAGATGGTTGGGCGGGGTTAATGGCAGTGTGAATTATGAAATACTACTGTGCACAAAAAGTAAAACCAATTATTATTATTATTTTTTTTTTTTTTTTTTTTTTTTTGTCAAAAACTCTTTGGAAGAATAAATAAATTTATGTCATCGCCTTCAAAGGAATCCCCTCCGGACACAATGCACTTATGCCAACTTTTTTCCAATCCTCAATGCGGGCTAAAAAGTCATCGCCAGGGATGGCCTTCAAAGCGCTCGCCGATTCACGTTGAATCTCTCCAATAGACTCAAAACGGTGTCCCCGGAGGGGTCTTTTGAGTTTAGGGAACAGCCAGAGGTCGCACGGTGTGAATACGAAGGTTGTGGAACGATATGGATTTCATTTTTTGGCGTAAAAGTCACATGTCATGCAGTGTGAGCTGGCGCAATATCAAACCAAGATACAAAAACCAAGAGTTGGCCTCTTTTTTCGAATAGCTTCACGCAAACGACGTACAGCACTCAAATAATATTCCTTGCTGGCAGTTTGGGCAAGCGGAAGGAATTCATAATGCGCCACGGTGTGAATACGATGGTTGTGGAACGATATGGGTTTCATTTTGGTGAAAAAGTCACAAACGATCAATGCAGTGTGAGCTGGCGCATTCAGTGTTTTCGGTATCCATCGAGATTTGATGCGTTTGAGACCTACAATCCGATCCTTCTGAAATTCCAACATCCTCAGTAAGGTCTCTAATTGTAAATCGACGGTTTGCAAGCACATCTTTAATTTTTTGGACGTGAGCTTCGTCGGTTGAGGTGGACGGTCGGCCAGAGGCCTCTTTGTCTCCAACGCGTTCTCTGCCTTCTTTGAACTGTTTATACCACTTGTCAACACTTCTTTCCGATATAGGAATGCTCACCGAATGCCGTCTTGAACATTCTATACCTTTCCGCAAACAAAATTCAATGCAAATTCTCCGCTCAATTTATTCAGACATTTGAAAAATCGGCGAAATCAGTTTGAGCGTCTCACAAAGTCAAGCGTAACTGAAACACTAATGAATATTTTTGACGTCAAATTTCACACAGATGTCAAGGACAGTGCCAACAACCTAAAAAAGGAAACAAAATTGAAATTCCATAAGCACCAGGAATTTTAAATTGGTTTTACTTTTTGGAGACGGTACTAATGGCTGCATGAATTCTGAAATACTAAATATATTAACAAGAATTAATGAAAATTCCTTTTCAGAAAGTGGAGCAGACCAGTTGGACCATTCCGTTTTAGCTGTTGGCTATGGGACCATGAATGGAGAACCTTACTGGATTGTGAAGAATTCATGGTCAACTTACTGGGGAAATGATGGCTACGTGCTCATGAGCCAAAAGAACAACAACTGCGGAGTTGCTACTTCTCCAACTTATGTTGAAATGTGAAAATGGATTTTCATCTTAAAACTTGGTGCCAAATGATGATGAATTTATATCGACAATCACAACGAGAATTATGGTATAATATTACCAATTTGATACTTACTGTCGCTCAATGTTAAACTTATGTTATTTCTACAATTCATAATAAAATTTTCCAAGCGAAAGAGAATTTGTGTGAAAAAATAATAATTTTGAATGTATAAATGGATAGAATTTCAACAGTTGATAGTAAAAAGAATTTTCAGAACTTTTGCTTAAAATAATTGCATATAAATTGCACCATTAAATATATGCCAGACAATAGCAATTTAATTCGTTACGTCCTAAATTTAAACACACAATATATCTGTGTCGATCAAACTTCAATAATTTAAAAAAGGGGGGGAAACCATAGTGGTTAATTTATTATTTGAAAAATAACACACTTTTTAAAAAAAAATTCAATACAATTTTTCTTCCATTCTTTTTATATAAAATAAAACATTTTGGTGTACCATGAACATTAAATCTGTACAGATTTAAACGAAAATAATTCACAAAATTATTTTACTATTACGAGCAAAATGAATGAAAAATTACTTTTAATGTGCTTATACAAAATCTATTTCGATACTTTTTCATTAAATGAATAAAATGAAATATAATATGCTTCCCTTTTTTTTTTACTTTATTTATAATATACCTCATAAATTTAGATTGGAAAATCATCTTGTACATTATATATTTATATATTGAAAATTTCTAATTTTAATTTTAGAAATTGAATTATTCAATAAAGTTTTTATTGGAATTATTGAAAAATTCATTTCTAATAACGAATGAAAAAAAAAAAAAAAAAACAATTTACTTCAGAAAATTAGTCAATCTCAAATATTTTAGTTCAGCATCACTAAAAAAAATTTAATACCTAACTACGAAAACTGTATTACATTGTAACTCTTCCTCTTCACTTAGAATGAATAGGTTTCAGTTCAATATCCTTTAATTTTTTTAAATTATATTTCCTTAAATTATAATTATTACAAAAAATAGGAGAAATAACCAACTATACAAAAAAAAATGGCACACTTAATTTAAATATGAAATTTCTTTAAATATTTCCCATCTGAAATGAAACAAGACATAATTGTTACTTACTTAAATAATGCAGATTCTTTGATATTCCTTTCAGTCATTGCTTATTTTATTCCATTCATATTTTAATTTTCTCCAATTTTGCTGGCGGCCTGATAGCCAACTGGCTAGCGCTCTGATCATTGGTACAGAAGGCTTCAGGTTCAAATCCTAGTGGTGGCATGGATGTTTGTTGGTGGTTCAGAATCCACGTTAAACTGTAGGTTGTGGTCTATTTAGCCTAAAGCATGCACAAGATGACAGTCAAGTGACAAACCAAACTAATTTTGCTGTAACCTGAATAATTTTTTCCCGAAGAAGTTAATAAAAAATTTGGCCATTCTAAGGGTACATTTTCCTTACATCTAAATAAAAACATACATGCTAATTCTGTGATCTCACAATTTTTTAGTGTCCACTTCAATATTCTAAAAATTGCTAACAAAGGTATCTTTTCCATATACTCAAAGCAATTCATTGGATTTTATTAAATTTCTGCTTAAAGCAATTAAACTATTTAAGTTTTCATTCGTTTCATATTTACTCACATTCAGCACTCCTGTGCAGTAGTCACTCAACATCAAATCAGAAAACCTACTGCATTATAAAGAACCACCACATGCAAGAATTCTACAAATGGCCCCACTTTCCAACTGTATCGCGAGAAAGTCTTGCTTGAATTGTCATTCACAGTCATATATAAAGCGCAAGACTTGCATTCCTCTTGTTCAAATTTTCAATCGTTCATAAAATATTACTTCTTATTCATCCACTTGTAGAGGATGTTAATAGTTTTTCAAATATTAATTCACTCATTAAATTTAGTTTTATAAGGCAGAGAAAAATTTCTCTTCTATAAGATATTTAGCAGGATATAAATTTAGGAATAAATACCGTCAGTGGCGAAGCTTGTAGATCGCTGAAAAAAAATTTCTTTTTCCATTCTGGGTTCGAGTCGAGGAGGGAACAAAATAGAAAATGAAACTTGTGAATAAATGAGTGACAGAGATGGAAAGTGTGTATGTGAGAGAGAGAGAACTTAAAAAAATGAATGAAGATTTATAAAAGACTTTTTGCAATATAGTAAAAAAAAAAGTAGGAATTGACTTTAATTTTTTTTTTTTTTTTTTATATTACTTGTTAATTAGCAACTTTTACTAGATATACAATTTTAATGGTTTATTTCTGGAAAAAAAAAGATAGGTTTGTACAGAAAAGTTACACAAGTTTACAGCTATGTAATAAAATACACATTTAAATACCAAAATGTCCTGGGAGATTTCTGATGAATACTTAAACAAACAAAAAAAATTGAAGAGTGTAAAAGTATTTATTGTATGACATTTTACATAAACAAAAAAGCTCTCTTCAAATCGAACACATTGAACAGAAGAAAATTGGATATTTACATTTTTTATTTAGACTCTTAATTCAATTTCTATGATAGTAAAAAAAAAAAAATTAACGATACATATATGCGGAAATTTAAAAAATGCAATACAGAACTACAAGTGAAAAATTTTTTTTAAATATATTTTGTCTTACAAGAATAAAAAAATTCTTTTAACAAACATTCATTTTTCTTTTCATAAGTTAATAACAGCACATTTTGATATAAAAAATAGAAGTAAAGGTTTAATTATGTACAAGATAATTAAAGCTTCATTAGAAAATTGCATAGTTTAATGAATGGCAAAAACAGAGTTAAATGGAAAGTACTTGCTTCATTATTGCATATATAAGTGCATAGATTATCCACTCAAGAAAGAGCAGCACAGTACCTATCCTCTAAACTTCTAAACCAGATTCACTATTATGACAATTAGAATGCATCTAACTAGCCCTGAATAACATTTTTTTACATTAATAAAATTATAACTCTACTACTTTGTTTCATAACTTCGCTCATTTTAAAAAACAAAAAAGTTTATCTTTAAAAATAAAAGGTAAACATGAGCCGTTATGATTTAATTTGGGGGGTATTTTACACTTTTTTTCCTGCCTTAATAAAAATGTCAGGAAATTAACTTAAGCATGTAGCTCCTTTATAAACATTTTTATAAACAAAATAAATAAATCAAGTAAAATAAAATACTTATTTAAATAACATGTAAATTAAAAAGCTATAATAAAGAATTGCATGCATTTTAAATAAAATTTATTAGGCGTGCATAATACAGACAAATAAGAGACGATTGACATTGCATCGACTTAAAATTTTCTTCCTTTTATTTATAATGAGATATTTATCAAAATAAACTGACAGTAAAAATAAATATGGATCATAAACATAATAAATATGATTACAAGCATGTTTATTCAGCTTAATTCAAATTAAATATTTTATAACTTCCTCTCCTCACAAAAACCTTAAAATATTATCAGCATACCAATTTTCATAAATTCTTCTATTAGTAGTTCTTTGAAAAATATAAGCTTGAATGCATATTTTTAGCAAGGGAGCAAAAAGTTCGAGAAAATTAAGCTTATCAAATGCTAACAAAGATTAGATTTAAAAAGAAAATCAGTTAACATGGCTCAGTCGAAGGGGGAGAAATATTTTAAATGATAATATTTCTATACATGTACCTTTTAAAACTGTAGTGCTATTCAAAACATCAATACACCAAATAAAAAAAAAATTTAGCAAAATTTTAATATTAAATATTTCTAATACACTCTAATTTCCATAAAATATTGTACTTTTCATAAGACTTCAATATCATTATAGTGATAGGATTACAGCTATAAAAAAAGAATTATGAGATCTTATGTAAAATGTACACTAACCCAAAAATCGATAACAAAAAGAAATAAATATCAGTAAATATATTTCTAAAAAAATATTTTTGAATTCAGCTCTGAAATACCTTTTTTCACACATAATAAAAAATATATATGCAAACTAAGCTTACTCATTAAGGAAAGACAACAAAAGCTGTGTTGAATGAAAACTTTGTGACACATTATAGAGATACTTTCGCATTTAATTCTTCATAAATTTACAGGGGAGGAAAAAAACTAGTTTTAATATAACATCATTGCGCAGATAATACCACTGGGAAAATTGCATATTCATTATTTAAGAATACATCGCCTACAAATTGTCTCTCTTGTAATTTAAATATCTCAGTAGTAAAGATGGTAATGGTAATGCTCCAATTCTCTTCACCATGCATTCAGTATAGTTCTCATCATCTGATGCGTCTTCTTTAGGTGCTGGCTCTTCTTTTTTATCCTTTTTTAAATCCACAAATTTTTTCCAGACAACAGTTGCAGCACTGCGGTGTACTTTCCTCTTAGGCTCTGACGTTTTTCCCGAACTAGTGCTGGCTGCTTTTTCAGAATCATGCCGTTTTCTTTTCAAGAGACGTTTTTTCTTGCTACGAGTGGACTGGCTCGGTGGTTTTGTGAAACCAGAGGATTCATCACTTGAAGAAGATGGTCTAACATTAGATACTGTGATTAAAGAGAATAACTCATTATCAGAACCTTCATTGCTTCCTTCTGCTTTATTTTCAGTAGATTCTTCTGCAGCTTCAGAAGGAATGTCAGCATCTGTGGCCATAGGTACGTCTTTATCGTCATCTCTATCAGAGTCACTACTAGAATGACTCATCTGTTCCTCCATATCCCTCAACAGCTGCAGTTCTGCATGCCTGCGAAGGAAATCTTCCAGAAATACTGACATACGAGATGGAAGTCGAGAACTGATGGTGAATTCGTGGCCATCAGAATCAAATTCAAATTCGGATTCACTGTGGCTGTTTTCAAGGTCACTTTCATCATAAAAGGGAATGACAATCCTACGAACTTGACGTCTGGCTTTGTGGTCTTTTTTCATTTGCTTCAATTTTAGTTTTGGATGCTCAATATCAACATGGTCTCTGAGCAAACTTCGAATGTTAGATCGACAGATTTGCTTCAAACTAGGAGGACAAATATCACCTGAAAGATTAACAAAATTATTTAGATTACTACAAATCACAATGCTATCAATCACAAAATAAAATGTACCATTTTATTTTTTAAATATTTATAGAAAGACATGAAATATATATGTATATTTAAATATAAAGTACAAAATTTGGTTTCAATATTTAATTGATACGAGTAAAAAAACGCAAACTCTTGATTATTAAAAAATTTATAAACAAGAATACACTTGGGGAACAAAACAGAATTTATAGAAATTTTAAAACATTTAAGTAAATGAAAAACAAAGAAATAACGAATAATTATTAAAAGAGTAAGTATTTTTACAATATGGAACAGGCTGATAAATATTTAAAAGAATAACATCAAAACAGAGTAACTGAGTTTAATAATTAATAAAGAAGCACAAATTAGTAATTACAAAAAAAGGTAATTAAAAATTTTTAAATTCAGTTTCTTTTAAATCTTTTAATAACATTCTGAAAACCATCAAATTGAATTAAAAATAAGAAGCAATTTTTTAATTAAAAGAAAATTTTATTTAAAAAAATAAATCATAATAAATTTGTACAAAACATGCATGCATTGTAAGATCTCAAAAAATTAATTTATGGCTATTATCCACACAAAAATAAGAAAAATTTAATCCTAATAATATTTAAAAGCTTATAAGCCCATAACTAATTATACAAAATATAACAGAGGAAATTGTAAGTAAAAAAAAGACACCAAAAGGTATCTGCATGATAAAAAAGCAATAGTAGAAAAAGTCATTTAAAAACTGCTAATAAATGAAAATGAAAAATAATAATCAAATATATAATCAAATAATTGAAAATATTGAATATATATATATATATTCAATATTTTCAAATATGTTATCAAAAATAAGATTATATATTTGATTATTATTATCCATACTTCAAAAAATATCTTATACGTTTTATTATAATTCAGACAAAAATAAAAATACAAAATTCACTGAAATATTTAATTTTTGAAATGATTTGTTTCTTTAAATGAAATGTAAAATTTGAAGTGAATATTACAGCCATCTTATATAAAAAAATAATTTAAGATCCCTAAAACATTAAACTACTGATAAATTTGATAAATTATTGTCCTTTGAAAAATATATGGAACATAATTTTTTAAAAATAAATATAATATAAAATAAAATGCCACAAATAAAATATGCAATTTGATAGATATTATAAAAATATGAATCAACTTTTTCTAAGTTTGAAACATAAAAATGTAGAATTATTCAATAGTGAAGACAAAATTAAAAGGGCCAAAATAGGCTGATTTTGGAAGCAGATTAAAAATTATGCAGATACCTATCAAACGGAAGAATATTCAGAAAATAAAAGAATAAACGATACTCATATAATACAAATTTTCAGCAAAAACAATTAAAAATCAATTTAAAATTTTATGATTACAAAAAAAAGGAAAGAATGGGATTCAAGAATTTTAATTTGAAAAGAATTAAATTATAATTATTGTATAAATATATATGAAAAATCACTATTGTCAAATTAAAAATATGTCTAAACTTTTGAGAAATCATAATTTAATGTGATAATCCTCATTGTATTTTTATCCTTAAAGAAAAATTATAAAACTAATACAGCTGTAAAAAAAAAAAAAAAAAAAAAAATAGTAATAATAATAATAATAGCAATCATTCGATGCTATTATACTAATTTTGAATGTTCATTGAAAAAATAAAATTCATTCCTGTAAACAAAACAATGAAGATAATACAACATTCTTATACACTATGGCAAATATATTTTGTTATTTTATTAAATACAGCAATAGATATTTTAAATTACCCATTTACTACAAAGGTTCTGATGTAGCTAATAAAAACTTACATAAAAATTAGAAGATAATATTGAAATGAAAATATTATTTTAGAAGTAAAAAATATAGAGATTCAATGACAGATTTTGAAGAAACTATTTATTATATATGTGAAAAAGGAATTCTACTTAAGCAAAAAAAAAAATAATAATAATAATAATAATAATAAGGCTGATCTAAATGGTAAATATAAGGGACATACATATAATGAATTATAAAATTCCAAATTTTATTCCAACCTATTGACATGATTTATCAGGATATGATGTTCATTTATTTATAAAAGAACTTGGATTTGTTAATTCTATAATAGAAGTCATTCCCAATATAGTAGAAAATTTATTTATTGTTTTTAAATGAAAAATTAAGTAAATTCTTAAAATTGAGTTTTTTAGATTCATTTAAATTTATGGCCAGCTAGTAAATTGACCACAATATCAAAACTTTTAAAAAATCCATGGTCAAAATATTTATTTTCTGTTTTATTATTTATTTATTTTATGTATCAGGTACAAGAAAAAATGTTTATCTTCATTATAATTACACAGATTCTAAAGAAATGATAACCTAAAAAATTTTTTTATAATAGATTAAAAATAAAAAAATAAATAAAAACCAATGTAATAAATACAACATGAAATTTATTAAACATGCTAAATTGTGTGAAATATTGTTTATATTTAAATATTTAAGAGAATATTCAAGATTTTATGTTAAAACTGACATTTTAATAATAGCTGGAAATTAAGAAAATATTCAAGATGTTTGTACGAAAACATATAAATTAGATTCTCCCTGGTTATCTTGGAATGCTAAGTTAAAAAAAATAATAATTTAGAACTTTTAAATAATTATACGATTTCAATATGTGAAAAAGAAATGAGAGGTGGTCATTTTCGATGTAAATGATCTAGAAAAGCAAATAAAAATATAAAAAAGAAGTTATCTGATGAATTTTGATGCTAATCTCTATGAATGGTTTATGAATCAATATTTGCCTCATAGAGTTTGAACCTAAAATTGATACTATTGATTTAATTTTAAACAAAAACTCATATTTCAAATATTGGTTATATATCGGACATTTGTTTAACATAAGCAAAAGAATTGCATGATTATCATTCATTTAGATACCTTTAACACTCAAAAAAAATATCTCGCAGATCTAAGCAAAACAGAAAATTATTAACACCTTCATATGCTAAAAAAAATTTTGTTGCTTAATATAAAAGTTTGAAACAATACATAGAAATTGAAATAATAGTAATAAAAGCTCATAATGTTAACAAATTCAAACAAACTGATGAGTTGGAAAACTATATAGATTTAAATAATGACTTAGAACTTAAGCAAGTAATGATTTAATGAAATATATTTACAAATTAATGGATAATGCTGTTTTCAGGAAAACATTAGAAAAGGAGCCAATATATAATTTAATAAGTCTATATATGCAGGTGTGAGTATTTTAGATTTATTAAAATATTTAATATATATTTTTTATTACAATGTTATAAAATTAAAATGATGAGACATCACTATGTTAAATGTACATAGACATATAGTTCTATTTTTCATGATAAGAATGATGTTTATAAAGATACGAGGAATATAACAAGATTATTTTTTATCAAGAAATTTATTCTTATAATATAGCTAAAATTAATTTTAACAAAGTTTTTTGTAAAATGAAAGAAGAAAGCCATTTAAAATGTTCAAGCTTTTATCCAATTTTCACAGAAATTAGTTGTGTTCATTTAAAATTAGATATAGATGAAACTGTACTTGTTTTTACTCCAGGTTGTGAATTACACAATAAAAAAAAAAAGCTAAAGAAATTCAAGGTTTAATATTTAAAAGATTTCTAAATAATAAAGGATTAAATAATAAAGATGTACATTTGTTTATAAATCATGAATATTAGTTTGTAGGCATATCTTTTTATTTATTTTAAATGTGTAAAAATGTTTTGATAAAATTCAATGAATAAATACATGTATTATAGCATTATATTTTAAATGAAACTGAATAAATAAAAAGAACTTTTCAGTATAAATGTGGAAGAGTTCCACGGTCTACATACAAATAAGTCACGATACAACCAAACTAAATTTATATTTCACGATTTAAAATATAAATGCATTGTATAAAAAATCTGACACACCCTATATATACTATTTAGTATATAAAGGGTATGTTCAACTAAATAGTTTTCAATGTTTTCATAAAAAAATCTACATTATCTACAATAGAAGGATAAATATGTTTATATAAAATTCATGCAGCCATTCTAAAATTTATTTCAATCCCTCCAATAACTATTTTCAATTTTAAAGTAAAAATTTACAAAGTTTAATCTAAAATATGAACTAAAAAAAACTACTCTAAAACAATTCAACCTACAAAATTAAATCAGCAATTAGAAACAAATTCTTACCAAGTCTAATTTGTTCAACACATTGCTCTTTGCTAGTATCAGGAGCTACAAGAGGTGCAAAGGAAACTGACAGCACCTTAACTGTATGCCATTTTGTTTCAGACACTCTAGTAATCTTCAAAAGCTGCAAGAAAAAATGCAATAAATGAATTAAAACTTCGAGAAAACATGAAACGATACATTTGAAGTGCGACAAATTCTCCTACCATTAAAAATGAACTCCTACCCCCATAAATTCAATTCTAGCTCATTTGGATGATTTTTACGAATAATATATTTTTTATATAATAAAAAAAAAAATGATTTCTTTTTAAAATTTAAAAAAAAAACGTTTTTAAGCAAGAAGAGGAACATTAAACCTCAATTATTTAATAATATTCATGCAGCTGATTTAATCATATTAATAAATATTAATTTGATTTAATAAATATTAATTTAAAAAAAGACAGACATCTTCAAAATACAATATATATATACATTTTTTTTTTTATCTTTTATTCTGAGTAAATTATTATTAGATTCTAAATACATATAATTTCAAAAATTAAAATCTTATAATACATAACAGGCAAAACTAAAATGGAATTTCAATGACACCGGTAATGTCAAAAATTTGAAATTGATAAATTATCTCAGAAGCTTGATATCATTGTTCTATAAAGGAATGAGTGCTTCGAGATTAATTTATTATAATTCATTTAACTGCATAAATATCATTCACAAAGGAGACACAGATATAAGAGTAAAGAAATATCAACACTAAGAATATTAGGGATAAATATATTAAAATGAATTAAAAATTAAAATGAATTAAATATTAAAAATTTTTAAATTAATAAATAAAAAAAGACATCTTCAAAATACAATATATATATATTTTTTTTTTAATCTTTTATTCTGAGTAAATTATTATTTAATTCTAAATACATATAATTTCAAAAATTAAAATCTTATAATACATAATAGGCAAAACTAAAATGGAATTTCAATGACACCGGTAATGTCAAAAATTTGAAATTGATAAATTATCTCAGAAGTTTGATATCATTGTTCTATAAGGGAATGAGAGATTAATTTATTATAATTCATTTAACTGCATAGATATCATTCACAAAGGAGACACAGATATAAGAGTAAAGAAACATCAACACTAAGAATATTTGGATAAATATATTAAAATGTGACGGATAATTTGAAGAAAATAAACACACTAAAACACATTAAAAAGTAATTTTTAGCTCTGTAGAATTAGAAAAATTACTTAATAAGAGTAATAGTATAAATAACTATCTAAAAAAATTTCATAACACATTTATAATTCAGTTTAGTATCTGATAAAATTTATCAAAAAGTTGGGGGGGGGAGGGGGGGATCTCCTAGAAGGTAAATATCCAAAATAATTTACAACTCATATTATCAAATGAATAAATTCAAATGCATTCTGAAAATATTTTAGATATAAAAATGAAATTAAAACATCTGGTCATTTATTACACAAAATAAATTACAGAAAAAATATCTTCTGATAAAATTAGCATGGTTTCCTTTTTATTTGTGATAAAAATAAAAAAAATTACTTTAAAGGGAATTCAATACAAGTAATTTTTTAATTAAATAAATTTCAATTCTTCCTCACATTAATTTCCAATTTATTTATTGAGTGGTTAGGCTCTCATAAGCAACATCAAAAGAACTCTCAAATTTCCAAGATTTTATTTGTTAAAAGAAAATTATATCATACATCAAAGCACTTTATCAAAATCATCACTCTTAAACATTTAAAGTAGGGCTGGCCAACCCGGAGCCCGCCTTCAACATTTTTTCCAGCACATGTGATTTATCCCACTTTTACAAAATAAAATTATTTTATAATGGCCAAAGTAGTGAAAACCAATGTATTAAAAAATAACATTATGTGTGCATCCATATGAACCAATTTGAGAAATTTGGCACAAAATGTTGTTAGCGCTTTTAGTTCAACTTATGATTGCAATTTTTTTTTTTCCCCCTAAAATGAAATTGACCCAACACAAAACACACTCAAACATAACGGACGCTAACCTGCAATACCCATTACGATGTGCAAACACCCAAATTGAGATCGATTTGCGAAAACTAAGCGAAAGAGTAGAGAAACACAAATCGCATTAGTAAAATAAATATTTTTTGATGATATCCTTTAAATATTTTTTAATAATAATAATTTTTTTCTTTTATTTATACTTATATATTCTTTATATTTCATTTTTAGTGTTACATATTTCTTTACAATGTGCATTTAGTATCCTTTATTATTATATTATGTATGTTTACATTTAAGAATAATAGTAAACACAATAACTCATTGTGTTTAAAATTTTCACTCCAAAAAAATGTCTATAGTGGGTATAAATCTAATAGGGAGAATATATAATTTTATATGCAACCTGCAGAATTAGAATGCATTTCCAAAGTAGCCCACAAGATAATTTGATTTGGCCAACCCTGATTTAAAGCAAATTTTTATTACAGCTTTACTGAATTATTTTTATTGTTTTTTTATGAAAAGGACTAAGTTAGAGATTGTGTTTTACAACAAAGATGCAATGCTCAGAGGTAATTTTTCACATCGATTACAGATAATTTTGAAGACTTAACAAAGAAACTATAGATTTCCTGTATACAAGCATGGTTAATGATTAAATTTCAAATTATGCATTTAAATTGTCCATATTTATATATGATATAAATTTAATAAAGAATTTTAATTACAAAGAAACTTTTAAACATCCAGGGAGGTTTGGTTTGTCGCTCTATGGTCATCTTGTGCACACTTTAGACAAAACACGCAGGGACCTTGTAGAGTTTAATGTGGATTCAACCTGTGGTACCGAGAGCCAGGCTGCTATAACCATTCATGGAATATATGTACAATGTGCGAGGTATAATAAGAGTTAAAGGTGTGTTAAAATTTGGTATAAAAATCACGAGCACAAAGTTTGGTTATATTCAATAATTAATACAGTTATAATTTTATTACAAACCTTTTCGTTAAGAGGCATAATTAATATGCCTCCAATTTTTACCAAATTCTTTATGTATTGCTCGTATTCTTCAGGGCAGGATGCTCCACAGTAGACACGGTCGTACTGGCCAAAATTGTTCTCCAGGGTTAGACAGTTTCCAACCATGAATGTAGGTTCGCAGAATTCATACTCATCCACAGCCTGACAGTTTTTCAAAAAATCCTCTAATCTCTCATATGCAAAGTCTACAATATCACTATACAATTCAATGCCATGATTAACACCATATGCACCTGTAGATAAATAAATTTTATTACTAAATATTAAGGCAACAATCTTATAGAATTCTGAGTATGATGTAAAAAAATATTAAATAAATTTTTCTCCTGTCCATTTTTTATTTTTAGGAAATACAATTTTAAAAAAATTAAAGAATATTGAATTGAAACCTATTCACTGTAAGTCAAGAGGTACAGTTATAATCTAATACAGTTTTCTTAGTTAGTTTAGCATCATTAAAAAAGAAATTGAATACATAAAATATTTGAAATTGACTAATTTTCTGAAGTAAATTTTATTATTATTGTTCGTTATTAGAAATGAATTTTTCTAATAATTCCAATAAAAACTTTCCACTTATTGATCCACTTATTTCCATTTATTGACTTATTTCCACTTATTAATCAATTTCTAAAATTAAAAATGATTTTTATATTAATATATATATATATGACGATTTTCCAATCTAAATTTATGAGGTGTATGATCAATAAAGTAAAAAAAAAAGGCAGTATATTATATTTCAATTTATTCCTTTAATAAAAATTTTATCAATGCGGAAAGTATACCAAAATCTATAATTAATGAATAAGTATTTGAATAGATTTTGTATAAGCACATTTAAAAGAGAAAGAAATGTGATTTTTCATTCATTTTGTTTGGAATAGTAAAAGAATTTTTGAAATTATTTTAAATTAAGCCTACGTACAGCTTTAATGTTCATGGTACACCAAAATGTTTTATTGTATATAAAAGGAATAATAAAAAATATTTCATTTTGAACAAAAGGAAAATTTTATTAAATTTTTTAAAAAATGCGTTATTTTTCAAATAATAAATTAATCACCTTTTTTGGTAAGGTAATTCAATAAAGAAGTATCGAGATTTGATAGACACAAATATTTTATGTATATAAATTCAGGATATCACAAATAAAATGTTCACTGTCTGGTATTTGATAATTATTTGGGAAAGTTTTTATAACAGGTTTTTACACCAAACTTTATTTTTTCAGTTTGGAAAATATAGAATTTAATAAATACAAAGAAATTAGCAATAAATAAACTAATCATTATATTATAACAATTAGTTAATGAACTTATTGCTAATGTAACGACATTAAAATGTTTGTAATCTTTTCTTAAATTAAAATGAACTTGGTTATTGAACATTCAAAATTCCTACAAGTAATAATTAAGTCAGGGTGGTCAACCTGGGCCTTGAACATTTTTGTGGCCTGTGAGAGTTATGACACTTTTACAAAATATATTTTTATAATGGCCAAAGTAGAGAAAACCAATATATTAAAAAAATACATTATGTGTGCATCCATATATTCAGAAAGTGTCGAAATTATGCCAAAAAATTAACTTTGATTTTAAAATAATGTTCTTGCGAATATAAGACAGATATTGCCTGTTTTATTGATGAGTTTACAGTTATGAGTTCGCAAAATCATTAAATAATATTCTGCGAATTCATGATGTGAGCACATTGATTTGTAAAATCCAAGTGAAAGAGTGGAAAAACAAATATCGCAAAAGTAAAAAAAATTTTTTTAACAATTTCAATTTTTTTTTTATTTCATTTATATTTAGATATTTTTTTATATTTCATTTGTTAGTGTTATATATTTCTTTACAATGTGTGTTTAGTATCCTTATTATTATATTATCTATGTTTACATGCAAGAATAATAGTAAACACAAAAATTATAAATCAATTGTTTCAAATTTTTCAATCGAAAAAAGTGGATCTAAATCTAATATGGGGATATATAATTTAATATATGGCCCACAGAGTTATGATGCATTTTCAAAGTGGCCCCCAAGATCATTTGGGTGGGCTACCCCCTAAATTAAATAATCATCCATTGTAAATATTTGTTGAGTTTTAAAATGTAATTAAAAAATTAGAAACTGAAAAAAAAAAATTGATCCTATTTATTATTAGATTAAAAAATCAATAAATATAATATAATGAAGCATGAAGATGGCTGTAGTTTAAAGAGAGTCTAACGTAAATCTAATGCAAATTATTAATTATAACATTCTAACAGATGAAAATAAAAATGCTTACCTAAAACTAATCCAGCCATAGTACTCAGATAACCACTCCCACTTCCAAGATTTAAGAAAGACAAACCAGCTCTCAGTTTCAAAGATTCCATGACAACCGAATAAACGCATGGTGCTGACAGATGCAAGTTTCCCATCCGCCACGCTATATCCTTGTAGGCATTTTGTTTCTGGTTAGGGACATAGTAGTTTCCCCTATCGACAGCTCTAAATACACGCTGTATTAAAGGTGTTTTAATGAATTCAGCTTCAACTAAGTGGTCAATGAGTTCATCATTAGTTTTTCCTGCACTGACAGAACCTCCCATTTTAATAAATTCTATAAACAAACAGAAACATTTAAAAATATGAATTAGAATTCCATGTTACAGAAAAATTGCTCTTAGGTAAAAAAAATTCACATGTAAATATATTAATAACATTTTATTATTTAATAATTAAAGAAATAGTAATTTTAGAAGACATTACTTTTAAACAGACTTGTTTTAGAAGACATTACTTTTTAACAGTAGAAAAATTGTTCTTATGTAAAAATAATTCACATGTAAACATATTATTAACATTTTATTATTTAATAATTAATGAAATACTAATTCTAGAAGACACAGGAATATTACTTTTAACGGACTTTATCTTTCTGATATAAAAAGAATACACTTCCTTCAAGTGACAAAATTGTTCAAATTGTTAATTATATTAAAATATTTATTATAGAATTTAATACAAAAAACTTTTTATTAAAACAATCCTTTATGACTAAACAGAATATTCATTAATTGAAAATTTGTAACTCATAACATTCTGAAGTTAAATTTCTTAACGACAAAGAAAAAATTAGGAAAAAATTTATTTAAATAAGTAAAATTTTGCTACTAATATTTTTAGTTTTCATATTTTTTTATTTTATACTCAATATATTAATGAAATATGTCCAAGCATATATACAACATTCCCTACATATAATACACAGGGAGAAAAAATGCATTAATCTTTTTTTTCAAATTAAGTTACATAGATAATGCATGTATGTCTTAAATTTTTTTTTCCAAGTTTATTACTTTGTTAATTTGGTATGTACAACAAAAATTGAACAAAATCAAACAAAAATTCTGATTAATTTGATAAAATCTGATCTTTTTTAAATCGTTTAATCGCGTTTTCAAATTATTTAGTTCCAAATTCATCTGCAAGCAACTTGCAATCAGGAAATGACCTCATAACGTTTTACAAGTGTTGATTCATATTTGTGATTCATAATTTTTTACAATAAATTTTTTTATTCACTAATACATCACATAATATATTTTTAGTTGGTTTTAAATGTTCTTTTATACAGACCGGAAATTTATTTTCCACAATCAAAATATTTTCATTCTATTTTACATGAGTAGTTAAATTGTTCCTAATATTACATTTTATATATCTTTGATTGAATAGAAAAACATACAAATGCTATTTTTAAAATTTTTAAAATTCAAATACCATTTATGATGTTTTACACGGTTATTTAAACATCGAGAAACGTTGTTGCATAAAATATTGATGTTATTATAAAGCAATTTAATGGGGAATAAAATGACCTGATAAAATGTTTTATATATTATATTTATGCAGAACAAACTAGTAATATGTTGGTGACATGGGGAAGGAATGGACTTAACGCACTAGTTTTCTAGAATTTTTACCTATCGTTTGCTTCCTTTTAACTCCATGCTTTTAGAAGTATTTTATATTTTAATTTTGTTCTTTTATTAAAACTATGCTCATAATCAGGGCCGGATTTAGATGAAAAGAGGCCCTAGGCTATTTCACTTATGAGGCACTTTCACCTCTCCATATGCAATAAAAAATTTCTATCAAATTAGATTAAATATATTCAATACATTGAAGATTAAAGCAAATTCAATTCAGATAAATTTATTTCATAATAATTTGCATTTAAAGTTTAAGTATGAATTATTATGAATTTTAAGTTTTAAACTAAACCAAAAATGGAATTTTATTCAAACAAAATCCAGATCACAAAAAAGAAAATATTAAATTTTATGCTAATATTTATTTTATTTAAGAACTAATTCAATAATTTTGCTAACAATTTCAATATAGGCCTCTCTTGATCTTGAGACCCTAGGCTGAAGCCTAGTTAGCCTATAGGAAATCTGGCCCTACTCATAATAACAAAAATGATATATTTCTTAATGCAGGGTTGCATCAAATTTTTTAAGTTATCAGAAATTTTGGAACTCTATCACTCTTGAATTTACTACTCAAGAACTACTGCTTGGGCTACATACAAGCTATCACAAATGAAGGTCAATTTTAGGACTTTTCAATGATTAAAATTAAAAGTGACATGCAAAATTTATTTTTCTCCAAATCTGTTTAACATGGAATAATTTATCTATTCGATTTCTATTTTTTTTAAAGTTATTTTATAAATTATTATATTTAAACGTCTTTTAACATACAAAAAATATATTTATATTATAGACATATTTTTTTAATAAAAATTTATGTTACTAAAGATTAAATTTTAGTAAGTAAAAATAAAATTTGTATTGTTACATTATAAAACTTTTTATTAAGGTATAAAAATATGTAAACTAAAAATAGAGATCAACTACTCCTGCATTAAACTTTCCTTTAGTCTCTAAATGAAACAAAAAGACATCAAAAAAACATTCATGAACAAACGTGAAACAAACATTCATTTTTTTTTTTTTTTTTTTTTTTTAACTATCATTGAAAAAAAATCATAAAAACAATTGCACAACTTTTCAGAGATCAATTTGTAAATACTTTAAAGCTAAATGGCACATTTTGGAAGAAAATTTAATTTTTGTTGATAAAATAAGCATTTTGCAGTAAAATGACAGCACAATCTAAAACATATGGTTCTATTTAAAAAAAAAGTGTTCTTAAAAATCTGTGTAATTCAGTTTCAAAATATAAAGATAAAAAGCTAATTAGAGGTAAGCAGATAATCCAGATAACCAGTCATCATTTTCTGGCTTTTTTTATATATATCCTTATACATATAAGAAAACATTCCTATATAAAAACAAAAAATATTTATTAAGTATTAAGACCATTGTAATGGTCTAAGACTGTAAAGGACCCTATTCCATACAGTCAAAAGAAAAATAAACATAGAGTTCACAGAATAACAAAACAAAATGAACATCTGTAGAGAGAGACAGACGAATGAAAAAGATTTCGAATGTATGATAGTTACGTTATAATTCGAAATTTTTATACTCATTCACGTTTTTAGAAGGCAAATTCTAATGTGAAAATAAACATTGTATAAAAAGATTTGCAATTCATTAATTTCTGTTTTAAAAATCTTAAACAAAAATATCCAAATATATAGGAGTATTTAAAGAAAAACTGGATATTACTTTCGATTTTAAAGTCATACAACACAGATTGGAAACCAGAACCACAAATTCTTCCTCAAAACTCGGATTAATTTCCAAGAAAACTTTCTAAAATTACACGACAGACATAATAAATGAATAAAGAATTATGTAATAACGAAAATTCATAAAATAAAATCAAAATAATCAGAAAAAAGCTAATCAAATTGTTTACCATCAGCGTAAAACAAACATGCCAAATTGCATAAAACTGCTAAAATTTTAATTAAAAAAAAATTAATAATTACCTTGAAAGATGTGAAATTGTGACGAATGAGTCCTTTTTTAAAATATTAATCCGAAATTAATATAAAATCTAATGAATAAAAATATTCACTACAGTATAAGAGTAAAACATTTGGATGAATAACTGATGCCAGTTTTCGTGAACATGCGCGAAGATTGTCTGACATTAAAATCGTTATTATATCTCAAAAAATAAATTTCCAATTAAAAAAAAAAAGTAAAACTCTTTCTAGAAATTAAAAAAAAAAAAAAGATGTTAAACACTAGAAACCTGTAAAACCTGTATGATGAAACGAGTTACTTTGAAAAAAAATCCTGTTATGTTAATACTTTATCTCCCTTTAGAATAAAAGTAGAACTCTAAGGGAAAAGCCTGGCCCCACTGAATGCCTTAATTGTCAGCAGCGTTTTCACTATTCAAAATTCTGCTCCCAGTAACCTTGTTAGTATAAAATGTACTGGGCTACATAAATCCAGCCTCTGCCCAAAACCCAAGGAAACTTCTCCTTGCTGTGCTCTCCGCAAAGGAGATAATACTGCCATCTTCTCTACTAAGTTGCGTTGCAAAAAATTTTGAAAAACTAGTTCAAAATAGTATTTATTCCTTCTATATTAAATATCAATTATTTTTCCAGCAGAGCGCTTTGGATTCCAACCTCATTATTCAATCCTTCATCAACTAATAAGCGTAGTCACCATTATCACCAAAAGTATGATTAAAATTGAATGATTTTTTTTTGTTCCAATGTAGCTGGCAAACACTTAGACAGCTTGGACTTGGATTGCTTAAGGGAAGCGCTGCACAGACGTTACTCACTTTGCATTACCCAGGGGGCGCGTGTAACTTGAAGGTACGGACGCGGAGTAACAATGCCCCCGCAACGCTCTATGAACCTATTAGGACCGGGACCTACGGTTTAAAGTGGATTCTGAACCACTACAAACATCCATGGCACCGCCGGGACTCGAACGCGAAAGCTGTGGTACCGAGCGCCAGAGCGCTAGCCACTCGACCATTCAAGCCCCACAATTGAATGATAACTGGAGACCTTTTCCTTGATGTGACAAAAGCCTTTGACTTTTGGGGGCATGACGGACTCGTCAATAAAGTAATTTATCTCAAATTTTCCGATTACATCATCCTAATAATTCCATATGTTTTGCACAATAAAACCTTTCAAATGAGCCTAGAGAGAACCCTCTCTCCTATTAGTCAAATTAAGGCAGTCACCCCTCAAGATAGCTTTCTCAGCCCAATTTTATATAATATATTGCTTACATTTTTTCTATAAGTTCAATATTTGAGTTCTTGTCTATTTGCTGATGACTCTACCGCCCTGGTACAGGGTACCACCCTAAGTTTTTGACAAGAACTTTTAAAAAAAATTTCTCAACAATCTGGAAAAATGGTGAACTCTTTGGATAATGGTTGTCAATACAGAGAAAAGTAAAGTAATCAACTTTAGAAAAGGAAACTCCTGGATCCCCCTGTGTTTATATCTATCTTTCCTACGAACCGATTGACTGGGTAAGTGAAATAAAATACCTCGGACTATTCAAAGACAGAAAATTAATCTTCAATAGCCATATTCTTCAGAAGAAAAAAAAACGATTGACTACATTTGAGCCTCCCTCTTATCAAAAAGTATTCCATACTCGCTCTTCAAAATAAAGTCTTTCTTTACAAGAGAATCATCTGTTCTATCTTAAACTGCGCTTCTCCTATCTAGGGACTTGCTTGTATAACTAACAAGCGTAAAATCCAAATTATTCAAAATAAAATTCCACGAATTATGTTGGCGGTCCTATAGTTAATTCGAAACGACGTTCTTCACAACGACCTAAAAATCGAATCAATAGAAAACCATACTACAAAAGTATCCAGGAATTAGTCATTGGGTTGCAACAACATAAAAATAACATCATTATAGCTCAGCTCTTCGTTGAAAGCAATGAAAAAAAAGATACAAATTTCCATATTCTGCAACCAAATGGTCTGCAGATCCGAAACCAGCTTTATTTTTTGAATATATCACTTTTCTTTCATTTTAATTCAACTATACAGGAGTGCACTGTAGATCTACCTCCTCGGGCAACGTCTGACAGCAAAATCATCCACAAACACGGCTTTCAGTCTGGTTCTCGGTGAGTTTCTTAGAGTTCTGCAATGGAACGCAGTTTTGTGCCATTATCATCGGTGGCGTTGCTATTATTTTCTGTTGTCCCGATTGTCTCTCCAAGCGCCTTCACAGAACTAAACTGACTCCTGCCCCTCTCTGTCTCCTGTGTGATAACCAGGCAGAAGTCGATATGTCTCAACTTGCTTTCTGTTCTGCACTTCCTCCTGTTTCTTTATAAAAGCGTTATTGGAGTGTTAGACTTGAGTGGATGGATTAACTGATGTCATTTGTTTCTATCTTGCTCTTTGTATTTATTTTTTATGATATCTGTTGTCCTGTAAACTTGGCATTGAAAACATAAAAAAAAAATTCAACTATACAATTGTACATCCAAGAATCTCTACAAATTTTTATTACAGCAAATTCCTCCAGGTGGTCTTTAGAAGCGAGCTGAATTCCTGCACCAATCAATATTATGTGCAGTTTCACAATAGCATTAAGTTCTGATCTTCCTCTTTTACCTTTTGTTTTTTTTAAATTCTAATGCTCTACACTTGTTTAATTACTGGCTTCTCGTTTGCTATTTTCTTTTTATTCAATTCAGCAGTACATGAGCCTTACGTGATCTGGAACTCGACCCTCACATTCAATCTCGTCATCGCCCAAACATTAACTTTTACATCATAATCATTCCCTGCCGTTATGCTGAATAGGAAAGATATATTTTTTCCGGTTCTTATGCTTAACCTGTTACACCCTGTAATTGCTCAAATATGTTTCAACTCTTCTGACCTTGTCTGACCTTGTTTCTGCAATTAATTTGTCTTTTGAAGTTATAATTTGCTTAATTTTTATCTCTTGCAATCGCTGGATTACGTATATGTTGTGTGGATAGTTGGATTATATATATATGTGTGTATGTTGTATTTTTTTAAATACGTATAATCTTTCGTTTTTAATAGGATTATATTCGCCATAGCAGGAATTCTTCACGTGAATCAACTTCACGAGAGGGAAACTTCCCTCATATTATTGGTCAAGATTCCAATCCTACATTTTCTACATTTGCACAAAGTTTCGGTTTTGAAGATTCTCTTAAAGGAATTGAATATTTTTACACCATCGAGGAATGAGTCAGGTTGGATTATTTTCTTAGCATTCAAGAAAGATTGTTTATTGAACCTGAAATTCCCTGTGTAGGATATTTTCTGTTTTCTCAATCAAGCCAAATTAGAATGAGAATCGCAGGCAAGTGAAATAAGATTCTTAGAAAAATTACTCTTAAAACTTCTCCTACCTCTCTCTCTATAAAAAGTCTGCTTCACCAAACAGGAAGAAAAGTCCTTCCCAGTGACAGAGAAAGTTAATGCCCGAAAGACGAAACCAAGATACTGGATTCCTCATCCAAATTTCTCTGCCCAAAGGAAAACTTGGACTCCCCTTTCAATGATTCAATGGACTTCACCATAGGGGACTGATGGCCGATGGCTAGCGCTCTGGCGCTCGGTACCACAGGTTTCGGGTTCGAATCCCGATGGTGCCATGGATGTTTGCGGTGGTTCGGAATCTACTTTAAGCCGTAGATCCCAATCTCGTATGACTGTACAGCGTCGCGGAACCCAGTCAGATTTCTGTCAACCACATCTTTTCCATCATCTGTAAAGGAGCAGCTCAGTTCTAGGCACAGTGATGTAGTGTGGTATAATAGTAGTAGGACTCCACCACAAATAAAACTGTGTAAGAAGATGTCGGCAAACTTCAAATCGATGAAACTCAAATGGATTATAGAATCTGAGATTTATGATTTTTCTTCAATTCCAGTACGCTGTATTCCTCCGATCGTTATTGACAAGACAGCTAATGCTTCGGACAATTGATGCTTAATGTCTGACTTTAACAAACTCTCTGACTCGAGGGTTAAAGAAAGAATAACTGGAGGCAAACTCAAAGTATTCCTTAAATTTTCCTATGAACACCACGCTATTCGTAGGAAGATCGAATTTTTCTAGTTAAGTATGACTTAAACTGAAAAGTAATACTTACTAACTGTATCGCGAAAACCAATTAAAAGTGGTGATACATAAGCTTCCTTCGTATCTCCCCACCTCTGAAGTCTTGGCTGAATTCCGTGGGTTGGGATTCAACCCTGAATATCCCTCTGAGATGCAAAGTAGGAAAGGGCAATATGCCTCTTTTTCTAACAGTTCTACCAAGTTCTTAGGCCTATCATTACCTACGCTGCCCCAATCTGGGGTCTAGCTATAAAATCTAACAAAAATTCTGTACAAATTATTCAAAACAAACTTCTTCGGATCATCACTGGTGCACTCTGGTTTGTCCTCAACTCTACAATTCATCAAGATTTAAAAATGTATTCTATTGGCAACTACATATATTACAAAACTTTCTAGAAATTTCTTCAGTACTGTTGCTACCCACGAAAACCCTCTCATCAAGGCACAAACTATATTTACTCAATTGAATGGAAAATACAAGTATCCTTTCTCTACTTCTAAATGGAATCAAAGCCTCAAACCACCATAATTTCCTGCTCATTTTTTTTTCTACTTTTCAATAACTTCCAATATTAATATCATAATATTTATAATTCAATATAAAAAAAAATTCAAAATTATTCGATTATAATTTTGTAGTTAGATACTCAGACAAGGGGACCTGATGGCCGAGTGGCTAGCGCTCTGTCACTCGGTACCACAAGTATCGGATTCGAATTCCGGCGGTGACATGGATGTTTATAATGGTTCGGAATCCACTTTAAACTGTAGGTCCCAGTCTCATATGACCGTAGAGCGTGACAGAGCCCAATCAGACTTCTTCTGACCCACATCATTCCCAAACTGTAAAGGGGCAACTCAGCTCTATGCACAATGATGTGATGTGATGTGATGTGATGTGATGTGGTATAATAGTTGTAGATACTCAAATACCATTATAGGCTTGAATGGAAATTTATAACAGATCATCATGAGAATTTTAGAGTGAATTAGCATTAAATACAGCTGTAAACTATATTATATAACTAAACTATATTATAGACTACTTTTAATACAAAAAAAAAATAATAAATAAATAGATTCGGAAAATTTACAAGATCCTAGAATAATCAAAAATTTAATTTATTTAAATTAGGTTTATAGCTTTTAGTTCTGTTTACCGAATTTCATAATTAGTCTGATTCCTCCTCCCTTCGTCGTTTAGCCGCCATGTTGGTTTTACCGCCAAGGTACCGTTAATACGTAAGTACCAAAAAATCACAATAGCCAATATTTATGGCCCTCCAATGAAGTCAATGACATGGAATTCAAATGTAACCATTCTCTTTCACTGGGCCAACCTAAATGCCATTTAACATCATAGCATCTAATGACCCAGCTTATTTTTGTCTCCATAATCCTTATAATATCACACTAGATATAACAATTTTAACCCTGGATCTCCAACTTCTCTCAATGATCACAACTCAGTCATCTTTGAAATCACCCAAAGTTCTACGATTCCGTTTTAGTAAAATCAAGTAACTACTACGAATTGGAACTTTTTCAATAACATCCTTTTCAGTGTAAAATCAATCATTGAAGAAGAATATTTTTTTTCTAATGCAGCTGGCAAACAGACAGCTTGGTCTATGGATGCCTTAAGGCAAGCGCTGCACAGACGTTACTCACTTTGCATTACCCAGGGGGCGCGTGTAACTAGAAGATACGGACGTGGAGTAACAATGCCCCCGTAACTCTCTACGATCCTATTAGGACCGGGACCTACGGTTTAAAATGGATTCCGAACCACCACAAACATCCATGGCACCGCCGGGACTCGAACCCGAAACCTGTGGTACCGAGCGCCAGAGCACTAGCCACTAGGCCATTCAGCCCCCCTTAGATATAGCAATTTCTAAAAATTTGGACTCTGAATCTGCAATATCTCTGAATGACCACAACTGACACTTCTTTCTCATCAAGTAACTACTACGAATTTGAACTTTCTGAATAACATCCTTCCCAGTATAAAATCAACGAGCCTTGAAAAGAAATTAATTATTTGATAATCAAATGTAAATTATTAATAAACTAAAAAAAATCTGTTTTGTTGTTTGTTTCATATTTTTATGAATGGAAACATCATAGCAATTGCTTCTATTATATATCTGTGGCTGCCATTCCGTTATAAGAATATTCTCGGATCAATCTGTAATATCTCGGAATAATTATTTTTAAGAAGTATATATTTCTGCTCTTATTTATTTTAAATAAAACATTCTGCAAATAACAAACAAAGTAACATTAAAATAGTCATTATAATGTTCTGAAAAAGAATTTTTGTAATTAAAGTATCATAACCCTAAAGAAATTGGCGGAACATTGGCGAACTATTCTGGGTTGCAAGATTGGCGACTTTCTCAAGGGCTTATTCTAGATGTTATATTCTAGATTTAAACCTTTTAAAATTCATCTTTTCTTCTTCTAAAAGAGGTTTTGATTGCTTTCAAGACGAAAGATATTACAAAGCAAATCGAAAAAGAAAATTATTAGGTAGATTTCGACAAAGACACACAACAGCCAAACTGGAAATTTAAACAAATTTCCAAACTAACACTTGCGGTCAGATTCTTGATTAGCATTCTACCTCTCCTTAATTCTATTGTATCGGCCTTCTCTACAATAGATAAAGCTATTTTTTTTCGCCCAAAACTGTCTCTTTTAAAAAAGAAGGATACCTGAAACGATGAAAAAAAAAAGATTTTTCAACCCTACGACAATGTTCAAACTGAACATGTTAAAGGCCAAATTCACCTTCAATAACCAGAATCGTCTTTCTATCATATTTTTCTTACCTTCTGATATCAAAAACGAAATTAAAAAAGTAAATTTCAGGAAATCTTTAGGTCCTGATAAAATCTCCAACAAAGCCCTCCTGTGCCCTTAGCGCAATAACTAATCTAACCAAGATCTTTAATAAATGCATCAAGTTACACAACTGAATGGCCGAGTGGCTGGCGCTCGGTACCACATGTTTCGGGTTCGAGTCCCGGCGGTGGCATGTATGTTTGTAGGAGTGCGGAATCCATTTTAAGCCGTAGTTCCCGGTCTCCTATGACTGTAAGAGCGTCACGGAGCCAAAGTCAGACTTCTACCTACGGGTGCTCCATCACAACCGAAACTACCCCTTTCCCTCCATCCATGAGTAGATCATTCATGGGATGCCCGTTCCGCACTGCAGGACACTGAGGATTAGTCAACAACCATAAGCTTATCACTGGAGGATCACTGTGTAAAAAAGATTTCGACTGACTCTATTTATAAAATGATCAAAGTTTCCCAACATAGATAATTCTGCTTAGCAACCACTACGTCAGGGATAGAATCTTCAAGTTTGCATCAATGATAAGTTCTCCACAGTTGGCCGTATCTGGGCCGATATCCTCAAGAAAGCCTATTCTTTTCAATATTCATAAAATGACTCTATTTATAAAATGATCAAAGTTTCCCAACATAGATAATTCTGCTTAGCAACCACTACGTCAGGGATAGAATCTTCAAGTTTGCATCAATGATAAGTTCTCCACAGTTGGCCGTATCTGGGCCGATATCCTCAAGAAAGCCTATTCTTTTCAATATTCATAAAATGACTCTATTTATAAAATGATCAAAGTTTCCCAACATAGATAATTCTGCTTAGCAACCACTACGTCAGGGATAGAATCTTCAAGTTTGCATCAATGATAAGTTCTCCACAGTTGGCCGTATCTGGGCCGATACTCCTCAAGAAAGCCTATTCTTTTCAATATTCATAAAATGACTCTATTTATAAAATGATCAAAGTTTCCCAACATAGATAATTCTGCTTAGCAACCACTACGTCAGGGATAGAATCTTCAAGTTTGCATCAATGATAAGTTCTCCACAGTTGGCCGTATCTGGGCCGATACTCCTCAAGAAAGCCTATTCTTTTCAATATTCATAAAATGACTCTATTTATAAAATGATCAAAGTTTCCCAACATAGATAATTCTGCTTAGCAACCACTACGTCAGGGATAGAATCTTCAAGTTTGCATCAATGATAAGTTCTCCACAGTTGGCCGTATCTGGGCCGATATCCTCAAAAAGCCTATTCTTTTCAATATTCATAAAATGACTCTATTTATAAAATGATCAAAGTTTCCCAACATAGATAATTCTGCTTAGCAACCACTACGTCAGGGATAGAATCTTCAAGTTTGCATCAATGATAAGTTCTCCACAGTTGGCCGTATCTGGGCCGATATCCTCAAGAAAGCCTATTCTTTTTTCAATATTCATAAAATGACTCTATTTATAAAATGATCAAAGTTTCCCAACATAGATAATTCTGCTTAGCAACCACTACGTCAGGGATAGAATCTTCAAGTTTGCATCAATGATAAGTTCTCCACAGTTGGCCGTATCTGGGCCGATATCCTCAAGAAAGCCTATTCTTTTCAATATTCATAAAATGACTCTATTTATAAAATGATCAAAGTTTCCCAACATAGATAATTCTGCTTAGCAACCACTACGTCAGGGACAGAATCTTCAAGTTTGCATCAATGATAAGTTCTCCACAGTTGGCCGTATCTGGGCCGATATCCTCAAGAAAGCCTATTCTTTTCAATATTCATAAAATGACTCTATTTATAAAAAATGATCAAAGTTTCCCAACATAGATAATTCTGCTTAGCAACCACTACGTCAGGGATAGAATCTTCAAGTTTGCATCAATGATAAGTTCTCCACAGTTGGCCGTATCTGGGCCGATACTCCTCAAGAAAGCCTATTCTTTTCAATATTCATAAAATGACTCTATTTATAAAATGATCAAAGTTTCCCAACATAGATAATTCTGCTTAGCAACCACTACGTCAGGGATAGAATCTTCAAGTTTGCATCAATGATAAGTTCTCCACAGTTGGCCGTATCTGGGCCGATACTCCTCAAGAAAGCCTATTCTTTTCAATATTCATAAAATGACTCTATTTATAAATGATCAAAGTTTCCCAACATAGATAATTCTGCTTAGCAACCACTACGTCAGGGGATAGAATCTTCAAGTTTGCATCAATGATAAGTTCTCCACAGTTGGCCGTATCTGGGCCGATATCCTCAAGAAAGCCTATTCTTTTCAATATTCATAAAATGACTCTATTTATAAAATGATCAAAGTTTCCCAACATAGATAATTCTGCTTAGCAACCACTACGTCAGGGATAGAATCTTCAAGTTTGCATCAATGATAAGTTCTCCACAGTTGGCCGTATCTGGGCCGATACTCCTCAAGAAAGCCTATTCTTTTCAATATTCATAAAATGACTCTATTTATAAAATGATCAAAGTTTCCCAACATAGATAATTCTGCTTAGCAACCACTACGTCAGGGATAGAATCTTCAAGTTTGCATCAATGATAAGTTCTCCACAGTTGGCCGTATCTGGGCCGATATCCTCAAGAAAGCCTATTCTTTTCAATATTCATAAAATGACTCTATTTATAAAATGATCAAAGTTTCCCAACATAGATAATTCTGCTTAGCAACCACTACGTCAGGGATAGAATCTTCAAGTTTGCATCAATGATAAGTTCTCCACAGTTGGCCGTATCTGGGCCGATACTCCTCAAGAAAGCCTATTCTTTTCAATATTCATAAAATGACTCTATTTATAAAATGATCAAAGTTTCCCAACATAGATAATTCTGCTTAGCAACCACTACGTCAGGGATAGAATCTTCAAGTTTGCATCAATGATAAGTTCTCCACAGTTGGCCGTATCTGGGCCGATACTCCTCAAGAAAGCCTATTCTTTTCAATATTCATAAATTGACTCTATTTATAAAATGATCAAAGTTTCCCAACATAGATAATTCTGCTTAGCAACCACTAAGTCAGGGATAGAATCTTCAAGTTTGCATCAATGATAAGTTCTCCACAGTTGGCCGTATCTGGGCCGATACTCCTCAAGAAAGCCTATTCTTTTCAATATTCATAAAATGACTCTATTTATAAAATGATCAAAGTTTCCCAACATAGATAATTCTGCTTAGCAACCACTAAGTCAGGGATAGAATCTTCAAGTTTGCATCAATGATAAGTTCTCCACAGTTGGCCGTATCTGGGCCGATACTCCTCAAGAAAGCCTATTCTTTTCAATATTCATAAAATGACTCTATTTATAAAATGATCAAAGTTTCCCAACATAGATAATTCTGCTTAGCAACCACTACGTCAGGGATAGAATCTTCAAGTTTGCATCAATGATAAGTTCTCCACAGTTGGCCGTATCTGGGCCGATACTCCTCAAGAAAGCCTATTCTTTTCAATATTCATAAAATGACTCTATTTATAAAATGATCAAAGTTTCCCAACATAGATAATTCTGCTTAGCAACCACTAAGTCAGGGATAGAATCTTCAAGTTTGCATCAATGATAAGTTCTCCACAGTTGGCCGTATCTGGGCCGATACTCCTAAGAAAGCCTGGCTTTTCAATATTCATAAAATTGACTTATTTATAAAATGATCAAAGTTTCCCAACATAGATAATTCTGCTTAGCAACCACTAAGTCAGGGATAGAATCTTCAAGTTTGCATCAATGATAAGTTCTCCACAGTTGGCCGTATCTGGGCCGATACTCCTCAAGAAAGCCTATTCTTTTCAATATTCATAAAATGACTCTATTTATAAAATGATCAAAGTTTCCCAACATAGATAATTCTGCTTAGCAACCACTAAGTCAGGGATAGAATCTTCAAGTTTGCATCAATGATAAGTTCTCCACAGTTGGCCGTATTGGGCCGATACTCCTCAAGAAAGCCTATTCTTTTTCAATATTCATAAATTGACTCTATTTATAAAATGATCAAAGTTTCCCAACATAGATAATTCTGCTTAGCAACCACTACGTCAGGGATAGAATCTTCAAGTTTGCATCAATGATAAGTTCTCCACAGTTGGCCGTATCTGGGCCGATACTCCTCAAGAAAGCCTATTCTTTTCAATATTCATAAAATGACTCTATTTATAAAATGATCAAAGTTTCCCAACATAGATAATTCTGCTTAGCAACCACTACGTCAGGGATAGAATCTTCAAGTTTGCATCAATGATAAGTTCTCCACAGTTGGCCGTATCTGGGCCGATACTCCTCAAGAAAGCCTATTCTTTTCAATATTCATAAATTGACTCTATTTATAAAATGATCAAAGTTTCCCAACATAGATAATTCTGCTTAGCAACCACTAAGTCAGGGATAGAATCTTCAAGTTTGCATCAATGAGAAGTTCTCCACAGTTGGCCGTATCTGGGCCGATACTCCTCAAGAAAGCCTATTCTTTTCAATATTCATAAAATGACTCTATTTATAAAATGATCAAAGTTTCCCAACATAGATAATTCTGCTTAGCAACCACTAAGTCAGGGATAGAATCTTCAAGTTTGCATCAATGATAAGTTCTCCCACAGTTGGCCGTATCTGGGCCGATACTCCTCAAGAAAGCCTATTCTTTTCAATATTCATAAATTGACTCTATTTATAAAATGATCAAAGTTTCCCAACATAGATAATTCTGCTTAGCAACCACTAAGTCAGGGATAGAATCTTCAAGTTTGCATCAATGATAAGTTCTCCACAGTTGGCCGTATCTGGGCTGATACTCCTCAAGAAAGCCTATTCTTTTCAATATTCATAAATTGACTCTATTTATAAAATGATCAAAGTTTCCCAACATAGATAATTCTGCTTAGCAACCACTACGTCAGGGATAGAATCTTCAAGTTTGCATCAATGATAAGTTCTCCACAGTTGGCCGTATCTGGGCCGATACTCCTCAAGAAAGCCTATTCTTTTTCAATATTCATAAATGACTCTATTTATAAAATGATCAAAGTTTCCCAACATAGATAATTCTGCTTAGCAACCACTACGTCAGGGATAGAATCCTCAAGTTTGCATCAATGATAAGTTCTCCACAGTTGGCCGTATCTGGGCCGATACTCCTCAAGAAAAGCCTATTCTTTTCAATATTCATAAAATGACTCTATTTATAAAATGATCAAAGTTTCCCAACATAGATAATTCTGCTTTTAGCAACCACTACGTCAGGGATAGAATCTTCAAGTTTGCATCAATGATAAGTTCTCCACAGTTGGCCGTATCTGGGCCGATACTCCTCAAGAAAGCCTATTCTTTTCAATATTCATAAATTGACTCTATTTATAAAATGATCAAAGTTTCCCAACATAGATAATTCTGCTTAGCAACCACTAAGTCAGGGATAGAATCTTCAAGTTTGCATCAATGATAAGTTCTCCACAGTTGGCCGTATCTGGGCCGATACTCCTCAAGAAAGCCTATTCTTTTCAATATTCATAAAATGACTCTATTTATAAAATGATCAAAGTTTCCCAACATAGATAATTCTGTTAGCAACCACTAAGTCAGGGATAGAATCTTCAAGTTTGCATCAATGATAAGTTCTCCACAGTTGGCCGTATCTGGGCCGATACTCCTCAAGAAAGCCTATTCTTTTCAATATTCATAAATTGACTCTATTTATAAAATGATCAAAGTTTCCCAACATAGATAATTCTGCTTAGCAACCACTAAGTCAGGGATAGAATCTTCAAGTTTGCATCAATGATAAGTTCTCCACAGTTGGCCGTATCTGGGCCGATACTCCTCAAGAAAGCCTATTCTTTTCAATATTCATAAATTGACTCTATTTATAAAATGATCAAAGTTTCCCAACATAGATAATTCTGCTTAGCAACCACTACGTCAGGGATAGAATCTTCAAGTTTGCATCAATGATAAGTTCTCCACAGTTGGCCGTATCTGGGCCGATACTCCTCAAGAAAGCCTATTCTTTTCAATACTTATACTCGTGACTTTCAGCGAGTTCAAAACATCAGTTCTTGTATTTTCACAAGTGACTGCAGCTTTGGCTTAAAGTACATCTCTGCGATTCGTACTACAATCTCTTCGAAATATCTTAGACTACCTAGGGGAATGATTAAACAATTAGAAAATTGGAATTAACGTAACTGCATTTTGCGGGAATGATTGTGTGTGTTACCGAAATGCCGTCAAAGTCTGGATGAACCGGCGGTAAATCCGTTTCATACATTTGATCTCTCCAGAAACGTAGCCATTTTAGTTTCGTGACAAGCACCGTGGCTGCATTGACAAACATTTATGTATCGTAATAGTGTTGTGGCACCTATACAATTTTTAGCAAATCTCCTTTTTTTATTAATTTCAATCAGGAAGATACATTTTTCTTTAAAGACGCAACTGCCCCATGGTGAGCCAAGGTCGTCTGCCTATAGTCAGATTCCGAAAAAGGGGATGCTTTCTGTTTATGGGGTAGGGTTGTCAGCTCTATGCCCAACAGTCATATTAGACAGGGACCTACGGTTTAAAGTGGATTCCGAGCCACTTTAAGAAGATATCATTAAATTTATGTTATCAATATTTTTTTTTTCTAATACAGCTGGCAAATCCTTAAGGCTCGTTCTCACCGAGTCGTCAGACGTTGAAGCGTGAAAAGTTGACCAATCACTAGCCTCATCGCATTCGCGTGAAACTGGTTGAAATCCACCGCTTCGAGTTTACTAACTTTCAACTCTCAAATGCTTGCTCGTCATGTGACTCGTATTGCGCCAATAGTAGATCTGCCATCTAGTAGAAGTAACTGGAACTTCACTGGGAGTAAAGCAATTTCTGACGTTTCGGTGTAAACGGTCGAAAATTTTTTCTTCCCTGGCGCGTGACGCTTCGCCGCCTCCCGCCTCGGTGGGAACGAGCCTTTAGACAGTTGACTTTTATGCCTTAAAACAAGCGCTGCACCGACGTTGCTCACTTAGCACTACCCAGGAGGTGCGTGTAGCTTGAAGACAAGCCACGATCTACTATCATGTTAGACTGGAAACTACGGTTTAAAGAGATTCCGAGCCACTACAAGCATCCATGGCACCGCTGGGACTCGAACACGAAACCTGTGGTACTGAGCGCCAGAGCGCTAACCACTCGGCCACCAGACCCTATGTTATCAATGTTTCTTTAATAAGCACTAAATAATCTTGATCTTTAATTTAATTTTTTAATTTTGTCAAAAATAAAAAAAATACACCAGTCAAATTAAACAGAACTAACACAGTTTAATATTTATATAAAAACAAAACTTTATTTCACACAAAATTATACAATTTTCATTTACAAATTATTTGTTTTTGGTTTTTATTTACGGTTTATTGCCATTTATAATTATACAGCGTGTTTAATTTTAACACTAACAGTAATGAAAACATAGATTTAAAACAATGAAAAATAACATGACAGAATTATAAAAAAAATGAATCCATTGTTTTATTCACATTCGCGAAGTTGGTACACCAGGTTGGACAGGGCGATGACCCCTTCTCCGTCCGACTTTCTGGTCCGGGCGTCCAGCGAGAACTGGAAAATAAGTAATAATAAACAAGTAATAATAGATTATTGATTTACCAACGTTATTTCACAAGAAACATTAACATATATTAACATAATTAACATATATTGAAAAAATATATGTTAATTTTATAATCATCGTCTTTCTGTGCAGTTTCTTCTTATAACGAGTAGCGCATACTTTGTGTAAAACGAATTTTTCAAAGAAGTTAACGACCATGTTATGTGGAGATAATCTGAGTCAATGTCTTCGAAATGGCGCATCAGACAGGCTTATTTCGTTACATTCGACGGCTTGCCGATCTATTTATGATTTGGTGAACTTGCTGGCGCGGGAGAAAAGTCACATAACCAGAAACCAGCGCTGATCCAGCGATATAATGCTTCAGGTAATTGAGCTACAGAGAATACAAGTTGGATGCGCGCCCGGCGATGAACTCTTCCTTTGAGTGGCAATGGCAGTGTGCTTCACGTTGAAGGTAACGAAACAAGCCCATCTGATAGGCAGTGACGGATTTAGGTTCGATGGCGCCCCAGGCCCACGTTAATTTGACACCCTTAAATATATATATAATAATAATAATAATAATACGAATAGTAATAGGGGATTCGAATTAAATTTAGGCATGAATTAAATAAATATATATATATATATATATACTATGTGAAAGAAAGTGACGGGGCACTATACTATAACGACATAAACCTATATTTATTCAAATTAATAGGAGGTAGGGCCTCCTTTGGCTGCGATCACAGCTGCAACCCTTCTGGGCATGCTTTCCACTAAATTAGCCATAGTGGCAAGAGGAATTTCCTTCCAAATGTTTAACAGGAAGTTCCATAGTTCAGGCTTGCTTTTGGGGAGTGGGGTACAGGCCCTCAACCGACGGTCCAATTCGTCCTAGAGATGTTCAATTGGGTTAAGATCAGGGTTCTACGCCGGCCACTCCATGCGTTTAACGTTGTTGCTCACATACCAATCAAGAGTCCTCCTTGCAACATGGCATATTGCGTTGTCGTCTTGATACCAGCAATCATCCATTCCGTACGTTGCCCACAAGGTAAAAAGGACATTATTGTCGAGAATATCACAGTATCTATCGGCCTTCATCGCACCATCAACCTTCACTAGTGGGCCAGCCCCATACCAAGAGAAACAGGCCCATACCATCAATCCTCCTTCACCACACTTTACAGTTGGGACGACACACTCGGGCAAAAGGCGTTCTCCTGGTAAACGCCATACCCAAACACGTCCATCGGAACGGAAAAGGGTAAATCGTGACTCGTCTCTCCAAAGGACGCGTTTCCAGTCATTAAGAGTAAAAGTACGGTAGTCTTTGGCCCATCGAAGGCGCGCTTTCTTGTTGGTTTTCGTAATAAACAGCTTATGGGCCGCCGAACTTCCAGTGTAACCTAACTTATGGGCCTCGATACGAAGAGTCTTGGTCGAAACGGCCATACCTGTGGCTTGTCTAAACTCATTAGCGATGTTATCCATGGATGTTTGACGGTTATTTCGAATCTCCCTGCCGAGCACCCGCCGGTCCCTGCTGGGGAGAACTGTAGGTCGTCCACTTTCGGGTTTGTTCTGACAGTCTTGTAGCGACACACAATACGTGCTACAGTTGGTTTTCAGCAGTTACGGAGACGGAATATCTCCCTAATTGACACCTTGGCAAGATGCAATCCAACCAACACACCTTTCTCGAACTCAGACAACTCTTCCCGTGGCGGCATCTTGACAAAAAACAACTCTAGTCGACTCCACAGAGTATTTATAGGATATGGCTGACACGTGATACCTATTATTGCGCATGTGTCAGCTGTATTGTCGACTTTTCTACTTTTCGAGGGGTGTCCCGTCACTTTCTTCCAGATAGTGTATATATATATTGAGTCTGTCTTGCTTCATACCTGAACTTAAATAATTTTTCACTCTCTTCAAGGTGGAAAACGATCTTTCTCCAGAACAATGTGTTGCAGGAATACTTAGATAAATACGTAAGGCGATAACTATATGTGGATAGATTTAAGAAAAATTTAATGTCAATAGATAAATGCTATACTTAACGAAAATTTTTTAGTACCTATTGGTTAGATATTTTAAAGTTTACTACTTACACGATTCATTATTTAAATAAATATTTCTACCCTTTAAATCTCGACATCTCGAGATTGTCAGAGCAAGAAAAGAAGCAGTAAAATTCGGTCTCAAATTTTTCAAAATCGATTTCAAATTTTTGCCGCCTCGAAAATTTTGGCGCCTCTAAAAATGTGCCCCCCTAGGCCCGGGCCTCGCAGGCCTAAGCATAAATCCGTCACTACTGATAGGCCTTGAGGTCAAACATCGTGCAACTCGACTCACCTGCACGTCCCCCTCGAGATTGACGGGGACCTTGATCTCCTGCCAGTCGTCGGCCTTGTCAATGTGCTTCATGATGAGCCTGGAGGTGTGTGTGGTGTGCACCGAGATGTCGAGCGACACCACGCCTCCCCCGTTGAAGAACACGTCGAACTTGAGGCAGCCCTTCTTGCGGCCGTACGAGTACAGTATAGGGGTCATGATGCGGATCTTCCTGAATGAGGCGTCTTCGGCATTCACCGCGATGTAGGCACCTGGGGGAAGACACAGAACAGAAATATAGGAAAAGCAGTCATTCTTCCTAAGTTTGAAGTGACACCTATGGTCTACGTCTGCTATGGAATAAGTTCCTTTTCATACACGTCTTGTTTACATGAAAAAAAATTTTGTTTGGTCATGAGGCATTTGGTATGATTTATATACCAAATGTCTCATAATTACATGATTTCATATAATATATAATATATATCTCATAGGTACATGATTTCATATAATATATAATATATACTTCATAGGTATATGATATATATGATGCATTTGGTATTTGGTTGTTTGGTCATGAGGTATGGTATATGAATAGTATTGGAATTAGTATGCTTTAGCTCGCGCCACCCAGCATCAAGTGGTAATCTTATAAAAACCGGTTGGAACCGATTCACAGTTGCGCTGTCGCCTTGGAAACGAGCAGTTTTATTCCAAATTAACTTTTGTCTTTCAGTTTAGCTTTTGCCTTTGAGATGTTACCATCAAACTTTGTTCTGTATGTTACCATCTACCCTGTATAGCTTTGTAAATATTGTTTGTAAATAAATGAAGATTCCATAAATATTTGAATGGATTGATAAATACTTATCGGACCACCAGAAAGCCGCGACTAACAAGAAAAATAGAATCTCCGAACGAAAGTAACAAGATAGTCGTGGTGACAAAGAGTGTCAAATCTTTGTCAAATGGAAAAGATGTGAAAAACTTTACAGCGAAGTACCATCCCAAGAAAGCAATAGCAGCATCAATGTTTGGACAATAAATAACCAGACAATACCACACATCCGAAACATCCCGAGAAAAAGACAGAAGCAAAGTTCTTCGGGACAAGACTTTTCGAAACATCCAACAACCTTCCTCTGTTTGATCTGGACGTCTAACCTTATTCCAAATTATATTATCAAAATGTCAAAGAATTTTCTTGAAAAATGTCCTCGGATTAGCAATGAGTTAATCAGAGGCCTACCGATCCATCACCGTGGCGTGAAAAGTTCGCAAAAAAAGAACCAAGAGCTATCCATGACGTCATCCTATGATTGTTTCCCAAAAGTAAAGAGAGAGTATTTTGAGCCATCGCAAGCGAATTCAGATAACGGAGTGCATTTAAACTTTAGAGAGTTTTTGCATACCGTACGTTAGGTTACCGTAGGACGTCCGTTGCTTTTTTCTCCAGCGCGCATGCTCAGTTTCCTATGAGCATGCGTGCTAGGGAGAAAAAGCTAACGGACGTCCTACGGTAACCTAACGTACGGTATGCAAAAGCTCTCTTTTCACTGACAGTCTTTAATTCATTGTGTATCTGAAGAGCCCTTTGGCTTTAAAATTTACGAACTTCTCATAAATTAGACGAATTGGTGACCACGAGGTCGAGGGTTCGAATCTGAATTCAGCTCCTGTCGCTCTTCAGCTACGATGTGCACCTTAATACTTTTGCCGACTAGTGATCACAGTTAGGTTTGTTTTTCATTCCTTTTTTTGTGTTAAATGAAAGGATTAGGAAAAAATTATCAAAAAATTAAAATAAAATACTAAAACTTTGGTTCTGGGGGGCTTATTAATGCTTTATTTTTTCAGAACCATAACCATTTTTTTAAACCATATTCAGTAGTTTTATGGCATCGACAGCGGGTCCCTAATTGTGCCGAATTTTAACTTAAATTATTTTAATTTTAATTTTAACTTTTTTATTTTTTATCTTACTTTTATTTATATATAGTATTTTTTTAATTTTTAGAATCATTATTTTTCATCACTATTACTAACCTAAAGCAGAAAATAATAATCGTAAATTTAATATATGTGTATTAAGAGGTGAAGGTTAAGGGGTCTATCCCCATGGGTACTCCGTAATCGGTACGCCAGCAAAAGAAGCATTTTATTCTGAAACGAATAAGCATTCTGTACGCCATCCAAAGGAGGAAATAGTTCGAGTTCAAAACCCCTACTGCCTGACTTACCAGTTCGTCCTCCCAAAGTGCCGTTGTTCAAAATCCAGTTGGTCTTGTAGTTGTTCTCGTGATTCTCCATGTCGCACAGATCTTCTTCGAAATTGCACGTGTAGTCGGGCACATCAGGGGGTGGGGGGCGGGGGTTTCCTGAAAGGAAAATGTTTCCATTAAAACCAGAGGAGCCTTGAATGTTACAGTTGAGACCTTCATTGCATATTAATCCTTTTTATTAATAATTGATTAAAAGAAATTGCAAGCTTTGCATAAGGAAGAATTATCTTAAACTGTTTTGTGTTCTAAGAATAAAGCATAAAATGAACCACGAGCGTTATATATAACGATTAAAGATTTGTTCCCAAAAAATGAGACATTCCTCCTACTAGAATGGATTATTTTTGCTGTTATATGTTAACTATTTTTTAATGTAAATGGATGGTACCACCAGCACATAAATGTAATGAACATTGCGGGGACGTCCAACGGCCGTGCCATGCTGAATATACCGGTTCTCGTTAGATCACCGAAGTCAAGCATCATTGGGCGCGGTCAGTACTTGGGTGGGTGACCACCTGGGAACACCGCGTGCCATTGGCAAATTTGGGACCTGAATGGTCGAGTGTCTAGCGCTCTGGCGCTCGGTGCCATGGATGTTCGAATCCCGGCGGTGCCATGGATGCTTGTAGTGGTTCGGAATCCACTTTAAGCCGTAGGTTCCGGTCTCCTATGACTGTAAGAGCGTCACGGAGCAAAAGTCAGGCTTCTACCTACGGGTGCTCCATCACAACAGAAGCTGCTTCCTTCCCCTTCCATCATGAGTACGTATGGGCTCGTGGGCTTGGCCAGCCAAGTGGGATAAGAAACAACAAACAACAACAACACACTACGGGGACTCCTAGGTAAGAACATGAATGAATGTAAGCAACGAAGGTTGGTGATGGCGAGCGATGGCTCTAAAATGTTATTAAATATATATGAGTATTCAATTTTAAATCAATGAGAGTCGTTGTATTTAACGAAAAGGAAGAAAAAAGCTAACATACGAATGCTTTATATCCTTTTCATTCACTACGAAAACACACGTATTTGTACGATTACAGACGATGGATGGAATATGATAGTTTGGATTGATTGATCTGCTAGATTTTTTTTATTTTTTTTTTACCTTTAAAGAGGTATTAAATTGAGATATTTCAGACATTGACGAGCATAAATCTCAGAGTTACGCCGAGTCAAGTTCCATTCCATTCTGTCTGTCTTGTTAGCATTCTAAAAAGACGTATTTAATTAAAGAAATAGTCGCATTTTTAAAAAATTCTCTTGCCGAGATAATTAATAATTTTTTTTTGTTCTAACGCAGCTGGACAATCAATTAGACAATTGTTTCTTTTTTAATTAAGCATAGAAATTAAAAATTGTCTATTATTGCAGAAAAATGATGATTTAATAGAGTTTATCAATTTATGCGTAAAATCATCAAACGTGTTGTTACATGTTTAGTGTAGTGAAATGGAAAACTTTTTTGGAAAAATATTTTAAATTCCAGGATGATTTTTTCGCTATCATATCAACTCTTTTCGAACGAGCGAGTGAAATTCTTGTGCATAAAGTGTAGGTTTCATTTGGTTTTGTCACTCTACGGTCATCTTGTGCACACGAGGGCTAAACAGGACGGGACTTACAGTTTAGAGTGGATTCCGAACCACTTCACAAACATCCATGTCACCGCCAGGATTCGAACCTGAAGCCTGGGATACCACAGGCCAGAGCACTAGCCACTTGGCCACCAGGCCGCACATAAAGCGTATTAAAAGCAGCCCTACCGTCGCACTCGTAGAGCTTGTTCAAGCGTCGCACGTCGCTCTCGCTGAGGCCTGGCTTGTCGTCGATGAGTCCAATGACCACGCCTTCCTTCTTGGGCTTCATGGTCATGGAGCTGCAGTTTTCGGCGAACGCATACTCGTCGTACAGCATGATGGACTTGTAGTCGAATTCCTCGCCCAGCAAGTTGTTCTGCCACGGAAGCAGCTTGATGAAATTTTGCTCAGCACCTGAAAAAGAACTTTGGTTCTGAGAATTGTCTTTTCAATCCCTTCTATTAGCTCCCACTCTCCCTAAATGTATCTTGTTCAAATTTTCAATTGTTCATAAAATGATTTTCATTCATCCACTCCAGTTCAAATGCATTTTTTTTTTTTTTTTTGAATTTGCAGTGGATGACACTGGATGTTAATGCATTTTTTTCAAATATTGTTTCAGTAATTTAATTTAATTAATTCATTTTAGTTTTTTTTTTTACATTTAAGTTGCATGTATCTGTTCGACAGCTCAGTCATACACGAAAATAAACTCAAATAAAATACGCAATGGACTGTAATTAAATTAATTTCCTTTATTTAGGCAGCCATCAAACTCGAAGATGAACTGACCACACAACCTCTCTCTGGGGTTACACTTATTGAACTCATTTATTTATGCAGCCATCGCACTCATGGATGGACTGCCACACAACCTTTCTCTTTGGTTGCAGAAGTTCAACTCCCTTTCTTACATTCTTTCTCTCTCTCCCTGGCCTCACCCCCTGCCAGACACCCCCACAGACAGGATGTTTTTCTGGACATAGGGCGTTGACCTCCCCTATGCAGGGGGACCTGGGTTTCGACGTAACAGTATCTACCAATAGATGGCTCCTGATGTAAGAGGAAAATTTCAACTTTATTTGTAAAGGAATTGTTTTGCAATAGAGTGGGAAAAAAAGTAGGAATTGACTATAAATTTTTTTTTTTCATACATTACTTGTTTTTGAGAACTTTTTAATCACCATTTGCTTTCCAGATTCATCATTACGGGCTCCCACCGTTCAGCATATCCTTTATTACCATAATTATATCTTCTTCGATAGTTTTGTGGTATCGGCAACGGGTTCCCTAATTGTATCGAGTTTAAACTTAAATTCTTTTAATTTTTTTATCTTACTTTTATTTATTCTTAGTATTTTTTAATTTTTTTACGAGTGCCATTTATTTAATTTTAGAAACATTTTCTTTTATCTAATACTAAAATTGAAGCTGCCAATTAAAATTGTAAATTTATATATGAATTAAGATGAGTCTATCGCCATTGATACTCCGTAATCGGTACGCCTGTTTCTGGTTAGAGTCCCGATGGTGCCAAGGATGTTTGTAGTGGTTCGGCATCCATGTAAACAGTAGGTCCTAGACTAATGTGGCTGCAGAGTGTAGGCCGTAGGGATGACAACCGTTGCCAACGTTGCAACCACCAGTTGTTGCCAACTCCGCACCTGATAGGAAAACATTCCATTTTAAAGAATGTTGCATCTCTACAATGGTATTCTGCTATACCAGGGGTGGCCAACCCAAATGATCATGCGGGCCACTTTGGAAATGCATCCTAACTACGCAGGCCGCGTATCAAATTATACATCTCCATATTAGATTTAGATCCACTACAGACATTGTTTTGGAGTGAGACATTGAAACAGAATGAGTTACTGTTATTGAACTTACTATTATTCTTACACGTGAGCATAGATACTATAATAATAATGTTACTAAAAGCACATTGTACATAAATATAGAACACTCAAAATGAAATATAAAAAAATAGATAAATATAAATGAAATAAACAAAATAAAATCATTGAAAAATATTTATTTGACTAGTGCGGTATTTATTTTTCCACTCTTTCACCTAGCTTTTGCAAATCGATCACCATTTGGGTATTTTCACATCGTAATGGGTGTTGCGTCCGTTATGTTTGAACGTGTGTTTTGTGTTTGATCAATTTCATTTTCGAAAAAAACAACAACAACAACAACATTGAAACATAATGAGTTACTGTTATTGAGCTTACTATTATTCTTACACGTGAGCATAGATACTGTAATAATAATAATAATAATAATACTAAATGGACATTGTAAAGAATTTATATAACACTAGAAATGAAATCATTAAAAAATATATAAATATAAACGAAATAAAAAAAAATGAAATTATTAAAAAATATTTATTTGACTAGTACGATATGTGTGTTCTCCACTGTTTCACTTGGGTTTTGTAAATCGATCTCAATTTGAGTATTTCCACATTGTAAAGGGTGTTGCGTCCATTATGTTTGAGCTTGTTTTATATAGGGTCAATTTTATTTTATGGGGAAAAAAAAAAAAAAAAAAAGCGATTCGTAATAAATTCGATTTCAACGTGTAAGTTGAACGAAAAGCTCAGTAAGTGTAAGTTGCAACCAAAAGAACTTGAACTACGAGTCTGGTTTGCTCTGCTATCACCAATCCACTGTGCGTATCTAGGGAGAGTCACTAGAAATGACTCACTTAAACTGAAACATAGAACCTGTTATATTAGATGTTCCAAGATGTGCGCGCATCATCAGAGAATAATTTAATTATTCTGCGAACTCATAACTGCAAAACTCATCCATAAAACAGGCACTATCTGTCCTCTATTCGAAATAATATTATTTTAATATCAATGTTAATTATTTCCTCATCATTTCGGCAGCTCATTTTTGAATAGATGGATGCACACATAATGTATATTTTTTTAATGCATTGGTTTTCACTCCTTTGCCCACTATAAAATAAATATATTTTGTAAAAGTGTGATCCATCTCACGGGCTGCAAAAATATTCAAGGCGGGCCGCGGGTTGACAACGCCTGCTATATATTCGTTAAATGTTAAACATTGTGAACGAGTTAAACGTTGTGATTATTGCCAAAGCATAACCAAACATCTGCACTGAATTATTATTCGTCTAGAAGAGTCCTATTTTCATAAAAGATTGCCTATTTTCGAAAAAGTTGATCTTTTTTTGTGCTATTGTTATATGTTAGAAAATGTGTGCAGTTATTCCTTACTCCTAGTCAGTTTCTTTTAATTTGGGAGAGAAATCGCATCGTTCTTCGTAAGAATAACATGTAAGAGACCATCAACGTTTGACCTCTCACTCAACTTAGAATTGCATTTGTTCCACAAATAGGTTTAGAATCATTCTTGAAAATGAGTCAGCAATAATGTGAAATATTACTGCATTCTTAGACATCCTCTCTGAATCTCACTGAAATCAACTATTTCCATTTCACCATGATGTTCACCAGTTAAAAGATTTGCATAGCACCTCATGCAAAGAAGATACAAAGAAGGTATTATTTATTATAATAGGAGTTGTATTTCTAAGGAAAAGAAGAGTCTCACCAGGTTTGATGTTGCTCCAGATGATCTCCAGGTAGTCGTCTCTGTCGGAGCGGCTGTGCTCGTGCCACAGACCAAGGGCGTGTGCGATCTCGTGGATGGCCGACACTTTGTCGTGGCATCCTTTGGTTAGCGAGATCTCCTGCTCTCCCCCCTTGCGTCCCACGGACGACCAGCATCTGCGAAATGCACACATCGATAAGAACACTAGTACACCACATCACTGTGCCTAGAGCTGAGTTGTCCCTTTACGGTTTGGAATGATGTGGGTGAGAGAGAAGTCTGATTGGGCTCTGGGACGCTCTACGGTCCTATGAGACAGGGACCTACGGCTTAAACTGGATTCAGAACCACGCTAGACATCCATGGCACCCCGCCGGGATTCGAACATGAAACCTTTGGTATAGAGCGCCAAAGCGCTAGCTACACGGGCATTTATTTCTGTTCTTGGTTTTAATGGTTGTTAAGGCAGGAAATTTGCCCGTAAGATTTCCTGTGCATGCGTTTTAAAGTCGATGCAATTATCATGTTGACATACACAGAAGCTACTGAAGCCAGCCACAGTGGCCCATGAGTAATTCTCGCCTTCATGCAATACACTATCCTACACTCGTCTTTGGCATAGCTCATTTTGGAGGCCAATGGTCTAGTGTTACATATGTATAGTTTACATATTAATACTCTAACATCTCGGCTTGTACTAGATCTATAACGACTTCAAGAAGGGGGCCACTTTTAGGTTTATGGGAACACTTAAATTTATATTTACAAACATTAAATATATCGTTTCTCGAGTCTGCGTTGAATGTACACGTAACAAAAAAAACGTAGTCGGCGGCGGATCCTAACTATCATAAGGCGTAATGCACGAAACTACAAGGGACTCACTTTGAAAACAGGCGGCATGTTCAGTCACTTCAGAGGAAAAAACAACACTTCTTATCGCAGAACTCTCTGTCTTCCTCTCCAAAACCTCCCTTCAAGAAGATTCGTCAAGAGGAAGGGGTGGTCTCTGCTTCCCTCACTTCTCATTGAATCAAACATTTTCTCAGCCCATGGACTATCACAAATCACGATGCAACAACTCATGGCGTAGTCCTTATCCCATCTGTAATAGTTTCAATCTGTGACGACCTCGTAGACAATCGCTCATTTCATGAGGTCTCATTATACATGACAGAATATACTCACAGAATCTGCTGCCAGATTTTGAGTGATAGGTTGTTCTCATTAGTACAAAACACTAATTGCATGTAGTATAAATATCCACAACGCTTATCTGATGTCCAATTTGAGTGATAGGTTTTTATAATGTACTTGTCAAAGAATATACATTCCTTTTTCCTGAGAAAAGGATTGCTACAACTTTTCACGTGGGAAAACTGCTACAACACTCATTAAATTTGGATGATAATAATAAGTGTCCGCCAAAAATACATTTCACAGCATTCAAAAATGCTACAGCTTAACCCAGTTTGGAGATCACTCGTTCAGTGCTTCAGTGAATATTTCAGCATTTTGCTCTCATAATTTGCATATTAGTACTAAAAGCAAGCATTTCTTGCAATAAATAAGATTTAAACCATTAAAATTATTAAAAAATTGTAAGTTCAACTGGAAATAATGTAATATGAGTACAAAAAACTTACAACCTTATTCAGGAAATTATCGATAAAATCTGATGTTAAGCAGACAAGATAAAGTTTCCTTACCCATCAGCAATTGTGAATTTCACATAGTCCTTCGTCGAAACTGTCTTGGGCACAAATCTGATGCACGTCTTATTTTCGAATTCATCGAAGGCTTCTTGAATGATGTCTTTCACCTTTCCTATAACAGGAAGAATGATTTATCAGGGCTCTCGTGTAAAGAAAATTTTTTTTTTAATTATTATAAAAGGATATTTTTGAACAGAATTTTCTACCTGAAGAAACAGTTTATAGAATTCTTTGCTATGTGAAACAATTGAAATCTGCTCGGGAAATTTCAACTTATCATGCGTGAACACTCGAGAACGGATGAATAAACTCAGGAATAGGCCAATGCTTAATAATGCACGAGATACAGGAAGTAATGGATTGGAATACTACAAGAATGGCCAAATTCAACCGCCACATGAATATAGCAATCTTGAATAGATCAAGAACTTCATGAAGAATGGATTGTTCAAGAATCTCTAAAAGAATATACAAAAGGGAGATAAATGTGGTCACAAATGAAGAATGAATTATTCCCAATACTATAAGAAACGTTATCACATTCAATACCCAAGTGAATATATCAAAGTTTGAAAATTCTAGGCATAAATGAAGAATGAAGTATTCCAAATACAATAAGGAGTACTACACAGCACAATAGGTACGGGAAAATGCCAAAAGTGATAAATGTGAAACTTCAAGAAGAAGGAATTGGTCAATGCACTACCAGTACTGTGGCTATATGTACTGGTAGTGCGTTGAATATACACATGTTTGAAATCCCAACCCAAAACATGAAAAGGGATTCAAAACCATACTACAAAACACTTCATCAAGACCAAATTCACCAGAAAATTCGTTAAGATTGACGGTATTCAGGAAGCATTTCGAGAGTTAAGGGGCCCAAAGTATCCTTTTCCGACAATATTTGCAACGGAGTTTTATTTGCTTGACCCTCATTTTCGGATAACGTTCCGGTCTCCTAACCAGGAGAATATCATGTTCACACACAATATTAAAAATTTATAAAGATGCCGGGCGTCGAATTTTTAATCCGACTCCTTCAAAAAATTCCCGACTCCGACTCCCCACCTGCACAGACAGGCATTTTAATTCATATAATAAATCTAGTTTATGAACGTCTGTACTTACTCAGTTTGTAGCCAATTTCGTAGAACACCTTTCCGTTTGGCCAGATCTCAGCTTCATCCACAACTGCATTTCGATCCTTAGAAAAATCCTTTTACGATTATTTCTTATTCATTTCAGTAGATTTTAATTATTGAGAATTATCATAACTAACTAGATAAGTTTTTAAGAAATGAGAAAATAATTTATTTTTTTTCATTACTTACGGTAAGAGCATATGGATCTATTCCAACAATGTCGCCTTCAAATAACTCTGAGAACAATAAAAAAATGTTTAGTTGCATTATGGGGAGTTATTATGGGCAAAAATCATTAAACATTAACCATTATCCATTAAACCATATTAACCACTTAATTATGGGGAAATCATTAAACTATATTAACTATTTAATTATGGGCAAAAATCATTAAACCACTACCCATTAAACCATATTAACCATTTAATTATAGGTAAAAATCATTAAACTATTACCCATTAATCATATTATCCATTTAATTATGGGCAAAAATCATTAAACCATTACCCATTAAACCGTATTAACCATTTAATTATGGGCAAAAATCGAAATTATGAAGAATGAACTAAAAAAATTCATTTTCGCAAAAATTCCTCCTATCAGTGATATAAAAATTTTTCTAAACATTACAATTTAAATTCATTTTTCTATATTCCGATAAAAAGTGCAGATTATTATAATTCAAGTAAATATATTTATACTTATCACAATTCTAATCTTCTGAATAAATTACAAATATTTTTTTTTATATATTTGAATATGTTTAACTCATTCAACTACATGAATGATTCTTTCCGTAACTTCTTAATTATTTTACACGAAATTTTTAATATTCTTTTTATATTCTTATTGTCTTTTTTTTAATATTCTTATTATTATTATATATTTTTTTAATATTACTTTTTATGTGCTTAAAATAACATTATATATATTCATTATGAAGTGTGCATTCAATCGAAATTAATTTAGTTAATTTTCTTGTATTCAGATTATTTCAATAGATAATTTCCATAAAAAGTAGAAAAAAAATTTAATATCAGAAATATATAAAAATACGAATGCAGAAATTCTTTAAAATAAAAATCTTTGAGAACAAATTTTTAAAAAATTAATTTTTTTTACCTTTATTTTCCATGGGATTGCAGGCAAAAGTATCTGTCAAAGAGAAAAAAAAAAGATATTTTCAGCATTTTTGATTTTAAGCAAAAGGTCATATTTTAAAATTATTAGTTTTTATTCAAAGCAAAATTAACGACATAATAAAGAGAGAAATTTATATAAATGCTCGCAGAATTTTGCATGTTTAACATAATTATTTTATTGTTAAATCGATTAAAATTGATTAAATTATTCAAAATCTATCGAAAATTAAAAATAATATTAAAAATCGATCATAAAATAATAATATTAAAAATCGATCATAAAATAATAATATTAAAAATCGATCGATTATAATCGATTAAATTATTAAAAATCAATCGAAAATTAAAAATAATAATATTACAAATCAATTATAATAAAATCGTTCATAAAATAATAATATTAAAAATTGATCGATTAGAAGTCGATTAAATGGATTATAATCTTGTAATTGTTTTATTGTTGTTATTGTTAAAGCGAAGAATAATATAATCATTTTATTATATGAACAATGTTTGTCATTTAATGAATACAATAGTCATTTAATTTTTACAGGTTACCTATAAATTATGTCAATCTATGTTTGTTCTTAGTTATTGGCGAATAAAAAAAAATATTAATGTATAATGTGTTAAAATTATTATCTATAATGTTAAACTATCTATATGTTAACCGATCAAATAATTTTTCATATTTCAAAAAAATCATGAGGATATATTTCCTAAAATAAAAACTTGTTTTTTTCAAATTGAAATATTCTTTAACATTATAATTTTTGAATTAAACATTTTATCAGAAAAATAATTTCATTGTATCTATATTTAATTTTTAAAAAAACTAAAAAAATGTGTAGTAAAAAAATTAAGTATTATTTTAAAATTTAATTTGAAAAAAAAAAAATAATAATAATAATAATAACCAAAAAAACAAAGAGTTCATAACTTTTGAGTCTTTATATTCAATCTATCTATTCATTATTTATATTTATTTAAAAGTTTTATTATTTTATTATTTATTATATATTTTTGTTGTTTCTATTTTTATTATTTTTATTTTAATCTTTTTATTATTTTTATTTATTTTATATATTTATTATATATATTTATTTAAATTTATTGAATCCATTTTTTGTTATTTATATTATTTATTTTAATTCAATCTATTTATTATTTATATTTACTTTAAAAAATATGAAGGAGATGTTTAAGAATGCTTAGAAAAAAAAAGTCTCCGTTAATGTCATTGAGATACATTTTTTTTTAGATTACTGTGGAAATTAAAAATACAATGAAAATTTCACGTATTCTAAATGCTGTGAAAAAGCAAGAACTTACAGTAATAACATATTAATGCCGTATAATAATGACAACATAATAGAGAGTTTTTGCATACCGTACGTTAGTTACCGTAGGACGTCCGTTAGCTTTTTCTCCCTAGCGCGCATGCTCATAGGAAATTATGTTTCCTATGAGCTTGCGCGCTAGGGAGAAAAAGCTAACGGACGTCCTACGGTAACTAACGTACGGTATGCAAAAACTCTCTATTAATGCCGCGATAGATGCTTATACATATTAATGCCGCGATAGATACTTATACATATTAATGCCGCATATTAATGATAACATATTAATGCCGCATATCAAAGACAACATATTAATGCTGCATATTAGTGACAGCAAATTAATGTCGCGAGAGATGCTTATGCATAGCAATGACAACATATTAAAGCAGTATATTAGTGACAACATATTAATGCCGCATATTAGTGACAACATATTAATGCCGCGAGAGATGTTTATGCATATTAATGACAACATATTAATGCCGCATACTAATGACAGCATATTAATGCCGCATACTAATGACAACATATTAATGCCGCATACTAATGACAACATATTAATGCTGCATATTAGTGACAACAAATTAATGTCGCGAGAGATGCTTATGCATAGCAATGACAACATATTAAAGCAGTATATTAGTGACAACATATTAATGCCGCATATTAGTGACAACATATTAATGCCGCGAGAGATGTTTATGCATATTAATGACAACATATTAATGCCGCATACTAATGACAGCATATTAATGCCGCATACTAATGACAACATATTAATGCCGCATACTAATGACAACATATTAATGCTACATATTAGTGACAACAAATTAATGTCGCGAGAGATGCTTATGCATAACAATGACAACATATTAATGCCGCATATTAGTGACAACATATTAATGCCGCGAGAGATGCTTATGCATAGCAATGACAACATATTAAAGCCGCATATTAGTGACAACATATTAATGAAGCGAGAGCAGTTTATGCATATTAATGACAACATATTAATGCCGCAAAAATAAGGAGATGTTTTTCTTATTGCTATGGAAATTAAGAAGTCCAATGAAAATTTCACATATTCTAAACGCTGCGAAAAAGCAAGAACTTACTGTGGCAACATACTAATGCCGCGAGAAGTACTATTGCACAGAAACCTTCCATGGTGGCAGTGCTGCGAGAGCCTCGGATTCAATCAGCTCCAGCACGTTATTTAAACGAATCAGAGGAATGCAGGTTGCGAGATGCAACTTGATTAGGCATGAGAAACGAGTCAGTTGGTGCCGCATGTGTTTGGATTCCCCCGGTTTTTTTTTTATTCCCAGACACTTCCCAGACACAGACAGTGCTTCGAAAACACTTTTTACAGTGTGACTTTAGCACCAGGGTGTCCAACCCAACTGATCTTGAGGGCCACTTTGGGAATGCATCCTAACTCCGCGGGTCGCCTATAAAATTATATATCCCCTTATTAGATTGAGACCCACTACAGACATTTTTTTGGAGTGAAAAATTGAAACATAATGAGTTATTATTATTGTGTTTACTATTATTCTTGCATGTGAACATAAATAATATAATAATAATGTTACTAAAAGCCCATTGTACATAAATATAGAACACTCAAAATGAAATATAAAAAAATAGATAAATATAAATGAAATAAAAAAAATAAAATCATTGAAAAATATTTATTTGACTAGTGCGGTATTTATTTTTCCACTCTTTCACCTAGCTTTTGCAAGTCGATCACCCTTTGGGTATTTTCACATCGTAATGGATGTTGCGTCCGTTATGTTTGAACGTGTGTTTTGTGTTTGATCAATTTCATTTTCGAAAAAAAAAAAAAAAAGAAACAGGAGTAAGTTGAACCAAAAGCGCTAATAACTGGAACTAAGAGTCCGGTTTGCTCTGCTATCAACAATCAAATGTGCGTATGTAGGGATGGTCACTGCGGTCACTTAAAGTGAACCATAGAATTTATTATAATATGTGTTCCAAGATGCGCACATCATGAATTCGCAGAATATAATTTAATTATTCTTCAAACTCATAACTGTAAACTCATCAATAAAATATGCAATATCTGTCCTCTATTCGCAAGAATATTATTTTAAAACCAAAGTTAATTTTTTCTCATCATTTCGACAGTTCATTTGTAAATGTATGAATAAGAAATGAGTAAATGAGTTTTAGTGCTAAATGAGTAACAGAGGTGCAGGCCTCGTGCAGCGATGGCATAAAGATTGACTGTCTTTGTATTGCCAGCTGCATTAGAATAACTAAAACAACAACATAAACGTGAATCATTCAAATACGAAACCACCTCCATCTCTTTCAGGCGCGAACTTGTGTTGAATAGATTTCAAAGTAAATACAATTTATGGATATTACCAAGAAAAAAGTGACGAATATTTTTGGGTAACTCTTTGGGAATACTATTACAGCAGGGTAAGTGAGTAGCAGCGGTAATAAAATGGAATTGTTGCGTTGCCGACGTTCGTATCTCAAGATCAAAATGCTTCATGTTTTGTTCTGCACCACTGTGAGCCACAAACAGCCCACCGACGACGAGGAAAGCATTGACTTCTTGGGAAGACTTACAGACGTCATAAACGTCCATCTATAGAAATCCCTGTCCGTGGCACGGATGTGCAGGAAAAAAAAATCATCTGGTTTGAAAAGGGCGTTTTGATAGAGACAACGAAATGCATGCAAATATCCTCCTCACTGAGAAAGGTAAATGTTTAGCTAATCATCATCATCAATAGCACGACAGGAGGGCATGGGCCAAGGCTTTCCTTCGAAGAGTTTTCCATGCATTCCTCTGGATGACAAGGGTCCACCAATTTTTAACCCCTAGTACAGAAAAATCCTTCTCAACTGCGTCTATCCATCGCAATTTGGATCGTCCTCTTCCTCTCTGTCCCTGTACAAAACGAGCCTTTTTACAGGGTTTAAATCATTCATTCTAAATACATGAGCAGCCAAGTTTAATCCATTGATCTTAAAAAATTTTTAAAATATCTGGGTCTTTATAGCATTTATAAATTTCTGCGTTGTACTGCCTTATCCAACAATCACTTTCCCTAACACCTCCAAAAATAGCCCTTAAAATCTTCCGCTCAAATAGACCCAAATGGGCCTCATCAAATCTTGCCAAAGATCATGTTTTAAAGCCATAGACTAAAATAGGTCTAATAAGGGCTTTATATAACAAGAATTTAATTACTGCTATTTAATGTCTTAACATCTGTCTCTTCGATTAATTCTTGTGGTGTACCGTTCGAAAGATGAAATTCTGCGCTACTTAAGGTAGTCTAGAATTTTCAAAAAAATCAATTTTTTTTTTCGGTATTTCGAAAGTATAATAACTTTAAGAATATAGTGTTAAATTTTTGTAATGGTATTGACGATATTTTAAATTCTACGGCCCATTTAGCTGAGAATATGCTTACTTACCCCATACTGAGAATATACTTACCTTAAACTTCAAACTCTTTACCTTATTTCGAAACTACTTTTTTCCGCACGGTGTAAGGCAAAAAAAAATTAAAAAAAAAAAAAAAAAAACTAGGCCGATTCGTCTCAAATTTTACTATGTTATTCAGTACACCGGTACCTATCGTTGGAACTAAAAAACAGTTTTTATGTTGAATACTTCTTATTTTTTATATACAAAAAATAATGAAAAGGACAGTCTGTTTTCTGTCTGTAAATTTCAACAACGCGCCATTTTGTCAATTTTTAAATTTTTTTTTTTATTCTAGTTCCTGCGATAAGTACACTCATACTGATAAGGAAATGTTTTTCGTTTTTTGTTTACAGATACGTGAAAGTGCCAAAACTTGACCCCCCACCCAGGTCCCTATTTATGAGGAGGACAACTTCAGCCCCACTCCTTAACTACTTAAAAGTTTTTTTTTTTTTTTTAATTATAATATTTTTGTATTCTATTAAAATGATTTAATATGTCTATAAAGTTTGAATAAAATTGTACATTGTTTTCATTAAAACAAGTAATATATAAAAAAAAAATTTAAAGTCAATTTCTTCTTTGTTTTCTCACTATATTGCAGGAAGTCCTTTATAAATAATTTTCATTCATTTTTTTAAGTTTATCTGGTGCCCTCTATTGGTAGATACATGCAACTTAAATCTAAAATAAATTAAAATGAATGAATTAAATTTAATTAATGAATTCATATTTGAAAAAACTGTATTAACATCCAGTGTCATCCACTACAAGTTTAAAAAAAATTTATTTAAACTGGGATGGAGGAATAAAAAGTGTTTTATGAACGATTAAAAATTTGAACAAGATTTATATAGGGAGAATGTGAGCTAATAGAAGGAATTTAGAAAAAAAAAGAACGGCAATCTCGAATTACAGCAAAATAATAAAAGCAAATACATACGATAAAAATAATAAAAGAAAATATATTAGGATATATTTCAAATTTAATTAAAAACTTTTTGATCATTTAAAATTAAAAAATACAGAATACTAAAACACGATCGTTTCAAATTTGAAACTTAAAAAATTAAGAATAAAATAATATCCAGAAAAATAAGCTAAATTAAAATCAGATGATATTTTATATTATTGCCAATTTGTAGTTACATTATTTTAAAAATTGAATAATATAAATATTTGATAATAAAATAATAATAATTAATGATTAAATGAATAAAAATAATTAATAATTGAATGAATAAAATAATTAATAATCATTAATTAATTAATAATCAGTTATGAGAAAAAAAAGATTATGAGCTAATTATTAATTAATTAATGATGAGCAAATGAGAAGAAAGAGCAGCTTGAATATATGAACATTTTTCCGATATAAAACTAAAATTAATTAATAAATTTAATGAATGAATTAATATTTTAAAAAACTGTATTAACATCCTGTGTCATCCACAACAAGTTCAAAAAAAATGTATTGAACTTGTGATGATGAATAAAATGTATTTTATGAACGATTCAAAATTTGAACAAGATATATATATAAGGAGAGTGTGAGCTAATAGAAGGAATTTAATAAGCATCCAAATGCATGTCGATTTTCAATTTTTTCACCAATTTTAAAACATTTCATAATTCAATTTTTTTTTTTTTTATTAGTGTAAGATTTCTCATTTTATTCTAATATTTAAAAAAAATTGTTATTGCAGTTTTGATATCTTATCAGGACGATACGGGCACAACGATAAAATCTCACGGTTCTTATATTGGTAATCAGCATATTATGCAATAAAATTAATCAGTTCATGAAATATGTTGAAATGATTCTTGACATTTCGAAATTAGTTTGTTGACAAAAATTTGTGTTGCATTATCGAGATTATCGTGATGCAGTGAAGTGAGTGCTTAAGTGAAGCATCCTATGATTTTTTTTTTTTTTTTTTGTTGTTGTTGTTGTTGTTGTTGTTGTTGTTGTGAATATATTTTGGAAGAATATCTAATTTATTATTATCATATGTAAACATGATGCAGTTTAGACATCCTAGTTAGGGGCCCTTGACGCTATTCGAAAATAAAGGCCAAGCAAATAAAACTACATTTCAAATGTTGGCTGAAAATGTTTACTTTGGGCCCCTTAACTCTTGAAACGCTTCATGAATAACGTTAATCTTCAGGAATTTTCTGGAGAATTTGGCTTTTGCTTGAAGTGTTTTGTAGTAGGGTTTTGAATCACTTTTCATGTTTGAGGTTGGGATTTTAAACATTTGTATATCCCATGGCTATAAGTACTCGTAGTGAGTTGATCCATTCCTTCTTCTTGAAGTTTCACATTTATCCCTTTTGGCATTTTCCCGTGTCTATTGAGCTGTATAGTGCTTCTTATTGTATTGGGAATATTTCTTTCTTCATTTATGCCTAGAATTTTCAAACTCTGATATATTCTTTTGGCTATTGAATGTGATAACGTTTCTGTGGTAAATTCAATTTGTTTCATAAATTTTTAACCACTTTGTGTTTTTCTCAATTTTGTAATTATAGATATGCTGCATTAAGGAAAAAATATTTGTAATATTACTTCAAATTTTACAGCAGATCCCCCCCCCCCCTCCCGAAAAAAAAAAGGAAATCACTGATTATTATAAGCTTAAAATACTTTAAAAAGTCACGTAAAAGTATGCAAATTTGTCCACATTTATTTGATTTTTATTTATTCTTAATTACGGTTGCTTTAAAATGTGGTTTTTTTTTAAATTATCTAGCAGATCATTAACTTTCTAAAAATATTTTAACACTAACTTATAATAATGAAATTTAATTTAATAACTTACGTAAATCTAAATTTCTCCCTTGTTCTTAACTGATAAAATATAAATACACAAAATATTTATACTGCCTTTGGAACAGCAAGATAATAACGATAATAATAATTAACTATATTGATATCATAATTAAATATTATTATTTTAAAATTTCTCTTTTTTTCACTTCAAAAACTTATAATTGGGACAAGAAATAGAAAAACACTTTAAAAATGAAAAAAAAAAAAAAAATTAATAAAAAAAAAAGAAGAAGAAGAAGAAGATTTCGGAATTACAAAGATTGAATTTAACATTAACTATTAAATAACATTTTATTTTACCTATGCTCATTGCTTTTGTTCCCATTTTAATTCCTAAAAGATGTATAAATTTAAGGAGGCACTTTAATGGGATTGAAGTCTTATTCACTAAATAGTTTGAAATAAACAAGTAATTTAAATATACTTTAGATTTCAAAATTGACATAGTGATATTTTTTCTTTCCCAAAAGTGTATTTTTACAGAATTTTTTTTGCTTTTGTAATAAACTCAGATATGTGTTCTTATTTAATTTTTAATTCTAAAGATACATAATTTTACTCCATTTACATAAAATGTAAACTTTTTATTGCTGAATTAATTATATGTATTTAAAACAACTTATTTTCATAATCTATTATAATTTTAAATCTTTTCTAGATGATTCAAATAAACCTGTATCCTTTCACATTTTACCTGAATAATGATATTATTACTTTTCTTCTAAAAAGGTAAAATATTGTACTTGTTTTTATAAATTTTATTAATATCATAAAATACAAAAAATTGCTAAACATAATAAAATTTTAATACAAGTTTCATTTTTGAAATCATGCTTATTGTTCCTTAATTATTCAGTTTTCATCTTTGTCGTATCAAATATTTCTTGTAACAGGATGGTGGGTTTTTATGGCTTTTACCTTCTTAGAAGCTTTATTGTTAATTTTTAAAAGTAAGTAGTGCAATTTTAAATATTTAATAATAATGTGATTAAAATCTGTTAATAGTAAAAAATTAGGGTTTTAGTTTACTAAAATTCTAATATATGCATTCAAAAGTGACTGGGCTCCAAAAATTTAAAGCGACCATTTCAAAAAATTTAATATCTATCTTAATCTGTATTAATTATAAAAAATTGGTACATATGATAAATATATATTGATTTAAAATATTGATGTATATATGATTTTAATAAAATTGGTATATATAGTTTAAAAAATGTATCTATATTTTTCCAAAAATGTTAATTTTCTTCTCCATGTCTGAAATTAATAATGCATGAATGTTCACATATTCAAACAATCAAAACGCTTTCAAAATATTTTTATTCAAAACAATAAAATATATAAAACACTTCATTTAAAATCAAAACAATAAAATATATAAAACACTTCATTTAAAATCAAAACGATTTAAAAATGCCGACCACAACGACTTTCACGTTTAGTAAACAAACTTTCATCAATTTCCACAATGCAATCTGGTCCACCTACCTTTTCTTTTGGTTTATTCACCATATCCAAGACACGTAATTCACGCATGTAATTGTTCCAATCTATAACAGTTTTATCCGATATATCAAGTTGCTTTTCACAAAATTTAATCGACGTCAACTCCTCGCACCAGCAGTATATGAATCTCAAAGCTGTGCGAAATGAAATTCTGCTGCCTTCAAACCAGTTGTCTTTTCGGAATCCCACACGATGAGCACACTGACTGAAATTGCTTTTCCAAAACTTACGTTCACCAAAATAAAGTTTCATGTCATGGGAATTGGGACATTTTCGTTGTTTTGGTAAAATATTTTGCTCCTGGAAAAATAAAATTGCATCGTGCTCCGTTTTTGACAAATCCCAAATACGCATTTTCGTATCACAACAATGCGTTGAAACTCAGCAAATCTACAGCCGTTAAGATTGCCGCCACATAAAAAGCGCCAAATCTGCAGGGGTTCCATTGGCGACACTTAAAAACGCCAAGTCTGTCGCCAAGGTACCGTTAGTACGTAAGTACCATTATGCCTTTGTCCGGTTACTCAAAAACTTTATTATTATTTTTAAATTTCGCATAAAAATTTTATAGTTTTAAGTAATGTGAAATTATTTTGGTGCAGGTATGACGCAAGAAACAAATATATTATATGATTAATTAGATAGATATGATTTATTTCTTAATTAAAAGCAATTTATTCTAAATTATATGTTTAGTGGTTATGTCAAATATATATATATTTAATTCATACCTAAATTTAATTCGAATCCATTATTACTATTCGTATTATTATTATATATAAGGACGTCAAATTAACTTGGGTCTAGGGCGCCATCGAACATAAATCCGTCACTGTAGACCCTTCAGCTTTCTGAGTTGGGCAGGAAAATTGTTTGATAAGCTCATCATTTGTTATGTTCCCAAATAGTTCCATTCTTTCAGCCGAGTTATTCGGCTTCAGGTAAAACTGTTCTGCATGCCATCAACTATTCCACGTCTTCAATATCATAACTGAAGAGTTCTACCATAAGCTTATTACTGGAGGAATTTTCTCGATGTGTAAAAAGCCTTCGACTAACTGCGGCATGACGGACTCATTTATAAAAGGATCAAAATTCCCAACAAGGATAATTCTGCTTATCAACCACCACCTCAAGGATAGAACTTTAAAAGTTTGCATCATTGATGAATTCTCCACAGTTGGCCATATCTGGGCTGATACTTTTTAAGAAAGCCCTAGTCTTCAGCCCTATTTTTTTTCCGGTATCCATACACATGACTTTCCGCGAGTTCAAAACATCAGTTCCTGTATTTTCGCAAGTGACTGCAGCTTTGGCTTAGAGTGCATCTCTTCGATTTGTACTACAATCTCTTCAAAATTTCTTAGACTACCTAGGGGAATGGTTAAAAAAATGGAAAATTTCAATTAACGTAGCTGCATTTCGCGGGAAATTGAGTTGATCGTGTGTAGCCGAACTGCATCAAAGTCTACACGAACTGTGTTAAGTCCATTTCATAGATTTGATCACTCCAGAAAAGTAGCCATTTTAGTTTCGTGATAACCACAGTAGCTCCATTGACAAACATTCTCGGATGTTAATAGTGTTGTGGCACCTATACAATGCATGGCCCCCGTTTTATCAATATCAATCAGGAAGATACATTCTTTTTCATTAGGGCAACACTCCGTGATGGGCCGACGTCGTCTGCCTATTGGCAGATTCCGAAATAGGTAATGCTTTCTTTTTACTTGGTAGGGTTGTCATCCCTGCGCCTAACAGTCATATTAGACCGAGTTCTGCTGTTTAAGATGGATTCCGAGCCACTACAAGCATCCATGCCGCCGCTGGGACTCGAAACCGAAATTTAGGGCACCAGACACTCGACCATGAGGCCCCCAGGAAGATATCTTTCAATTAATGTTATCAATATTTTTTTTCTAATGCAGCTGGCAAATACTTAGACAGTTGTCATTTATGTCATTTATTATGCAAGCGCCGCACCGACGTGACTCACTTAGCACTATCCAGGAGCTTGAAGATAAGCCACGATCTACGATCATGTTAGACCGGAAACTACGGTTTAAAGGGATTCCGAGCCACTACAAGCATCCACGTCGCCGCTGTGAATCGAACCCGAAACCTGTGGTACCGAGCGCCAGAGTGCTAACCACTCGCCCACCAGGCCCTATGTTATCAACGTTTCTTTAATAAGCACGAACTAAATTTAATCTTTAATTTAATTTTTTAATTTTGCCAAAAATAGAAAAAAAGAAACATGTCAAATAAAACAGAAGAAACACATATTTAATATTTATATAAAAATAAAACTTTATTTCACACACAATTATACAATTTTCATTTACAAATGAATGAATCCGCTGTTTTATTCACATTCGCGAAGCTGGTACACCAGGTTGGACAGGGCGATGACCCCTTCTCCGTCCGACTTTCTGGTCCGGGCGTCCAGCGAGAACTGGAAAATAAGTATGAGAACAAATAAATAAGTAAAACTCTCCTTCACAGAATGTGTTGAAATTGAGTCGACAAAGTCGTATTTAATATTCTTCATTTAATGCGCAGATACTATTTTAACAATGAATAAGGGTTAGAAATATTTTTATAGCCGTTACAAACTAATGCATTCTTATACTAATACAAGCCACGAATTCGTTTCTCGTGTTAAAATTTTACATCCCTTTTGTTGGTCAAATGTAAAAAATATGCGTTTAAACCTTCTTAGTTATAATTGCGATTCTTAAAAAAAAAAAATAAATAAATAAAGTACAAATTTTTTTTAAAAATGCGGTAATCTGCTCGGCAAATTTCAACTTATCATGTGTGAACATTCGAGAACGGAGGAATAAACTCAGGAATATGCCAATGTTTAATAATGCACGAGACATAGGAAGCAATGGATTGGGATACTACAAGAATGGCCAAAATTCAATAGCCACGTGAATATAGCAATGTTGAATAGATCAAGAACTATGCCTAGAACGAAGTATTCCCAATTCTACAAGAAACACTATAACATTCAATATCCAAAAGAATACCTCAATGTTTAAAAATTCTAGGCATAAATGAAAGAGTGAAGTATTCCAAATACAATAAGAAGCACTATACAGCTCCATAAGCACGGGAAAATGCCAAAAGTGATAAATATGAAAACTTCAAGAAGAATTAATTGATCAACGCACTACGAGTACTTATGGCTATTGGATATACAAATGTGTTTCGAAACCATACTACAAAACACTTCAAGCAAAAGCCAAATTCTCCAGAAAATTCCTGAAGACTGACGTTATTCATGAGTCATTTCAAGAGTTAAGGGACCCAAAGTACCATTTTCTGCAAAAATTTGAGATGGAGTTTTATTTGCTTGACCCTCATTTTCGGATAACGTCACGGACCCCTAAACCAGGACAGCATCATGTTCACACATGATAATAAATAATTAGAGTTTTGACTACACACACATATATATTATTTTATATGGGGTACAACTCATTCAAAAAATATATTCCGGGGGTGCATCTACACGCCCTTCTTCCCACCCCCTCGATTTCATGAAAGGAATTTTACGGATTTAACATATCTAGTCGAGCACAGGCAATGAAGCTTTTAGTTCGGCTTCGCCTGTCAAATTCGAAACAAACCGGCTTTATTTGGAAATCCAACAAGTCGTCGGTCTTTCTCTGGGTAAAACTAAATATGCGGACTTTATGTCGTTTTAAAAGGTCTTTATTGAAAAAATATGCAATAATAACAATTAATAATAGATTATTAATTTACTAATCTTATTTCGCAAGTTACCAAAAATTAAATTGTATGTTAATTCCATAACCTTTGTTTTTCTGTGCAATTTCTTCTTATAACGAGTAAAGCATACTTTGCATCAAACGAATTTGTCAAGGAAGTTAACGACCCTGTTTATGTGGAGATAATCTGCATCAATGTCTTTGAAATGGCGCAACAGACAGGCTTATTTCGTTACATTCGACGGCTTGCCGATCTATTTATGATTTGGCGAACTTGCTGGCGCGGGTGAAAAGTCACATAACCAAAAATCCGCGCTGATGCATCCATATAATGCTTCAGGCAATCGAGCTACAGAGAATACAAGATGGATGTGCGCCCAGCGATGAACTCTTCCTTTGAGTGGCAATGGCAGTTTGCTTCTTGCTGAAGATAACGAAACAAGCCCATCTGATAGGCCTTGAGGTCAAACATCGTGCACTCGACTCACCTTCACGTCTCCTTCGAGATTGACGGGCACCTTGACCTCCTGCCAGTCCTCTGCCTTGTCGATGTGCTTCATGATGATCCTGGAGGTATGGATGGTGTGCACCGAGATGTCGAGCGACACCACGCCTCCCCCGTTGAAGAACACGTCGAACTTGAGGCAGCCCTTCTTGCGGCCGTACGAGTACAGGATGGGGGTCATGATGCGGATCTTCCTGAATGAGGCGTCTTCGGCGTTCACCGCTATGTAGGCGCCTGGGGGAGAGACAGAACAAAAATATAGAAAAGTAGTCAAGATAGTAGTCAAGGGCAATTTTGAAATTCGTAAGAATTCAGTAATATCCTTTAAAATCGTTTACAAATATTTTGTTAATTTTATAATTGATTTAAAGGGTGACTTAACACTCCGCAGGAGGTCACCTCGAGGTGTGAAAACCATAGATTAAAAGAATAATATTATTCCTTACGATAATGTTATAAGTCGTGACGTTCATGAGCAGAAAAGCAGCAGCTCCAGCCATCGTTTAGGTTGGTTGATTGGTGGAGTTTAATGGCACAAGAGCCAGATTTGGCTATGCTGCGCCAAACAACGGTACCAGACGCGAGGAACTGGTAACTGCCAGCCGATTGGCACACCCGGAAACTAAGATGTGCCGCCCGTCTATCAGAAGCTGAGGCTAGAGGGATGTGTTATTTAAACAAGAGTCTCAACTCTAGCTGGACTCAATCCCCAGCATCCTCTTTTCCTGGGAAAAGGGTCGCCACGCACGGCTTACACGTGGGTCAGAAAATGACATTATTAGAAAAACTAAATATATCTGAAAAAACAAATAAAGGGAAATTGACATTATTAGTCAAACGATGTAGGCAAAAAAACTCAAAATAATGTCAAGTAATGATGCAAATAACACCATGCCAAAAAGAAAAGAGTTAGCTCTGAAGAAGAAATCGAAAACGCAAAATTATGGCAAACGCATGGTGGCAATGAGTCAATAATACGATATAATAATGAGGACTGAGGTGTAGACAATGGAAATGGGAAAATAAAGGAGGTAAAAAAATGAAGGAAAAGATCACTGGGTCACCTCGGTGTCGTGATACCCGTACTCTCCCATCTAAAGAAGATGCGCCCCTGAGGGGATCGCTTAGGAGCCATTTTGAATTGAGACGAAAGAAGGAGAACTTTTCATTGATCCTGAACCCTCAGTGGAACTGTTAATATAGTTATTAAATATGGACACGTCCCTTTTTGTGTAGAGGTTGAACGGGTAGTAGTCATTATTGCGCAGCATATATTTCCCCGTAGAATTGGATCCATCCAATATTCTTTCTGATGTGCTTCGTTATCTCATCTCGTTCGTCATATGGAACAGGACATAAAGGGTTATTGAATTTTAAAATATGAAATTGTTGAGAAGCGGTTGAATATTATTGAAACTCGATGAAGGACGGCCCGCAAAAGAAGATTTAAGCTCTTGTTCTCAGAAGAGAGCATGGGTTCGAACCCAATTCTTGACGTTACTTTCCCATGAATGTTTCCTTAAAGTAAAGAGACACCATGGTTGTTATTCTGAGCAAGCGCAAGCGAACTCAGGTAACGGGTGGATTTAAACGTTCATTGTGAAAAAGTATCTTCAATGTGTATCCGAGAGCCCATTTGGCATAAAATTTGCGGCCTTCCATTAAGCAAGACGAATTTTTCGCAGGGGTAAAGAAACGGATCTCTAACCGCAAGGTTGAAGGTTCTATTCTAAATCCAGCTCCTTTCACTATTCATCTACGATGTGCACCTTAATTCTTTTTGCCAACTAGTGACCACAGTTAGATTTTATTTTATTTAATGTTTTTACTCCTTTTTGTGTATAATAAATGGATTAGGAAAAAATTACCAATAAATGACAAAATAAAAAATAAAATACCTGAACTTTGGTTTTGAGATCGGTTTTTTTTAGGGTAGGGCTATTAATGCTTTATTTTTCGATAAAAAAAAAGCATTAATAGCATATTCAGATTCATCATTACAGTATCCTCACGTTCAGCAATCTAAATTTTAAATCCTATTCAATAGTTTTATGGTATCGGCAACGGGCCCCTAATTGCACCGAATTTTAACTTAAATTCTTTTCCTTTTAATTTTAACTTTTTTTTTTTTTTTTTTATCTTACTTTTAATATTTTTTAATTTTTTACGAGTACCATCTTTTAATTTTTAGAAACTTTATTTTTTATCGCCATTACTAACCTAAAGCAACCAATTATGAGCGTAAATTTTATCTGTGAATTAAGATGAGGAGGTTAAGGGGTCTGTCTCCATGGGTACTCCGTCATCGGTACGATAGTTGCCAGCAAAAAGAAGTATTTTACTTTGAAACGAATAAGCATTTTGTGCACCATAAAAAGGAAAAAATATTTCGAGTTCGAAACCCCTACTGCGGGACTTACCAGTTCGTCCGCCTAGAGTGCCGTTGTTCAAAATCCAGTTGGTCTTGTAGTTGTTCTCGTGATTCTCCATGCCACACAGATCTTTCTCGAAATTGCATTTGTAGTCGGGCACATCAGGGGGTGGGGGTCGGGGGTTTCCTGAAATGAAAATGTTTTCATTAAAACCTGATTTGGTTTTGATTTGTCACTCTACGGTCATCTTGTACACACGAAGGCTATAAAGACCGGGACTTACAGTTTAAAGTGGATTCCGAACCACTCACAAACATCCATGCCCATACCAGGATTCGATCCTGAAGCCTATTAAAACCTGAGGAAAGGCGAGCCTTGAATGCGGTAGTTGAGACCTTCATTGCATATTATTAATTTTGCTTTAATTATTAGTGCTTTTTATTAATTTTGCTTTAAAAGAAATCGTAAAGGAATAATTATTTTAATAATATATTATTTTTGTTTTGTGTTCTAAGATTAAAGCATAAAATGAGTTACAAGCATTATATGTAACGATAAAGATTAAAGATTTGTTCCTAAAAATGAGAAATTCATCCTACAAGGCTGGATTTTTTTTTTTTTTTTTTTTTTTTTTTTTTTTTTTT